>JAFEMH010001493.1:0-465597 GCA_022495995.1 Adenophora triphylla var. japonica
CACGGAATGCGTGCCGGGCATGCGCTTCGTTCCCTTGTCCGAGGATGAGGTCGAGGGCTTGGAGGCCTGTCAGTTGCCCGGGCTGCGGCTTCGCCTCACGTGGCGAAGTAGCGCCGTCGGCTGATCGGCGAGTTTGGATGCAGGCGTGCGGTTTGGGGAGGCAACCCGAATTATCACTTGGGGGATGCCCTTGCTCGCGTTCTTCCGGATGGGCTCGCCCATAGGAGATCTCTCTCCAGCCGGCAACTCGCCCTGCCCGGTCTGTTGAGGCCACTCCTCGAGCCACTATACCGTAGATGATTCGATGACCGCTCTTCGCTTCTCCCGGCTCAGAAGCTTGAAGCGGGCACGGAACGGTGCTTGGCCACGAGGAGAATGCGAGATGCGGCCAAGGATGCCTCCGAGGATCGTGCTCCAATAGTATAGGTTTTTGTTTCTTTTTGTAATAGATTAGGACTTTGTAAAGTATTTTTCGGTGATAATAGAAGAATTTTTCGTAACTATTCTCTTAATTACTAGTCTCGTAGGCTATTATGAGTGTTCACAATTTTTTGAGTACCTTGATACTTGCATTCTTGCTCTTTCTCTAGCTTTTTTGACTTGCAATTAAATCTCTTTATACTCTCCTTACGCGGCCAAAAGCTTGGTAAGGCCTTTGCTCGCATTTTTTGAGTTTTCCTAACTCTTTATTCAAAATCACTTCTGGATTTTTCGTGAGAGTCGGCCTTATTCGTCATGTGACAAGGCGCGTTTGTTTGTCCTTGTGGCAAACTTTGGGGAATATAACCCCCTTTGTACATTTGCTTCTGGCTTTGTAAAACTCTTTTGATCAGCATCATCCATTTACACTTATTCCCTACCTTGAAAGCCGTGGTGTAAGTCGTGCGCCTAAGGCAAGCTACACATTCATAGGGCATGCAGAGTGTGGCCGTGAAGCTATATTTCGCGCAACGGTAGGTAGGAGCATATTTAGCATAGCGGCCCTTTAACCTGCGGCATGCACGTATTCACTTATGGTGGTTCACGCAATTTGACCCTTTATTCAAAATCACTTGGATTTTTGGTGCTTGAGCAGGTCTTGTGGCGATCTGTAATCTGGCTTATATGTAGGCCTTTGTCACATACGAGCATACGAGTAACTTGGCCTCTAACGAGGGACCTTCGCAGGCACATTAAGCGGGGATAGTGGGGACCTTGGCCTCTTGTCCCTCAATGCCGGCATGCTATATCCACTTTGATTCTTGCTGTGGTGGTGTCACGCGGTAGGGACGAGGGTATCCCTCCAGGCTTGATCGAGTACGGATCGTAATGGATCTTTGTACTTCATATAGGCTTGCGGATCGCGAGAAATCGTTGCCGCATCAGTAGGTAGGAGCTTCATATGTTGGCTTCCTTGAACCTGCGCATCCGACTGCGGGCATCACACCTTTAGCTTTTGCCAATTTGGCTGGTGAATAGGTTTTTGCATCAAAATATGATGATAACTTCTCACTTATATATATATATAGGTCTATACTCCTTCTAAAAATTACAAAGATATCAAAAGAAGTACATTCTGAGGTGATCGCTATTCCAAGCGTGCTTAAAAGCTCTTCTCCCACTCTTTTGGTCGCTTGATATGTAGTGTGCCCTCTCTTGACTATTTTGGTGACCTTCATATGGACCTTCCCATTTCGAGGGACGGTTTGTTGAAACCAGGTCTGGGTCCCTTGGACCTCTACGCTTGAGTACCCAATCTCCAAGCTGAAAAACTCCTCCTATTTTACTCTCTTTGTCGTGGTGCTTCTTCGCTTTACGCTTCGTCAGTTCACCATTTTTCATTTGCCCGTATTCTCTTTTCTTGCGAGAATCGTCCGAGTCAACACCTTACATTTGTCTCATTTTGAGACTCATCCGAAGGTAAGTGATCTGACATGCGAGGTAGAGACTACCTCCACTGGAGCCATTGCCTCTCCGACCCATACGTGAGCGAGAAGGGAGGTCTTCTCCTCGTAGAATTTCTTATCGTGGTTCTGGACAACCCATGAATGCGATCTGGAGCTGATCCAACCATCGTCCTCCCTCGTCCTTCCAATGATTTTTGGCTTTAGGGCGGTCGGGACTAGCTTGCTTGCGGCCCCCTCGGCTTGGCCAAGTTTCCACTGAGGATGAGGCAAGCTGCGGACTTACGGTGTTGCACCTTCATTCTCGCACATTGGCGGTGAATTTCGCAGAGAATTGGGTGCCATTGTGCTTGAAATAATTGCTTCTGGGAACCCCAGGAATCGGACAATATAGATGTGATCGTGGACAAAATTGATTGTAATTCTTCCTCGGAGATAGTGGCTAAAGCCCTTAAAGTCTTCTATCCACTTCGTGAGTAATCCGCAACGGCCACCACAAAGCATAATTTCTTAATGTTTCCTCTAGCGGTTGGGGGAATGGTCCAATGAGATCAATCCCCCACGTATGGAGAAGCGGCCACGATGAGTACGACCAAAGTTTGCTCTGCTGATGGTAGTACTGGGATGTCTGCAAATCTCTGGCACTTATCACACTTTCTCAGCATACTTCCCTGTGCATCCCTTCTCACTTGTGGGCCAAAAGAAAAGATCCTTGGGAATTTGATCTTGTACGAGAGGACTTGCGAAGGCACTGGATGTCCGCCACAAACTCCTTCACTGCCGACCTCATAGAGTAAGTTGGTGACTCATGTGAGTTTTGACACCACATCTCCAAAGGCTTGGTGAATGATCGTCGAAAAAGTACTCCCATCGAGGACGAGGTATTTCGCGGACACCGCTTCGATGGCTCTAGCCTTTACTTGGATCCTTGGGGAGGATCTGCTTCTCGACCTAATCCTTCATATCATCTGCCACCCAAGTCCCTTACTTGATCCTCAATATTGTTTCTATAGAAATCCGATCCTATCCAGCGGAGTCTTCTTCTCTGCTAAATTCAATCTGGCAATTTGCCTCCTGTTGGAACATAAACGATCCATTAACCATGAACCGACTCACAACTAGATTAAGAAGAGAAGGAGAAGAAGAATAATACGGAAGCGTGTACCTTGTGATTCCATGATTGTGTTCTTGATCTTGTTCTTGAATAAATGAGAAAGTAGGGAAGAGTAGATCTTCTAAATGATAAGTGCCCTTAATCTCTTTAATCTTCAATTACTTAGGAAGAGTTTTGACTGAATGAGAAATGGTGTAACTGATAGATTCATAGGCTTGATGGATAGGCCTTTATATAGGAATCCAAGGGGCACTTCATTTAGGGACTACACCCTTTCATAAAGATGATGGTGTGAAGTTACCATTATGCCCATCATTTAATGGTACTTACACCTAATGGAATTCTACACATTTTGTCTATACTTTAACATTATTAAATGATTATAACAAATGGAATTAAATAACACATATTAATTAATCCATGTTCTAACAATCTCCCACTTGGATTAATATTAATATGTATCTTTTACTAAATAAATTCCTTAATCATTTATAACATGAATGACAACCCTTATGTGCACGTTTATTGTCATCCAACACAATCCCGTCCATTAGTCTTATAAGTATAGGGACTAAAGGGCGAGCGTTGTAATTGATTCGCAACTAAACCCACATTAATCACATATATATATCCAACTAAACGACATAGATTAAGTATAGATATGTAGCATGGAATATTAATGAATATATATGAAGAACACATATATATATTCTCCAACTAGTCCTACTTAACCAAATGAGATCAATATAAATAAAAACAACACAAAGAAATAGAAAACAACACAAACTCCCACTGATTTAAGCATTATCAAAAAATTGTTTCACCCATATGAGCAGTATGCTCGTGAAACATCAAAAGAGATTACACTTTACAAAATGGATCCAATAACATGGAGTTTGATCCTATAAGTTGTATATCTATTTGTTCATTTTATACTTATTTCTCTTCAACAAGAGACATAACCATATGATGTCTTTTGACATCTTTGCATCCACTAAAACATAATCGGAATACTTAATGATCTCAAAATGATCCGATTTTATATACATAAGCATGTAGTTTAATGTTTTATAGGTACTTCATCATTCTTTTGGATGCGACTTAATGTTCTTCTTTCCGAATTGCTTTGGTATTGACCAAGCATCCCAATAATAAATACAAGTGCATGCAGTACGTACGGACTTGCGCATACATTAAGCTTCCTACTGCCGGTGCATAAGGGATATTTTCCGTATACTTGGATTTAAAATTAATCTTTAGGACATTTACTTTAAACCGAATTTATCTCCCTTAGAGACGGGGGTGTCATGTGGTTTACAATTTTCCATGCTAAACCTTTGTAATACCTTTCTCTATATAGCTCTTTTGTGATAATTCCAAAATACCTCGTGAATGATCACGATGAATTTGGATTCCCAATACAAAAGATGCCTTACCAAGATCTTTCATCTCAAATTTGTTTGAGAAATTTCTTAGTTTTTAGAAGGTCCTTATCATTACTAGCAAGAAAATATCATTCAAATATCATCCACATATAAGACCAAAATAATAAATCTACTCCCATCGAACTTATGGTACACACAATCTTCACCAAGATTCATTTCAAAGCCAAATGAAAGAATAACTTGGTTAAATTTTAAGTACCATTGACGAGATGCTTGCTTAAGCCCATAAATGGATTTCTTAAGTTTACAAACCAGTTGACTAGTTTGATCCGAATTAGTCACCATTTCTGGTTTCTTCATATAGATAGTTTCCTCAATGTTGCCATTGAGAAAAGCTGTCTTAACATCCATTTGATGAAGCTCAAGATCATAATGTGCCACTAATGCCATAATGATCATAAAAGAGGTTTTAGAAGATACCGGAAAAATGTTTCTTTATAATCAATGCTTTCCTTTTGAGTAAATCCATTAGCAACAAGACGTGCATTATATCTTTCCATATTACCTTGTTAATCCCTATTGGTTTTAAATATCAATTTATAACCAATAGGTTTTACACCTTCAGGTAATGGGACAAGATCCCAAATGTCATTGTCTTTTATTGATTTTAACTCCTCATTAATGGCATTGATTCACTTATGAGAATTAGAACTATTAATGGCTTCATGAAAGGTGATTAGATCATCTCCCACTAAACCTAAGGTGTCCTCATTCTCCGCAAGATACATATCATAAATATCCGGAATAGAACTTCTTCTTTCTCTAGTAGATCTCCTTAAGGGCACCGGTTCATCCTCATTTTGAGGTTGTTGAATTTCATTATGTCCAACATTCTCATGTTGTCCGTTATTTACGGGAGTCTTTATATTATTTTGAATTGTATGTTCTTTGTTGAATTTCAGGTACAATTACTTGATTTCCAACAGGAACTAAAGTTTGAGGAACATAGAGTGGTTCCTCTAACTCTTCAAATTCAAAATATTACTATTTCTCCCACTAAATTCAACATCCTCAAAGAACCTAACATTGCCAGTCTCGAAAAAATGTTCTAGTTTTCGGGTCATAAAATTTATATCCCCTATATCTCTTAGCATACCCTACAAAGTAACTACCAACGATCTTATCGTCCATACAGAGTTTTGTCGGTAGCCTTTGAAGCAGCTTTATTGAGAATATAAGTAGCGGTTTTTAATGCTTCGCCCATAATGAGTGAGGTAAAGAAGTACAGGAAAACATACTTCTTACCATATCTTTAAGGATTCTATTATGTCTCTCCAATATGCTATGCTAGGTTTGCTCGGCATGGTGTAGTGAGGGACAATCCTATACTCTTCAAAAATAGCGAGTACAAAGGACCCGGACGTTATTCACCCAATACGTTATACCGTCCGTAGTTTTCACTACCATGATCGGATTTAACGTTCTTAATAGTCTTTCTTATGCCTTAAAAGACTTGAAAACGTCCAATGATTGAAACTTTACATGAAGAAAATAATGTATCCATAACGAGAGTAATCATCCATGAACGTAATGAAATATTTGTTGACCATTCCATGAAGGGTTAATGAATGGTCCACAAATGTCCATATGAATTAGTTCCAAGACGTTTGATACTCTCAAAATTCTATTTCCTTTAATGTTTGTAAATTTATTCTTTAAAACACTTTAATGCAAAAGTTTTATCCGGAGTATCAAGTTGTTTTTAGAATTCCCTCCGACATAAGATTTATCAATTCTCCCTTTGGAGATATGACCCAAACGCCTATGCCATAGAATACAAGAATTTTCACTTGATAACTTTTGCTTAGTGCCTTTAGTTTTGGTTTCATTATTATGGGACTCATTAATAGTATTTACTGTTTGAAGTAAAAAAAATTGTCATTGTTAAGATAAAGTACTAATACCGACAACCTCGGAATTGAAAATAAGATCACATTTATTATTACCAAATGAACAGGAATAACCTTCCCGATCTAATACTGTGACTGATATCAAATTCCGCCTAAATGACGGTACAATAAATGTATTATTTAATACAAAATAATAGCCAGTACTTAACAAAAATCCCTATGCCTATAACTTCAACCGAATTTTCAACTTTCATATAGATGTATTTCTCATCTTCACTGGGGATTCGGTAATTCAGGCAACCCTGCATACATGAACTAATGTGAGTTGTTGCACCAAATACAACCACTATGTATATTAAGGAATTGAAACCAAATTTGCCTTAGTACAAACAAGACCAAATGACATACCATCCCGAATTCGCCATTCGCAATATTTATGGTAGTCGTTCTTCATGCGAGTAAGGTCCTTGCAAAAGAAGCATTTCTTGACTTTATGATCCTTTAATGATCCCTTATGCTTCTTACTTGCAACCGTAATTTCCTTCCCTCTTCTCTTAATCCCACGAGAAGAAGTAAATGCTGAGTGAGTACTTTCTAATTTGAGATATTTCATCCTATCTTCCTCTAATGTCATATGTGAAAGTAATCCATTAATATTCCACTTTTTCTTTTGACATTTATAGGTCACTTCAAAAGTACCAAATTGAGGAGGAAGATAGATCAAAACTAAGTGCACGAGCAAATCTTCCGAAATCTCTAACTTAAGTGCCTTTAGTTTGATCGAAAGATGAAATAATTCAATAATGTACTCCCTAAGATTTTCTTCACCCTTGTATCGAATGGAAACAAGTTTCCACAAGAATTCAAGAAAAATCTCAGCATTTTCGATCTCAGAGACATTGTCCAAAAATGTCTCCTAGCATTTTCCATGATCATTAGACTCACACGGTTGGACCGTTCCCATTGCTCAACATTTTTCCGTTCTATAACGGTATTTCCTTTAGAGAGAGCAGCGGGACTTGATTCCCCAAATGCGTGATCGATGTCCATATTGCCTAAGATCATCGTTATATTATTTTTCCAAGTTTTAAGTTTAGTCCCAGTAAGCAAAGGTGCATCATTTATAGCAGTAGTTACGGATGAAGCATTAAACAAATCTGAAGGAGAAGAACAAGAATGAAACAAAACATATATAAGAAACTACACAATGATTAATTATATCAAAATGAATTCCATCATAATAAAAGATAATCAATATGACATCAAGACTAATCTTTGGATTGCGAATTGACTCATAATTTGATTTATCTTAGGGTAAACAAATAGCTTAAACAATACACTTTAAATACTTGCCTTCCTTTGGGCCGGTTCAAGTATAGAAAATGTCCTAAAGTTTAAGGTACTTGTTTCCCGGTAATAAAGAATATAAACAATTCATTTTAAACACCCGTCTTCCTTTGGGATGGTTCACAGCATTTAAAATGACCAAACGTTTAGTTCAATTATTACCCCATGAATGTAAATACTTAGTCAACAACAAGGTCTCCTTTGGGAAACAAGCATGTTATCACATATCAATATTTACATTCATCTTTTAACAAGTTTGAATTTAATCAACAAGGTCTCCTTTGGGAAACAATCATGTTAATTTTGTCCAAAAATGTTAAGGATATAATTAATCGGAAACAAAAAGCCTTAAGGTAATTTCTGAAATTTTTAAATGGTAAAGAAATAAGCGAAATTTATTAATAAAAGATAATATCCTTTTGTTCTACCCGTCCATTCTTAAAGTTTAATAACTCCAAGAACCACCGAAGCGCGACTGGTGTCCAGACATTATAATTTATTAATAAATTATCAAAATTTTTGGGCAACGAAAAGTCACCAATTATACTCCCTTTTTATGAACAGCCATGGTCCAAGAGTAAAGCAATTAAAAGTCACCAATTAAAAGCCACTTAAAAGTCACCAATTAAAAGCCACTTAAAAGTCACCAATTAAAAGCCACGTCCAATTGATGAACAGCCATGATCCAAATAGAGAGAGCCATATTTTCAACACAGATAATATTACTCTCTCCATCCCAATAAAGAGTAACAATTGACTGAGTACACAAATTAATAATTATGCCCACATATAGTTATTAATCAACTGCCGGAAATAATTATGCTAATTTTACTAATAGAAGCTGACACATTGTAATAATTATGCCCACATTTGGTGAAAAGTCACCAATTTATGTTTGAAAAATACCAAGCGCCGACATTATTTTTAGCGAAGAATGCTGTATGTTCTTGTTTCTGTACTTCAATCATTTGTTATTGTTCTACAATGAAAACTCAATAAAGAGTCATAATACCCAATTAGACTATCAATTCTTAACTTAATGGTGAATCAATATTCAACCAAAGCAAGTAGATCCGCATACTCACATCACATTTTTAAATGCGTGGCTATGCATATGAACAAACTCACAACGCATCCAAGGATGGTGGCTATGTTCAAAAATGGGATAATCTTACATTAAGAATTGAAAAGCCTTTTGAGTAAACCAAAATCAGAAATAGAATGAAGTTTATGAATATAATACTCTTAGACAAGATGAGTATCATGAACAAGAACAAAAACTAAATGAAATCATACAAGAATTAAAGCATAAGGCTTTATAAGAATTTCAAACTCAATCTAGTATATGAGTAGGCTCTGATATCAATTGTTGGAACATAAACGATCCATTAACCATGAACCGACTCACAACTAGATTAAGAAGAGAAGGAGAAGAAGAATAATACGGAAGCGTGTACCTTGTGATTCCATGATTGTGTTCTTGATCTTGTTCTTGAATAAATGAGAAAGTAGGGAAGAGTAGATCTTCTAAATGATAAGTGCCCTTAATCTCTTTAATCTTCAATTACTTAGGAAGAGTTTTGACTGAATGAGAAATGGTGTAACTAGTAGATTCATAGGCTTGATGGATAGGCCTTTATATAGGAATCCAAGGGGCACTTCATTTAGGGACTACACCCTTTCATAAAGATGATGGTGTGAAGTTACCATTATGCCCATCATTTAATGGTACTTACACCTAATGGAATTCTACACATTTTGTCTATACTTTAACATTATTAAATGATTATAACAAATGGAATTAAATAACACATATTAATTAATCCATGTTCTAACACCTCCAACTCATCAATTTCTTGATCTGTTATTCTGGAGAGGAGGTCTGCTTCCACATTATCCTCTCTCATGACTTGGTTCAGCTCATAGTAGGTGAAATTTTTAATGAGGGTTTTTGCAAGGCCACAGTACTGAGTTAGCACTGGGTTGATAGTATCATACTCCCCCCTGATTTGATTAACTATGAGCTGAGAATCACTGTTGATCTCTATGTTCTGAACTCCCAAATCTCTTGCCAATTCCATGCCTGCTATAATTGCTTCATACTCAGCATGATTGTTTGATGCTTCGAACTTGAACCTCAAGGCTCTCTTAAATTTCTCCCCGCAGGGTGCGATCAGAAGTATGCCCGCTCCACTAATTAACTTGCTCGCTGAGCCGTCCACATATAGAATCCATATTTCTTCCGGGCGCTCCTTTGGCGGTACTTTTTCCGTGCCCGAGCTATCAGGGGCTTCTTCTGATACTGCTCGCTTTCTCTTCCCAAGGTCGCTGTCCGCCAATTTGAATGATGATTCTACCACAAAATCAGCTAAGGCCTGCGCTTTGATTGTCTTTCTCGGGGAGTAGGTGATCTGGAACTCAGTGAGTTCGATAGACCAAGCTAGCATTCTCCCCGAAGACTCTGGTTTGTGTAAAACCTTTCTAAGCGGAGCCTCGGTTAGAAACGAGTTATAGGATGTGCAGAAAAGTAGGCTCTTAATTTTTAATGCGAGATCTGAAGCAAGGCGTAAGCTAACTTCTCTATATTAAGATAACGCCCTTCTACGGCGGACAGTGCCTTAGATACATAATAAACTGGTTTTTGGGAGTTATTTTCCTCCCTTACAAGAACAGCAGCTACTGCCAGATCAGTAACTGCCAAAAACAGAAAAAGTTCTTCCCCGGGCACTGGGCTGCTGAGTAGAGGTGGCTGCCCGAGGTATGTTTTGACTTCCTCAAAAGCTTGATGGCACTCAGTGCTCCATGTAAATTCATCAGCTCTCTTCCCCCCTTTGAGAGTTTTGAAGAAGGGGAGGCATCTCTCTGCTGACCGCGAGATGAAGCGGCCAAGTGCGGTGATACGGCCATTGAGCTTTTGGACATCCTTCACGCAAGCAGGAGGTTTCATGTCCAATAGGGCTTGGATTTTCTCTGGATTAGCCTATATCCCTCTTTGATTGACCATGAATCTGAGGAACTTGCTCGCCTTGACCCCAAAAGTGCACTTAAGGGGGTTTAGCTTCATGTTATTGCGGCGCAAGTTTTTGAAGGTTTCCTCCACGTCGAGCTCGTGGGAGTTTTCCTTAGTCTTTATAACCATATCGTCAATGTAGGCCTCAAGATTTCTGCCTAGTTGGTTTTTGAAGACCAGATTGACCATGCGCTGATAGGTGGCTCCTGCGTTTTTCAACCCGAAGGGCATCATTTTTTAATAGCAGCAAGTCTTGCCCGCAGCGATGAAAGCTACAGTAGCGGACATCTTCGGGAGCCATTTGGATCGATGGTAGCCGAAGTATGCATCAATGAAGCTTAATACTGTGGTCGGCTATAGAATCCACCAATCTGGTCAATGCGAGGAAGAGGGAAACAATCCTTGGGACATGCCTTGTTGAGATCGGTGAAATCAACACACATCCTCCATTTGCCGTTGGATTTTTTGACCATTACCACATTGGCCAGCCATTTTGGGTAGGTGATTTCCTTTATTATCCCTGCTTTTAACAATTTTTCCACCTCTTCCTTGATCGCAATTTCTTTCTCCGGGGAGAAGTATCTTGATTTCTGGTGAATGTTCTTGAAGGATGGGTCATCATTGATTTTGTGGAGGATCACGTCCTCGCTGATTCCCAGCATATCTTCCACCCTCCAAGCGAACACATCACAATTTGCCCTTAAGAATTCGATCAGGATTCTTCTCTCCTCGCTGTGAATTTCCAGCCCAACCTTAACTGTTTGCTCGGGGAAGTGGGGATTGATTACCACCTCCTCGAGCTCGTCGTTAGGTTGTAGGTCGCTGATTTCACGGTTGTGCAAGGAGTCAATGATTATGGTTGGGGGGTTGACTCGAGCTCCGGGTCGGTGTTGCCATAGAGTATATGATATCGCGGTCAATCTCCCCCTCTATTCCCCGATCAATATAACCTCCCTCAATAGGGGCCAATCGCTTCGATTTTCTGCTCGTCTTGAGCTCCACCTTCGTGGAATGGAAAGAAAGCATGCCAATTGGTATGGGTGCCGGCGGGAGTGCAAGGGTTTTTCCCTTTTTTGATTTGTCCTCGCCTTTTCCCTCTTTCGATTTGTCCTCGCCCTCTATCTGCGGGCAGGATGCCTGGCCTTTCTGTTCTTTCCTTTTTTCCTCAAGTGCTCGGAGGAATCTCCCGGGCTGGTTCTTGATGGTAGCAACCCCGCCCGGGGTGTTAAATTTCACCCTTTGGTGGGGAACGGACGCAACTATTCTCAATTCGGCCTGAGCAGTTACGCCGAGAATGACATTGTATTGGGAAGGAAGATCGACCACCATGAAAGTTACCTTGGCCGTCTTCTGCATGGGTTTTTCCCCAATAGTTACGTCAAACACAATCGTCCCCTTTACCCTTACGCCGTGATTTGTGAAGCCCTCAAGCATGCCCGCACATGGAAAAAGATGCGCTTCAGTCATTCTCATTCCTACCAACGTATGGTAGTAGAGTATATCACGGGCAGCTCCAGTATCTATCAACACTCGGCCTATGTTTGCCCGGTTGATTCTCATTCTGAGGGTGAGAGGCTGAGTGGAATGAAAAAGGGTGGAGGCAAGTTCACTCCTTTTGAACCCAATTTCTTGCTCTTCTTCCGGAGCCATTGCGGGGATGGAGAAAACCTTCTCTAATGTCCGGATTTGGAGGGAGAGCTGTTTGTTGGAGGGAGGTTCTTCTCCGATGAAGTTTATATTGTAGTCTCCGTCGTCATCCTCAAAATTGTCTCTTTCCACCCTCTCGGGACCACGAGGGTTTCGTGCCCGCTGCTGGTTATTATTGGGGGCTTGGTTGTTTCCCTTGATCCATCTGGTTAGTTCCCCATCATTGATTCTCTGCTGAATTATTCTCTTTAGCTGGAAGCAGTCTTCAGTTCCGTGCCCGTGATCATTATGGTACTCGCAGAACTTTGTCCTACTCCTCTCATTTGGTTTTCTGAGCATGGGGGGAGGAGGAAAATCGATGCCCTCATGATCCTTTGCTCTTGGCTCGGTGAGCTCGGTGTAAATTTGTTTCCTCAACTTCTTTCCGGAGCTTGTCCGACCCACGGCCTCTGTTCTTGCCACTGGTTGTTAACGCGGGCAGCCTGCAGGGTGGTCTCCTGAACTTGGCTTATTCTTTCCTTGGCTGAAGCTCGGGGAGCGGGCATACTGCTCTCTTCGGTAGAGGCAATGGCAGAAGCCCTTTCATACATCTCCTCCACTATTTTTGGTTGGCTGAAGGCGAAATTCAATTTCAGGAAGGAGGAGGTGAGGCCTCCCTCAAAGCAAAGTCTAATATCCCCCTCTTCCAGATCCACTATCTCCTCGCTCACCTTTACGAAGCGAGCAATGTAATCTTTTGTGGATTCGGTGGGGGCTGCTTGACACGGACAAGATCTGTCTTTGGTCTAGCGGGCACCCGGCTCAGCAAAGGCATTAAGGAAAATGTTCCTGAACTGGCTGAAAGAGTTGATGGAGCGGGGTTTGAGAGCCGGCATCCGGGATAGGGCCTTGCCGTGAAAGTGGCGGCTAGAGCTTTGCACATTACGGATTCGTCGCGGAGAATAATGCCATTTGGCCCTCAAATCGACCCATGTGGCTCCTCGCGTTCTTGGAACCATCATATGTATCCATCTGGGGGGGCTTCCCCTTACGGATAGGTGCCCACGCGATCTTGTCGGCGAAGGCATCCATTGTGCGACCACATTTTTGGGTCAGCCTTCGATGGGTCTCCCACATTTTCTGCATGAAATCAACGAACTCAGGGTTCTGGCTATCAACCTTCTGCTTTTTATTACGTGGAGCCACGGCCTTCCCCTTGGCCGGAGCCAGGGGTAGTGCTTGGGGTCTCGCACGTTGGTTTGACTGCGCCTCTTCCCCAATCTCCTCGCTATCATCTACGTGCACCACACTGCGCTTGGCCAGCTATCCGCGCTCAAGGGTTGGTTCAACCCGGTTTGCCCCCGCTGCTTGACTAGCAAGTGATTTAGCGGGAGCTCGTTGGGAGAACCTTTGGGACCCTTGTGGGAACTGTAGCCCTCCATTGGCCTCTATTTCGAACATTTCCAATTGTTGGTCGGCAATTGCCATGGCCTCAGCGACCAGCTTGGATTTGGAGTCCAGAATTTCTTGTCTCCTCAGGATTTGCTCCGAGGAGAGAGGAGTGTTCATGGTGGTGTTTCTGGGGGGAGCTTGGGGAGTTTTGGGACTTTTGTTTAGGAGGGCTTGTACTTTTTCAGCACGTATTTGGTCTGTGAGTTGGTGAATAGCCTTCTGACCAGGGGAGAGGGTGTGTGATGGCTGAGAACGGGCCCCCATCCAGTTGAAGACAGAGTTAGTTTGCTTACCCTTGTTGATAGTGGAGGGTGAGGCTTGGTTCTCATCCTCCAAGGTCAAATGACCAGCGTTTTTCAGTATCTTAGACATATTCTGTAAAAAGATGATGGAAAAAGAAGAGCCTTTCGGCACTTGTTTTGTTTAGGACACGAGAGGTGCCTTGAAAACAAAATACACGGGAAGTAAATAAAGAAAAGATCTAGATTCCCGGCAATGGAACCACTGATGACGCCAAGCTTTTCAGGGTCAGGAGCGGTTCAAGGATATCTGGCTAGGATATTTAGTGGATGGATGGTACCTAGATCACAACACAAACAAGCACCGTTAAGGTCAAAGTTGGATGTTACTCCAACTCAGGCCCTCGGGTGTGAGAGTAAGAATACTGAGTAACAAGGCTTTGAATACCTTGGAGTGTGTGTGTGTTTAGGGTTTAGAGTAATATGGCTTACTTAATTGTATTTGGAACTTACCTTGCCCAAGGGGGTAAAGGCCTTCTATTTATAGGCAATGCAATGGTGCTTGTTGAGGTAAGCAATGAGATCAGCCCTAGGGGGCACTTTGGTACTTGACCAGCTACACGTGTCCGCATCTAATTGGTCCTGTCAGGGAGGGAACATTGACTGTCCAGGGGACATGGCTGAAAGGGACATGAGCCGTGTAGCCGGCTTGGAGCATTAAATGGAATAGTAGGCACCTGTCTGAGACGCATTAAATGCGTGATGGGGAAGCCGGCAAGTGGCCTGTCAGAGCCAGTAAGCTAACTTGCTTAGTAAGGCTTGACATTAACCGGGAAGCAGACATGTGCCCGCGGTCAACATTGTGGCCGCAGTCAAAGGTGTATGACGTGAGCACGGTTGACGCGGTCATGACTCCTGCGGGCACCAATCCAGCGGGCAGGATCCCTGCGGTCCTCGATAGGGATAATGTGGGGAGGGACGCGGTCTTGACCTCAAGGGCCTATTTGTCCGCGATCTTCCCCTCAGTGGTCTAGGAACTGCCACATCACTGGTTCCTTGGTTCAGACTGAGCGCGAGCCCGATCCAGTAGATCCGGGCTCATCAGAGTGCGACTAAAGAGAGTATTCATTACGGGATAACCTAAAGTCTAGATGCGTTTGGACTAGGGAGTCGCAAAAATCAGAAACTTATCGGACATAAAATAAATAAATATAATACCCTTTTCTACATAAATTAATTTTGGTCAGGGATATTACAAGATGTTCAAAGCAATGAGCAATCCGTACGACTATTGCAATAAGAAATAAAATAGAGTGCGTCTGCTGAGAAACGCGTTTCTCCATAACTATGGAGAAACGTGTTTTTCATAGCCAGAAGCTTTACATTTGATAACCAGAAAAAAAAAACCCAAGGCCAAGACCAAAAGCTTCTGGATATCCAGAAGCTTTGCATTTGATAGCCGTAAGCTTTGCGGTTGATATCCGAAGCTTTGTATTTGATAGCCGTAGGAAGGATGTGAAATGTATATCCGTAAACCGTTAGGTGCATATCCGTAAAACCGTTAGGTGCATATCCGTAAATGTGTTAGGGCATATCCGCAAATTGCTATTGAAGGTTTTCGGATATCCGAAACCTTCAAATGTATATCCAGAAACATTTTGAAGGTTTCTGGATATTCATTTGAAGGTTTCTGGATATCACTTTCATAGGTTTCTGGCTATCTAGCTCATTGTCGCGCGACATGTCGGGACCCGTTTCTCCATAACTTATGGAGAAACGCGTTTCTCCCTAGATTTTGTGAATAAAATATGATTTATATGAGTTATTAAAACAATAAAGTTTAGGAGAGAACTTTGGCTTTAATTACTATCTCTATCCAAAATAACTATTTATATTTTCATTCTTGAAAAAATAAAAATAAATACTTTTTTCTTTCGTTACTGCTTAAGTTACAATTTTAAGATTATGTACAAGAATTAAGAAAAATTCTATAGTAAATAAAAATGAATACTCTTTCATTTTTTTTTCATTCCCTCAAAAGAATATAAAATGGCTAAACTGTTGGGTTTGATGTCATCTAACTTGATAACATGTTAAAGGATTGAATAAGGGGCAAATCAGTAATTTCCATTACACCACCTAGGGAGCGACCGCGCCAGGCAGGAGCGCGACCACGCGGAGTCTCTGTTTGGGCGGACGGGGCGATCGCGCCCTAGACAGGGGCGATCGAGCCCTATTGCGGATTGTGCCTGATCAGCGGCAGATTTGGTGCAGAACTCTAAAACCTTGCAGGGTTAGAAATAGGAATTATAAATAAGCCCTATTACCTAGTAGTTTAATGGTTGTAATTTCTATTGTGATAGAGATCAATAATTCTAGGTGTTACAAGGATTTTCTTTTGTCTCTGTTTTCTCTAGATCTAGGGTTTGCACATTTCTGAATTCTTGTGATCAAGAATTCGTGCATTAGATTAGAGATTGTATATGGTGATTGCCAGTTGATAATAATATTCTTGTCCTCTGTCCGTGAACGTAATAAAGTTGGTGAACCACGTTTATCGTTGTGTTGTGTGATTGATTTATTTTCTGTCTTCTAAATAGATCTGTTATAACAAACCGATTTCAGAGCCGGCCAGGTTGATAAAGTTTTAAGGTTTTCCGTTGCAGAAAAAGTTGGGATCAGGAATCTAATCACCAGTTGACAAGTTCAATGCGGAGAATAGTTTTTCTGTTTGGCAGATCAAGATAAATGCCTTTTTGAGAGACAAGTGTTTGTGGGCTCCGATAGTTGCTGCAATCAGGAATCGTCAGGATTCAAATGGCAAAGCGGTAGCTGGTTCCATAGCTGTTTTAGTGGCTGCAACAGTAGAGGGTTCAGGGAAGGCAACTGAGAAGGAAGCAACAAATCTGATCGTGATAAATGAGAGGGCCCACTCTAAAGCCATCAGGTGCCTTGATTATCATTGACCAACAAGTTGTATCTGAATCAGAAGTTGTATTATCCTCGAATGATGGAAGGGAAAAGTTTGCAACATACGAGGAGACTTAAGGGGGTGATATTTATATTGCTAACGGTTCTGTCGGCAAGGTAGTTGGCATGGGTTCCATCACGGTCCGAACTTTGGGTGGTAAGTTATGTATATTGAACAAATTTAGGCGTGTTCCTGAAGTAACGAAGAATGAAATTGTCTATGGCTTAGCAAAAGTGAGACGAAACTCACAAGTGTTGTCAATAGTATTGATAATACTAATAACACACAATTGACACCAATTAAAAAATAGGAAATTGAGAAAATTTAAATGCAGCGGAAATAATAAAAATAAACACAAGAGAATATATTTTATCAAGTTATATATATAAATAAATATATAACTTGATGGGTGCTAGGAGGGCAAGACCTTTCAATAAGTATAAACTTTCCTTACAAGGTCGAAAAGTTCCTTAATGATATTCTATCAAAAGCTTAGTGGAACAACTATTCTAGAACACTCTCTTCACAATCACAACCTATCTAACACTCAGCCACTCTCGAAATATGAATGTTATATATGACCACTCACTGGTGTTGGATAAAGTGTTGCCAACACTTGAGGCAACACTGAAGAGACGTGTTCTTCACTTGTGCAAATCTTAACTTCTGAATTGGGTAATTATTTCTGTCGATTCCTTGCACTATTTATAGGACTCCAAAATTTGGAGCCTACTCAAAATGATCAAATAATAGTCACATGTTTGTTTCCATTAAAATAGCCCTCCTTCCTTGTTTGTTGAAGACTTGGTCTTCCTATGCTTTTACCATTTGTACCACCAAGCTTCACTACCCTTGTACACCTTATCTTCAGCTCTCCCTGAGTAGATAAGTTCCCAACAATATTTACTTGATCTTCACCATTTACACATAAACATGTGTTTATGTGTAACTTTCTTTCTTATTTGAAAATCACGCCTAGCATAGCTCCTTTGACCTGTTCAACCTCATATAAAGCAGACTAACAACTGTTATAATATAATTAATTATCACTTTGTTATTTATAAGAAATATGCAGTAACTATTCTGGTGTTGCCAAATCTCAAATGGCAACACATGTGGCAACACCAGTGGCAACACTGGTGTAGCAACACTAACAATCTCCCCCTTAGTTACGCATTTCTTCACAAAATACAAAGTGATGTTCTGCACAAGTATGTTAGTCAAGCAATCCAAAAATATATCTCCCCCTTAATATTATGCTCCTTGTTTGTAGCTCCAAAATAGATCAACCTTTTATTTGGACCTACAATAAAACAAGGAACGCATCTCCCCTTACATAGATATTCCTCTTAACAATAAACTTTCCTTTAATATAAGATTTTATTCAAAAATAAAATCAATGTTGTAACATTTTCCCAACATCTAAAATTAATAGGATCACTATCTCAACCTCCCATTCTACACATGTCATATTCCAGTCATATTCATAAATAATCACTTGGCATTGTCGGGAATATAACCAGTACCATCAACATCAATAGTAGCCACAACATCACTAGTGACCACTCTCCCCATTTTTTTGAAAAAGTAGTATTCTGAATGATTCGATAAGTTAGAGTGAGCTCTTGTGGCAGGGAGAGCCATTGAGACAGGAGTAGAAGGGGAAATAACACAACCAAGCCAAGGGTTTAGAGTTGCGGATAGTGTTGCCGAGAGTGATGACTCCATAGAAATGGCGACATTTGAGGCAACACTTGAGGGAGCTATAGGCGAGTTGTCCATGAGAGAATTAATTTTGGAAATTTTTGGAAGGGCTGACCATGTTAGTTCGAAGGGATGAAGAGGATGAAGACGGAATAGGGTGATGGTTTAAGGTGAAGGGTATTAAAGGAAAAATAGGGAGTAATAATAGGTGATTTGACAATTCAAATTAACCCATTACTATCCCTATGCAACAAACCACAACCATATAATTCGGCCATAAATTTTTTTAATTTTTTTTAATTTTTTTTTTAATTTTAATTTTTTTTAATAATATATAATAACTAAAAATAATTTCAGAAATATCCATGAAATTTTGATTTTCGAATTTGAAAAACAAGCTCAAAAGAAAATGAACTTTAAGATAATAGATATTTCATAATTACATTTAGTTAGACAAAATTTAAAGATTTTTGCTAAAAGCCTTTTAAATTTCACAAACTCTAAATATATGAAAATAGACTTTTTGAAATTCAAATTTTAATAAACAAAAATAAAATAAGAAATTAAAAAATTAATGTAGCATCTATTAATGTGTTACTAGCAATGTTGCGTAACACACAAGGCAACATTTTAAATAAAATTCCCTTGATATGTTTTCAACATATATAACTTATCATTCCTTAGGCAATTTTTAAGCAAACTTTACACTTTTTTTTAATTACAAGGAAGCATCGTAGTAGCGAGCTCCGTGCCCCGAGTTTTTTATTAAAGTGTAAAGCTATACTCCTTTCGTCCCGCCCGAAGAGGCACAAATTTCCTATTTGGGTGTCCCATTTGAAAAGGCACAACCCAAAAATGAAAACTTTTTTATTACTTCTTTATTTGTGGGACCCACTTATCATACTCACAATGACTATCCACTAACTATTTCCTACCTCACTTTCTCTTTCCTACATCACTTTTCATACTCACAACATTTATTTCACTATTCACTTTTTCTCTTTCATACATTATTTTTCTTAATTTCCGTGAAAGGCCAAAACTTTGCCTCTTCGAGCAGGACGAAGGGAGTATGTAGTAAGTTTTATACCTTTCAAGTAGGGTACACTGTAGTAGCGATCTCCATGTCCCTAATACTTAGCATAAAACAACTACATTATACTCCTGTTTTGGCAAGAAAATATCGTCGTAGCGAACGTCGTGCCCCGAGTTACTTTGAGAGTATTTTAACAAGCTTTGCCTATTTAATATCAACAACAACATGAGTGACTTTGCCACTTTAAGCACAAAATGGGGTATTTTATAAAAAAATGTAACCTTAAGTATATACACATACTAGAACCAAAAGGTCAGTAAATGCCCCCCATTGGGTTTAAAAAAATAACGACTTTTTTTAATAGAATACACAGTGTTACTGTCTGTGTTGGCAACACAGATGGCAACACTTTTAGACAGTAGTTTGTACTGAGTTTTTTTTTTAAAACAAAAACAAAAAATTAATGAAACATAATATACAACAAAATAATCCAGGAGTTTTTAAACGAAACAAAAACCAAGAGATTTTTTCAAACTTGAAAATCTCTCATGGTTAAAACCTTGAATCAAAAAATCATCTTTTAATTCATTAACAACCCTTTTAGATTCAAGTTTAGATACAAAACAAGAGTGATTTACCTTAACATATTTTATCATGTCTCGGTAATTTACCGGTTCCTTGTGTCTTGTTTGTATCCCATCGTTCAAATCCCCGATAACTTGACTTATAGGATGATTCTTTTGAATTCTCAAAGGGATATCCCTCCTCACTGGATCATTAACTCCATTGGAGTTCTCATCATCTTCATTTTTTGCACTTGGACTGATTTCTGGTGTTGTCTTTAGTGTTGCCGTATCAATGACAACACTTGGTCCAACACCAGACCCAACATTTGAGGTAACACTTTTACCAGCAACTTCTTCAAGTTGTTCAACCCATATTATAGGAGTGTCAACAATTGATTTACCTGCAATGCTAGCCAAATCATCAAAAAATATATTTGTATACTCTTGAACGATTCTCAATCTCAAATTATACACACGAAATGCAAGACAATTTTGAGAATATCCAAGAAAAATGGCCTTGTCACTCTTAGAGTTAAATTTACCTAAATGATTTTGATCATTCAATATGAAACAAATACACCCAAAAACATGGAAGTAATGAACATTAGGTTTCTTCCCATTCAAAATCACATAGGGTGTCATTGTTGTACCAGGTCTTAAAAAAACTCTATTAGAAATGTGACAAGCCATGTTCAATGCTTCAGCCCAAAATCTTTTCGAAATACTTTTGAAAAACATCATGACACGGATCATTTTTAGCAAAATCCTATTTTTCTTTTCGGCCACCCGATTTTGTTGGAACCTTTTAGAGGTCGAAAATTCATGGTGAATTCTCTTTTTCTCACAAAAAGTAGAAAAATAAATATTATCAAATTATTTTCCATGATTAGATCTTATACGAAAAATAGGTAAGCAAAACATATTTTTGATTTTGAAATGTAAGAATTTAAACTCATCAAAAGTTTCAGATTTTTCTTTTAAAAAATAGATTCAATTTAGAAAAATCATCCACAATGACATAAGAGTACCTCTTACCTCCCAGGCTATATATACCTCAATTGGACCCATCAAGTCCAGTAAAAGTTGAAATCAATGTGTTGTTCCAAAGTGTTGCTCTTGGTGTTGGGCAACACTGTGGGTAACACGGATTTGTTTACTTTTAAGGCAATTCCCACACACAAATTTATCTTTAAAATTCAATTTGGGAATTCCTTTAATAGCATCAAACCTAAAAAGTTTCTCCAAATTTCTGTAATGGAGATGTCCCAATTTTTGATGCCACAAAAGTGTGTCATCAACCTTGGTTGAATTGCATACTTGTTGTTCACCAACAACATAGCAATTGTCACTTGATCTGGTTCATGTCATAACACAAGTGTTAGTATGATCAAAAACTTCACAAGTATTCTTTTTAAATTTTACCTCTAAGTTGTCATCACACAACTGTGATGCAGACCAACAAGCATTCCAGGCTGCTGAGGATCCAGGCGGGCGCTCCAGGTGCACTCAGGCGAGCGCCTCATTTGGGGAGAACAACAGCCAACCTTCTGGAGTGGATGCGGCCGCCTCAGATAATACCATGCGGCCGCCTCAAGGATCTTCGACCAGGCCTTGACATTCAGTGCTTGGGGCGGGCGCCTCATGCTTGGCGTGGCGGGCGCCTCGCGTCGACCCAGCTTCCTTATTTACGTTTTGATTATTTCCTTAGTCGATTTTTACTGATGTTTTGCACTTTTAAGCGGGGTAATTTGGTCTTTCTTTTGCCTCTTTGTTTTAGGGTTTAGACGGAGTATTAATGCTTTGTTTTTGAGAGATTGAACTCAGTTTTTGATGATTGAATTTTCATAAGAAAAGCTGAAGCTTTTTCTTTTGAACTTTGGTTATTAATTCCATTCGGCTATTTCTCTTGGCATTTGGCTATCATTTGGTATCAGTTTCCTGGTTATCAATGGCCGAACGCGGACGTGTGGCTCGTGATGGTCGTCGTGGTCGTGGTCGGGGCCGTAGGGCAGACCAACAGGCAGACGAAATTCCTCACGAAAGAGACCGACGTGATATTGAGAATGACGAATTGCGAAACCAGGTTCAGCACCTCCAACAGCAGCTTGCTAATTTGCGGGCTCCCACCGGTGTGGGCTCCGATTCAGATGAGTCGACTGATGAAGGAGGCTTTGCAGATGGGCGCAATCCCTTCGCTCGTGGTCATGAACGTGGACACAGGTTTGGGGCTGATCCTTCGAAGGATATCGACATGAAGATCGACATCCCAAAGTTTGAAGGTAGGACACACCCTGATGAGTTCATTGATTGGCTAATAACTGTTGAACGTGTGTTTGATTTGAAATCTATGGACGATAGTCATAAGGTTAAGGTTGTGGCAATTAAATTGAAAAAGCATGCTTCTATACGGTGGGAACATGTTAAGAAGCAACGGGCGAGAGAGGGGAAAGCAAAAATTCATTCTTGGGATAAGATGAAAAAGTTGCTACGAAGGAAATTCCTTCCAGACCACTATCGCCAGGAGGCTTTTCTTGATTACCATAATCTGAAGTAGGGGGATATGACCGTCGAGGAGTTCATCAATGAGTTTGATCGTTTGCAGATGCGGTGTGATGTTTCCAAAGAGGATGAACAGACCGTTGCTCGCTTCCTTGGGGGACTACGTGTTGACGTGTCGGAGGTGGTTCAATTGCAGCAATATTGGACCTATGCGGGCCTTGAAGGTTGAGGATCAGTTGAAGCGAAAGAAAGCGGTGAATCGTTAGCCGAGTAGAGATGTTACCAACACTAGGGGCGTTGGTAGTTCTAGCACACCTAAAGGGGTCCCCCCAACTGCTCCTAAGACACCAGTTGCAGCCAATTCGGGTACCATGGCAGCAAATACTAGGGGGAGGCAGCCTGTGAGGTGCTTCAAGTGTCAGGGTATTGGTCACCTTCAAGCCGAATGTCCCAACAGGAACGTTGTTGCCTTACTTGAGGAAGAGTTGCCGGTCTATGATGAAGAAGATGAGGTGTCCGACGTCGAGACCGAGGTGATTTATGCAGACAAGGGTCCGGCCTTGGTGGTTAGACGTGTGCTGAACACAACAGCTGTGGATGATGATCAGTGGCCTCGCCATAATATCTTCAATACAAAGTGCACTGCCAAGGGTAAGGTGTGCAAGATTATTATTGATGGTGGTAGTTGTGAGAATGTTGTTTCTACTATAATGGTGGATAAACTGAGTTTGCCTATGTTTGTACACCCACAACCATATAAGTTGTCTTGGTTGATCAAGGGCAATGAGCTCAAGGTGGATAAGCGGTGCCTCGTAAAGTTTTCTTTTGGCAAGCGCTATAGAGATGAGGTGTGGTGTGATGTGGTACCAATGGATGCATTGTGAATGTGTGCCCAAAATTTTTTGTTTATTGGAATTCACGCGAGTTTGAAGACATCCGAGTTATTTGAAAAAACGGAGTCGCCACGCCATTTTGATTACCTCAAAACTTTGAAAAAAAGGTTTTTATGGGTTCGGAGGTTAAGTTACCCCTTGGAAAGAACGTTTAGCGTTCACCCAAAGTGCCTTGCCGGAGCAAGTCTCCCTAGATTTCATTAATCGTGTTTGCTTGCGTGCTTTCTTTGTGTGCATGTGTTTGAAAATAAGGGGGGGGAATGTCCCAAGTTATCTTCCGGACGTACAAACCATTTGTTGGTTGTCGCTCGGGATTCCTTGGAATTTATGTATTTGGGATTATGATCCCGTCCTCATCTTATGACTTATGATCATCGCATTTTTAAGCCTCGGGACCCTCGGGACTTGCGTGATCGAGAGAATGACTCTCTTTTGGGTCAAAGATGAGGTTCTTTAGGAAGGAATGTCCTTAGCCCATCAATCCTACGCTTTAAGACGGTCGAGCTCGTATAAAGGCTTCATACTCATTCTTAAGCGATAATTGGAGATATAGGGTTCAAGGTTATCCTTTTCCTAAAGAAATCATGAACCTTTAATGGAAGGAACGATGCAAAGATGAGAACTTTTACACCGGTCCATTCCAAGGTTGGGGAAAAGGGGGAAATGCATGTAAAAATGATATTTTAGCAAAAAGATGGCATTTTTGGTTTGAAAATGATGCATTTGATTGCAAATGGATGTTTTTTATGTAAAGAAATGATCTTTGTGCAAAGAGTGCATCTTTAATGTGAAAAGGGATTTAAAATGGAAAAGGAATGATTTTAATGCATGAAAAATGGGATTTAGGTGTAAAGGATGCATCTTTATGTATGAGAATGATATTTTAATGAAAAGATGACATAGTATGTACATAGATACTATCTAAATTGCAAGATAGACATCAAGTTATAGCTTAAAGGGGGTTAACATCAGATTACAGCTTGAAACTGTGAAGCTTCTGAAAACTGGCTACTTATGTCGCACGACATAGGCTGCCTATGTCGCGTGACATAACTAGCCATTTTGCAGAGGCTTTACAACTGAGATTTGCAGAGGTAACAAGGCACCAAAATGGTCAAATTACTTCACAAACAAATCTCATAGAGCATGTTTATCAATAATGAACACTTCAAGAGGGTGTGGATATGAGGGATCCACACTCATCTTGAGTGTTCATGCAAAAACCAAGTCAAAACGAAGATTTTATATGAAATGTAATGAAATAAAATGTGGATCTGGTAATATGAAGCTAAAGCATGCAACTTTAATCGTAATACTATATTATCAATGCATGTAACACATAGATTTCATATTCAAAGGAAAATAGAGAGTGGAAAAGGGGTAGAAACTCGTTACCCTTGAAGATCCACAACTCCTATATCAAGTTAGATATAGGAGCCTTCTAGCGTCCTCCTCCTGAGACCGAGTTCGTGCCTTGGATCCTTGAGAACCTCGAGTTCTTGATGTATAGGAAGTGTGTGTGTGCGTGGGAAGTGTGTGTGTGATTAGTTTGGTAGGATTGAGGTGATTTGGGGGTATGTGAGGAGAGAGGAGGCTTCGAGCGTATTCCCTATGTAGGGGACCGAGGGGTGGAAGAGGTGTGTCCAAAATGAGAGGTGAAGGCCTCTATTTATAGGTCGCCGCATGGGCTTGTTATGTCGCACGACATAACAAGCCATGACCGTATTCCTTCTGGAAACATGCAAGGTGGCATGGTTCTAGAACTTTTCCCTACCGGGTTATGTCGCGCGACATAAGTAGCCACTCGGATTCTTCTAGAAACATGCAAGGTGGCGAGTCTTCTAGAAGGGTTTTGGGATTAAGAAAAACGTGTTTCTTAATCACCAAGCATTTCCTTCAGCCCTTAAAAGGCTTGGAACAGCTCCGGAATTGCTCCGAACTTTAGGAAAATCCGGGGAATTACCGAAAAATTACCGGAATTGCCGGAAAATTAACCTAAGGCATGAGCCAGATTTGGGTACTTACGAAGCCCTCGGCAACGTCACTTGTGGCGAGTGGGGTTGTCGATAGAAAAGGATCCAATCGCGAATGCCGAGATGGATTTGGGTGACCAAAGTGGTCGAGTGGCCGGACCTTTTATGAAAGGCTACCTACGTATCCCTGAGGAATCAAGCCATAATCGTAGTTCGAGCATCACTAGATAGTTAGGAACGATGTCTAGGATCCTTGAGATTTTGACAATTCGGAGGTCAGTCACCCGAAGAAGCTAGAGCTTATGGCGCTATCTCTTTATGACGGAGATAGAGGTAACTTAAGTTGGGAAACTGAGCGTACGTCACTATTCGCGTATAGAGGTAGCACAAGTTGAAACGACTTAGGCATGCGTCACTATTCGCGGATAGTGATAGCACAATTTGAAATGACTTGGGCATTCATTACTATTCGCGATAGTGGTAGCACAATTTGAAATGACTTGGGCATTCATCACTATTCGCGGATAGTGGTAGCACACTTGAAATAACTTGGGCATTCGTCACTATTCGCGGATAGTGGTAGCACAAGTTGGAATGACTTAGGCATGCGTCACTATTCGCGGATAGTGATAGCACAATTTGAAATGACTTGGGCATACTTCACTATTCGCGGATAGAGGTAGCATAATTTGGAATAACTTGGGCATTCGTCACTATTCGCGGATAGTGGTAGCACAAGTTGGAATGACTTAGGCATGCGTCACTATTCGCGGATAGTGATAGCACAATTTGAAATGACTTGGGCATTCGTCACTATTCGCGGATAGTGGTAGCACAAGTTGAAATGACTTGGGCATTCGTCACTATTCATGATAGTGGTAGCACAAGTTGAAACGACTTAGGCATGCGTCACTATTCGCGGATAGTGATAGCACAATTTGAAATGACTTGGGCATACTTCACTATTCGCGAATAGAGGTAGCATAATTTGGAATAACTTGGGCATTCGTCACTATTCGCGGATAGTGGTAGCACAAGTTGGAATGACTTAGGCATGCGTCACTATTCGCGGATAGTGATAGCACAATTTGAAATGACTTGGGCATTCGTCACTATTCGCGGATAGTGGTAGCACAAGTTGAAATGACTTGGGCATTCGTCACTATTTGCGGATAGTGGTTGCACAAATTTAGAGTTCTGACCTAACATTATTTCATTCTAACGGAAGCTAAAGCTTACGACGTTATTTCTTTACTAAAGCTAGATGACTTTATTTCTTTATGACGGAAAAAAAAACAGAGACTAAAGAAGTAAGAAGGACTCGATGATTTTTTGTAAAGAAAGTAGGACGTATCCTGATAATTTTTGTAAAAGAAGTGAATTAAAAATGCCAAAGGCAAATAAAATGAGCCACGAGGGGGTAAATTTGTAAAATAAGCCTCGGGAGGCACTGGAGGGAAAACCGGATTGAAAGTAATTAGAAATGCCAGGGGCATAAAGGGTAAAAGAGGCCTACGGGGGACAAAATTGTAAAATGGAGCCTTTAGGGGCAAAATTGTAAAAATCAGCCACAGGGGCTTAGTATGTCGCACGACATAACAGGCCCTGTGGACAGATTTATTAAAAATCGCACAGTCGCCATTTTGAAATTAATTTAGACTTGAAATTGAGAGGGAGGCGACGGCGAGAAGAGAGAGAGCAACCTCAGAGGGCGATTTGAGAGGGATCTAGAGAAATCAAACAAATCTTTAGTTCGATTCAACTTGGAAAATGCCTCCTAGGCTCTATCCGACCAAGAGGGGTTCTCAACACGCCAATTTAGCTGCTCGGAGAAAGGGGGTGCAAAGGAATCAACGGCCGTTTCTTCCGGAAGCACCAAGGGGAGATTTTTACCCACAGCTCAATGAGCATACTTCGGATGTCACGAAGAAGGAAGAGGTAAGAAACCTAGGGTTTCTTGAAAATTTTTCAATTTGTGCGAAATTGATTTGAACTGAGTTTCTCTTCAGACTGCATTTGAACTTCATATGGATTGGCCTGTGAACATGAATGAATCTAGGAAATGTAATGCGTAAATGCATGCCATACATTGATCCATTTTGTCCTACTTTTGCTTGAGATGATTTCAAGAAATAGCACGAAATATTAATATTTGTGCCATGTTTTCTTGCAGGGATTGCGCACCCGTGGCTCCCCTGAGGTGATTGGCAAAGCTATGGGATAGCTTGCCGGCAGCCAAGAGCAGTGGACTCGCCTAAGGGCCTGATTTACGCCGCCGCTGGCTAGGGCAATTTTTTGAGATGGCGAAGGCCATCTGGGGCACTCGTAGGAGTGTGGATCTAGTGAGGGCATTCAGAGAGTTACGGTGGGAGACCACTCACTCATTTCACTTCTCTTGGGGTGAGACGACAGCCACTCCGCTGGACTTTGCGGTCATCACAGATCGCTTTTACGGATGAGCCGCTCTACATAGAGGAGCCTCGCACAGTGGAGTTGAGCCCTGCACTATCATTGCCGATGATGATTTTATGGGCTTACTTGGTTTCGTTCCCGGATCAAGAAGGGGAATGGATATGAGTTGGGGTGCTACATGGCCCGATTGAGGGGCGAGAGCAGGACTACACCGTGGTAGATGATCCCGTTGAGAGCCGGCTGAGAGCCGAGAGATTGGCTAGAGCTTTTGTATGGGTAGGCTTTTCCGACATGCTGTTCATCAACAGCGCATCTACTGCTTTGATTTCACCGTTGGAGCTACCGAGAGCACTGGGATACCGTCGGGAATCGTCTCCCGGGGGAGCGGCCTTAGCCGAGATGTATTTGGCCCTAGATGACGTCGCCGAGGGAAGGCGAAGTACTTCACTCCGCTTTCATCCGGCTTTCGAGGTATTCTCTCACCTTGATTTCTTTTCTTTTGCGCATTTCATTATATCCCTTGTTTTCCCTGTTTTGACTTCTTCTTCTCCTTTTCGTGCTTGGGCATACGAGTATTTTGGCCGTTATGAGTGGCGGCATCAAGGATGAGTTTCCTGCCACCACTTTTTCTGCTCTTCGTCGGTGGACGAAGGATGCCAGAAATGCACTGTGACGCCGGAGGGCTCGAGGTGCGGGATTACCGCTTCTTATCATGATACGTTGACATGCACGAGAGGGGTTCCACGAGAGGATGAGCTTGTTCCCCCGGACTCGGTCGTTATGCCACTCTGGATTTAGATCACGCCGCGCACTTCACAGCAGTGTCGCAAGCTACGCGGTGGGCTTGTCCGAGACGCCTTGTACTTGGGAGAGAGGGTGTATAGACAAAGATGGGCCGAATAAGCACGCTCGGATCCCCGATGATCCCCGGCTAGGATGTGGCTGCCTCGCCGGTTGGCGAATGTAGATTCTTTGATCGTAGGCATGGCGGCACATCTTTACACACGGGAGGGGGACTATACTATGTACGTGGCCATGCATCTTCGCCTCCACAGACTGTGGTTGGTTATGGTGCTCATAGCGCAGGGCCTTCGACCGGCTACGTAGCTAGACCTCCTTTGCCCCGACTTTCATTGATTATCGTGGTGGCGGTCGCATGAGGCGAGCTCACATTGATATGTCCCGCACTCATCCTCATCCGGTGCTCCCGCGAGGTTCTAGATCTGTAAGTACCGTTCCTTACGCCTCTTTGGATTGCTTGCATCTCTTTTTATTATCAAGAACCGCATTCTCGACGCTTTTTATGTCTCGCTTGTAACAGTGTTCTGCTCAGGCTTACGTACATTTGACCAGTGGCATATACCGGCGCTGTGGGCATGATTGGCAAGCTCCGTAAAGGCATGAGTTTCTGGAAGAATCGGTGCCGGCCACAGGGGTTCGATTGATATCTCTCCACCTCGGCCCACCGAGAAGGAAGAAGAGCCGCTCGATGACGTGGGCACCAGCGGGAGCACTAGAGGACCGACGCCTCGGACAAAGATCGCAAATGTGCCTCTTTACGCACCCATTGAGATTGACGATGATGATGAGGATGAGGATGAGGATGGTGGAGCCGAGACGGCCACGACACGAGCTTGACTCTGTCGTCATCACGGAGCTTGACGACTACTACCGCACGGGGACCATAGCTTATGAGGCACCTTCGGACGATCCTGACGATGAGCCAGAGGAGGCTGAGGATGACGACGAGGATGGAGATGGGGAGGGTGATGGAGAGGATTCAGAGTAGCCCCCTTTCCCCTTAGACATTTATGACCTTTTGGCTATTGTACCCCCTTTGGGGAAAACACATGTTATTATTTTTTTTATGCACAACTTTTGGACTTGATCTACTTTGTATGTACAAATGGTTTGAATGGATGACTTGGATGAATTTTTAGCTTGTAAATGAATGCATGAGTGTATATATGGGGTAAATGAACCCTTCCTTATGCATTTGAGAGGTGAATGGATGGTATTTGCAGCTTTTGACAAGTCGGGGAGTGCCCTGGGGAAAGCAGGAAGCTGCTGATTGCTGATGTCTGATGTGGCTTATTATGTCGCACGACATAAGAAGCCAACTGGCTAGGTTTGTCGCGTGACATAAGTAGCCAAGACTGCACTTCTCTTACCTTTTGGCCTTGGACTGGAATTGCTGTCACAGGTTGGAATTGGGTGACCAAATAGGTCACAAATCTGGTCTCCTTAGGACAATGGCAAAGAGATATTGGTCCCTTAAGGATGGAAATGGGGTGACCTAGGAGGTCAAGCAACCAATCCTTCATAGGAATGTGCCAAATCAAGAGGGGTGACCAATATGGTCACAAAATTGGACTTTTGTGAAAAGCTTACGCACCCTTGGAGAATGGAGAAGGGAAAAGGTGACCAATGTGGTTGGATGGCTGAACCTTTATGAAAGGCTACCTACGTATCCCGGAGGAATCAAGCCTTGATCGTAGTTCAAGCTTTACCTAGACAGTTAGGAATGATGTCTAGGATTTTCGACGTTTTGACAATTAGGAAACTGTCGCCTAGAGTTATCTCGAAGGCACTTTTGGGAGAAAATGTTATCATTAGCAATTGGCACGTTACTTGAGCCTAGGGATGATTTTTCTTTTGGAAACATGGTAGGGACTGGGTCTGGATGTACATATGGAATGTATTTGGGAATTGTTTGAGACGGGTTTCAAACAGGTGGGGTTGTATCCCTTGGGTGCGGACTGAACTGTTGCTGTTGTCAACGTGGACGAGAATTCCCTCTTGAGCTGAGACTGGGTTTGAACCTCGGGTCTCTATGACTATTCTTTTCTCACACTCTAGCATTTGAAGTTGATGCTAACAGATGTCGAAGTGACCAATCCTCTCTTCTAGGGATGGATGCAACTTATCGAAGCCCCGGTCTAAGGAAATACTCTCTGCAAAAGCCCCATATCTTGTTGAAGTAAGGAAAGATTCTTTCATTGGCAAAACCTTGGTTGAATGAGCTGAGCAAGCGAAGTGACTTGGCGAAGCCCCGTCCCGGTGACCTAATAAAAATCCCAATCGATTGGTATTGCGAACGTGATTCTCGAAATTGATCTCGACCAAGACCGAATCCATCTAGGGACCTAGTGAAGAACCCGATGCGAACTCCGAAAATGGCTAAAGAAGCCCCAGTTTAAAGGAATGCTTTGGACAGAAGTTTTTTTGAGGCAAATTTCTAATGCGAATTGTAGCAGAAGAGGGAAAACCTATCCTTTTCCTTCCTTTTTTTTTATTTTCTTTTTTTTTTTTAGTCACTCAGTCAACCTTAAGAAGATGTGGACGAAGAGAAGAACTTTTAGGAAGATATATACATGCAGGGGCATATTTTTTTCGAAAAGTGGGAATAGATCCCGATTTTTGTGTTATTTCGACGGCCTTATTCAATGTAGGCACAAAACTCGCTTTGGGTTTGACTCTTTTGAGAGAGTATAAGCGTAGAAAGGTTAGTAAAAGTGTATGGAAGCCCCTGCTGACAGAAAATCAGTGTTTAGCGCTATATTTCCTAAGATGTAGAAAAGGAAGACTTGTCAAGACATCTGAAAACTTGTTTTATTTACCATGATCACAAGATTGCTTAAAACCCTTTATTAACGTTCGGGTTATTCAACCACTAATTTCGATATGAACAAACATTCTTATTAATCATGAGGAGAAAGTCAACCAATGTCGCGGATCAAGGTTGGCTGGGTGTGAAAGAAAGGTTTGTGTATAAGGAGGTCATTGATGAGACCGGGTTTTCTGGGATTTGACTGTGTCCATGGGAGAGGTCATTTGATGAGACCAGGTTTTCGGTAATTTGGATATGCTTATGACCGGACCATTGCTGGTTGCCTACGTTCCCCTCATTGTGAGGAGCTCAGGTCGCCGTAGTTCGGCCTTGGCCGGACTGTTTTGGGAAATGGGATTTGTGGTTCCTTTAGTGAAAAGGCTAGGATGAGAAGACTGGATGATGAGGCATGGGCCTCGGGATGATTCCTTGACCAAGTCATTCTTGGACGGCTGCTTCAATTGCTTTCTGATTCTCGTCTTTCATTGGGGGAGAAAGGACTTGCATATGCCTAAAGGCTCATGAAATGCTTCTGCTTTTGCTTCGACCGCCCCATTGTTATCGACAACTTTCATTCTTTGAGCTTTGATTTTGCCTGTGCGTCAAGTTTTTGATGGGCGGTGCTGGGTCCTTGGCCTCATTTTCTTTTCTTTTATTTTTATGTGCAACCCTGTTTTTTGCCTAGACTGCCATTTTTTGGGATTTTCAGCCTAGCTGGGCATTACTCTTTTTGCACTAAGATTTTTTTCCTTCTTTTTTTTTTTTTTTTTTTTTTTTTTTTTTTTTTATGTGCAACCCTGTTTTTTGCCTAGACTTGCCCTTTTTTGGGATTTTCACTTAGCCGGGTATTACTCTTTTTGCACTACACACATTTTTTTTCTTTCTTTTTTTTTTTTTTTTTTTTTTTTTCTAGAGCACCCGAGGACCAAGGCGAGCCCCTGCTTTAATTTCTCTTGACATCTTTGAGGTCGAAGACAGGCTCCTAGATTGTTGTCGACACGGGGTCAATCTTTTGAAGCTGAGTGGCCTTTTGTTGTCCCTTGATGTTGCCGCCGTCGTTGACTTGGTCAAGATGAAGGTGGGGGCATGATTGGGAAAGTGTATGGTTTAATGAAGGCCTTTTTTGTGAAGCAAGGAAAGTGTATGGCTTGATGGAGGCCTTTTGTGGGGTAAGGATGGTGTATAGGGAGAGCATTGGTTGACTTTCTCACACCGATTAATCAGAACGTGAATTATTTCGAGAGATTACTTGTTGAGCAATGCGAGTGATCATATAAAATAAAACCATTTCATTAAATGTAATGTAGGTGTGCAAATAATGTCTTAAGTCTAGCAAGAAAAGAAGAAGACTCTTTTATAGAAAATTGAAGATTCAATACAATGTCCGTAGAGGACTTAATTGAAAGGAAAAAATACTAGGACCTACGAAGGTTGACTGAGAGACTATTTTTCCTTTTTTTTTTTTTTTAAGGATAGGTAAACCCTAGTCTAGTTACTCTTCGCGGGTTGGACTGCCAGGGAGCTTGAGCTTTCCTTCGTAGATCAGCCACTGAATTTCTTTCTTCAGATCCACACACTTGTCTGTCACATGACCATAATGCTTGTGGTACTCACAGAACTTGGCCCTGTCAACTCTACTTGGGTTTCTTGGCTTATGATTCTCGAGAGGTGTGAGAAGGCTTCGTTTCACCAAATCGTTGAAAACTTTGCTCATGGGCATCCCAAAATCATCAGGCTGACGTTTCTGACCTTGCACTTCTTGAATTGACCTCTTGTCATAACTTTCTGTCTTTGGCCCATGGAGGTTCTCAAGCTTCCCATCTTCTATCAACTTTTGGATCTCATGCCTCAAAGCGGTGCAATTGTCAGTGTTGTGCCCATGGTGTTGATGGAAGCGACAGTGTTTGGTCTCGTCCATTCTGATACTGGGGTTCCTGGGCTTCCAATTCTCCGGTGGCTTTATCAGCTTTTTCTTTCACTAGCTCTTCCGTAATCTTGCTTAAAGGCATCTCTGTATTGTTAAAGTGAAAGGAGCGAGGTTTTCGGGGGACCTTGTTATTCTCAAGACTCGTATTCCCATTGTCCAATTGGTTCCACTGTTGGATTTGGGTGAAGGAAGGCTGTGACATTCTTTCCTTTGTGAGGTACCGGTGCCGAGCCGATACGGTTCTTTGCTTGGTATTGGGTTATGCTCGGTGGAGTCATTTCTTTGCCTGGTCCGACATCTTGGGTCAAGGGAGTATTGATACTCATCATGAGGTCAAGCTTCTCTTGCATCTGTTTCACTTGCTCTATCAACATTGCCACATAGGGGTCAACGGGGACTCTTGGGCTACGGGCTGGCAACAGGACTTGTAGTAGCGAACCGACGGCTGAATTCATTAAGTCCGGTAGGTAACACTGAAAACTTCGGCAACTCATGATCGCATTCGGGCGGGTATAGGGGCTTGAACATAGCCACATATCTCAAACCTGATTATGTGAGGTTGGAGCATAAACCGGCAGGTATTGCCGAGACCGAGGGATAAGTGGGGTGAAATCCAATCCGTTCGAGAAGCCGAGGGCAATGGGGCCCCGATGAGCCGGGATGTTGGAAAGGACCGAGGAGAAGTGGTCCTTGGCAAGGGATCATATGTGGATGGAGGAAGGTATTGGTTATAAGCCGGGGAACCGAGATGGCTACTTACGGAGTCTCATCTTCGACCACTACCAGAGAACCGTTGGACTCAATTGTTACTTGGATTCCATTGCGGCGAAGAGCACCGATGAGCAATGACAGCTGCTCTTCGTGATCCTTCTGGGCATTTTCCAAAGCCAGGACTAACTCTTCCTTCCTAATCATCTGATTTCCCATACCCTCACTGTTTTCTGTCAAATCTGCCATTCTGACTCTCCGAGCTGATGAACTGTCTGAACTGAAAAGCCGCTGACCCAGTACTCTCGCTCACTTCTTTTTAGCTGCGGGAAAGGGATAGGCAAGGTTTAGACTTGGGGATAGGTAAGGTTTAGACTCGGGGATAGGTAAGGTTTAGACTCGAAGGTAAGTGTTTAGGCTGAAGGCTCAAGTAACATGCCCTTATCGCTTTAACTTTTGCTCGAAACGCATTTTCTCCTAATCCTAATTGATCGGAAAAGATGAGACCTTGAAAGGTCAAGATTGGAAGTAGAGATCGGACCGAAGGGGGGTCACGATTAAGGATTTGACCATGAAAGGTCGGGATGGGAAATCGAAAATTGGACCGAGGAGGTCTCGATTAGAGATTGACCATGAAAGGTCGGGATAAGAAAATCAAAAATCGGACCGAAAAGATCTCGATTAGGGATTTGACCATGAAAGGTCGGGATGAGGAAAACGGAGATCGGACCGAAAAGATCTCGATTAGGGATTTGACCATGAAAGGTCGGGATGAGGAAAACGGAGATCGGACCGAAAAGGTCTCGATTAGGGATTTCAGAGATAGGAACATGCAATTATGATTACATTAATTGTTCAAATTTACTTAAAACAATGTCTTTTATTTATTTCTATTTGGTTGGAAAAGGGGGGGTTCTGCCCTTCTTTTTCGCAACTACTCTAGATCCTGGATCAGTGGGTTCCGTCACTACGTCTATAAGCCCCTCGTATTCCACCTGTATTTCGACCTCCCAGGGTGGACAGCCCCGGGCGAGGGTCCTATAGGGCACGCGGATCCCACCGACCGAGAGTAAAGAACGCTCCTAACGGGTCTAGCGGGTCATAGGAACCTTTCAACGCACGAGCAATGCGGATTATAGTCAAGGCAATACCGGGAAAGTCTCGTCTCTCTGCCTTGACGGATCTTTGACAGAGTTTCGCTTTGAGCGAATGACGGTTTTTGACTTTCGGTAATGTCCGAGAATATAATAGGCATGGGTCGGGCGGCAAAAAGCCGGATGACACAGTGTCACATTGAACTTCGTTGCATACGCAGTGCGCGAGTCGGAATCGAAGTCAATGCCGGTCAAGATCTTGCCAATTTTTCCTTGTCGGAATTTTGGCAGAGCTTCGCTTGAGCGAAAGATCTTTTTATTTTGGCAAAGACTTGGTCTTGACTCTTACGCATTCCGTGCGGGTCAAGGTCAATAGTCAATGTCGGAGTCAAGATCCTACCGATTTTTTTCCTTGTCGGAATTTCGGTAGAATTTCGCTTGAGCGAAAATCTTGGTTTCCGTTATGAGCTAAGGCTTGACCTTTACGTGGGTATGCAACTGGGCTATATGACACGGACTAGACCAAAAACCAACCAAAAGTCACGGATTTTTGAAACGTGTGACACGGACTGTGCATTGGTCGACACTGGCTGCCATGGGGAGGTTGGGATGATTCCGTGCGCGCCCGGGAGCATCGTAAGGCTGTCCGTGACTGCAGCTGGAACCACCCTCGGGTTTGAAGGACGTGCGTGCAAAAGTGTACAGGATATATCAGGTGCGCGTAGTGTGCGGTCTCCTAAAAATGTTCCTTTTTGAGTTAAAACAGAAATTTTCATAAATGTGTTTTAAAGGAATGATTTTCGGGACGGGGGAAAATGCAACACATAAGCACGTAAATTTTCTGGGAGCCCCAGTCAGTCATGGAGCTGAATAGCCCCAAGCTGCTAGGACTGCCAGATTAACCATGATTTTTCCTGGTGGAATTGCCACTGAGGTCGTATGGTCAGAATCCTATGAGGATTAGCCGTACGACTGCATGGATCAATTTTCCAGGTTCCACTCCTTTTGCTATTTTTCGGGTTGTTTCCCGTTTCAAAGTATGCACAGATTCCAAGATGCAAATGATGCAATGCATGGTAAAGAAAGTAAACACGATTAATGAAATCGGCGATGGGAGTCTAACCCGCTCAAAGGGAAAGGCTTTCTTCTATTTTTTTTCAAAATTATTTTATTTTTTTGAAAAGGGATACTGGTACGTGGGATTGTTAAACCACCTTGTTATCCCAAGCCCCGGGTTAGGGAGCGATACAGGAAGGGTAAGTGGGGTCCACCTATATACCAAGTATCGATTTTTGTTTTGAAAATAAAGCTTTTCTCCTTTGGGATAGTCCCCAGCGGAGTCGCCAAACTGTGAATGTGTGCCCAAAATTTTTTGTTTATTGGAATTCACGCGAGTTTGAAGACATCCGAGTTATTTGAAAAACGGAGTCGCCACGCCATTTTGATTACCTCAAAACTTTGAAAAAAAGGTTTTTATGGGTTCGGAGGTTAAGTTACCCCTTGGGAAGAACGTTTGGCGTTCACCCAAAGTGCCTTGCCGGAGCAAGTCTCCCTAGATTTCATTAATCGTGTTTGCTTGCGTGCTTTCTTTGTGTGCATGTGTTTGAAAATAAGGGGGGGGAATGTCCCAAGTTATCTTCCGGACGTACAAACCATTTGTTGGTTGTCGCTCGGGATTCCTTGGAATTTATGTATTTGGGATTATGATCCCGTCCTCATCTTATGACTTATGATCATCGCATTTTTAAGCCTCGGGACCCTCGGGACTTGCGTGATCGAGAGAATGACTCTCTTTTGGGTCAAAGATGAGGTTCTTTAGGAAGGAATGTCCTTAGCCCATCAATCCTACGCTTTAAGACGGTCGAGCTCGTATAAAGGCTTCATACTCATTCTTAAGCGATAATTGGAGATATAGGGTTCAAGGTTATCCTTTTCCTAAAGAAATCATGAACCTTTAATGGAAGGAACGATGCAAAGATGAGAACTTTTACACCGGTCCATTCCAAGGTTGGGGAAAAGGGGGAAATGCATGTAAAAATGATATTTTAGCAAAAAGATGGCATTTTTGGTTTGAAAATGATGCATTTGATTGCAAATGGATGTTTTTTATGTAAAGAAATGATCTTTGTGCAAAGAGTGCATCTTTAATGTGAAAAGGGATTTAAAATGGAAAAGGAATGATTTTAATGCATGAAAAATGGGATTTAGGTGTAAAGGATGCATCTTTATGTATGAGAATGATATTTTAATGAAAAGATGACATAGTATGTACATAGATACTATCTAAATTGCGAGTATAGACATCAAAGTTATAGCTTAAAGGGGGTTAACATCGACATTACGGCTTGAAACTGTGAAGCTTCAAAATCGGCTACTTATGTCGCACGACATAGGCTGCCTATGTCGCGTGACATAACTAGCCATTTTGCAGAGGCTTTACAACTGAGATTTGCAGAGGTAACAAGGCACCAAAATGGTCAAGTTACTTCACAAACAAATCTCATAGAGCATGTTTATCAATAATGAACACTTCAAGAGGGTGTGGATATGAGGGATCCACACTCATCTTGAGTGTTCATGCAAAAACCAAGTCAAAACGAAGATTTTATATGAAATGTAATGAAATAAAATGTGGATCTGGGTAATATGAAGCTAAAGCATGCAACTTTAATCAGAATACTATATTATCAATGCATGTAACACATAGATTTCATATTCAAAGGAAAATAGAGAGTGGAAAAGGGGTAGAAACTCGTTACCCTTGAAGATCCACAACTCCTATATCAAGTTAGATATAGGAGCCTTCTAGCGTCCTCCTCCGGAGACTGAGTTCAGGCCTTGGATCCTTGAGAACCTCGAGTTCTTGATGTATAGGAAGTGTGTGTGTGCGTGGGAAGTGTGTGTGTGATTAGTTTGGTAGGATTGAGGTGATTTGGGGGGTATGTGAGGAGAGAGGAGGCTTCTGGAGCGTATTCCCTATAGAGGGGGACTGAGGGGTGGAAGAGGTGTGTCCAAAATGAGAGGTGAAGGCCTCTATTTATAGGTCGCCATGGGCTTGTTATGTCGCACGACATAACAAGCCATGACTGTATTCCTTCTGGAAACATGCAAGGTGGCATGGTTCTAGAACTTTTCCTGGCTGGTTATGTCGCGCGACATAAGTAGCCACTTCTGGATTCTTCTAGAAACATGCAAGGTGGCAGTCTTCTATAAGGGTTTTGGGATTAAGAAAAACGTGTTTCTTAATCACCAAGCATTTCCTTCAGCCCTTAAAAGGCTTGGAACAGTTCCGGAATTGCTCCGGAACTTTAGGAAAATCCGGGGAATTACCGGAAAAATTACCGGAATTGCCGGGAAAATTAACCGGAAGGCATGAGCCAGATTTGGGTACTTACATGCATGCCATATTTTTTTGGGTAGGTCGTGGTTGTTTGACAGACGGGTTAAGCATGATGGGTTCAAGAATACGTACACCTTCCGCATGAATGATGTCTCTATTACTCTTTGTCCTACGGACCCGAGACAGGAGCAGCCTACTAGTGAGAAACCTATGACTGCTGTTGTTCACCAACTCCTTAGCCGCTCGGAGTTTGATTCAGTTTCAGCATGGGAGCAAGGGTTCTATGTTCTTGTCATGCTAGAGGAGAACAAGTCGGGTATGTCCACACCCGCAGAGGTACAGTCATTACTTGATGATTAAGGTGATGTTACTCCTGATGAGATCATCTTCCGGGACTCCCTCCCATGCGAGATATTCAACATTGTATTGATCTTGTTCCGGGTGCCTCTATTCCGAACAAGGCTGCGTATCGATTGAGACCCAAGGAACATGAGGAGTTAGAGCGACAAGTATGGGAGTTACTTGACAAGGGTGTCATTCGGGAAAGTATGAGCCCATGTGTGGTTCCGGCTCTGATGGTGCCTAAGGCTGAAGGAACATTGCGTATGTGTATGGACAGTCGAGCGATCAATAAAATCACCATCAAGTACAGGTTTCCCATTCCTCGGATCGATGATTTGCTTGACCAGTTACATGGTGCAGTGGTGTTTTCCAAGATTGATTTGCGGAGCGGGTATCACCAGATTCGTGTCAGACCGGGGGATGAGTGGAAGACGGATTTCAAGACTCGTGATGGATTGTATGAGTGGATGGTGATGCCGTTTGGGCTCTCTAATGCTCCTAGCACGTTCATGCGACTCATGAACCAGATTTTCAGACCTTTCATTGGTACGTTTGTTGTTGTTTATTTTGATGATATCTTGATTTATAGTAAAACTGTGGAACACACTTGGTACACTTGAGACAGGTTTTTGATGTTCTGCGTGAGCAGATTATATGCTAATCGTAAGAAGTGTCACTTTTTGACGGAGCAAGTGACTTTCTTGGGGTATGTTGTTACCAAGGAGGGTATTCGTATGGATGATTCGAAGGTGGAAGCTATTACTAGCTGGCCTACACCGACGAATGTTCATGATGTTAGGCGATTTCATGGGTTGGCTTCCTTTTATCGCCGTTTCATTCGGGATTTCAGCATTATTATTGCCCCGCTGATCGACTGCATCAAGGGGAGTGTGTTTGTGTGGAATAAGGCAGCAGATGATGCTTTTCAGCTTTTGAAAAGGGCGGTGACACAAGCCCCTGTTCTTATCTTGCCCAATTTTGATGAAGTTTTTGAGGTTCATTGTGATGCCTCCAATGTTGGCGTTGGCGGAGTGTTGAGTCAGAATAAGAAACCTGTCGCCTTTTTTAGTGAGAAACTGAACGATGCTAAGAAGAAGTACTCCACATATGATAAGGAATTCTATGCCATTGTTCGCACCTTGGAGCATTGGCAACATTATCTATTGTCACGGGAGTTTGTGTTGTATTCCGATCATGAGGCACTCAAATACATTCAAGGGCAGCATAAGCTTAATCTCCGACATGCCAAGTGGGTGGAATTCATTCAGATTTTTACGTTTGTCATTACACATAAGGCGGGAGTTCAGAACCATGTGGCAGATGCTTTGAGCCGTCACTATTCCTTATTAGCTACACTGCGGGTCGAGATTTGCGGGTTTGACACTTTTCGTGATTTGTATCGTGATGATCCGTATTTTGGGGATGTATGGGAAAAGTGCTCCCGAGGTAATTTTCTTCAGTTTTTGATTCATGATGGCTACTTGTTTAAGGGGAACAAGCTTTGTATCCCTTATTGTTCGTTGAGGGAACTTATCATATCTGAGAGTCATGAAGGGGGACTTGCAGGACACTTTGGCAAAGATAAAACCTTGGCACTTGTGGGCGAGCAGTTTTTTTGGCCAAAGTTGGGGCATGATGTTGCTCGGTTTGTGGAGAGATGTCGTGTGTATCATATAGCCAAGACTCGCAAGTCCAATGCAGGCCTCTATACTCCTTTGCCGGTTCCTACTGCTCCGTGGGAGGACATTAGCTTGGATTTTGTGTTGGGATTGCCCCGTACACAACGACAGAAGGATTCCATTATGGTGGTAGTGGATCGATTTTCAAAAATGTCCCATTTTGTTCCCTGCAGTAAGACATTTGATGCAACACAAGTGGCAGACTTGTATTTCAAGGAGATTGTGAAGTTGCATGGCATTCCAAAATCACTTACCTCTGATAGGGATGTCAAGCTTGTTAGTCACTTTTGGCGCACGTTGTGGAGAAAGATGGGTTCGCGTTTACAGTTCAGTAGCTCTTATCATCCGCAGACAGATGGTCAGACAGAGGTCACTAATCGTAGTTTGGGTAACTTGTTACGTAGCTTGGTCGGTGACCATCCACGTCAATGGGATTTGACGCTTGCACAAGCTGAATTTGCATATAACAACTCTCAGAATCGCACTACGGGTAAAAGCCCCTTTCAGATTGTGTATGGGCGTATCCCTGTCAGCCCCTTGGACCTCATTCCCCTTCCAGTTACTAGTCAATTCAGTTCAGATGCAGAGGCGCATGCGACTCAGATTAAGGAGCTTCATGAGCAGGTTCGCAAGCGCATTATTCGGCAAAACAGTATGTATAAGCAGTGGGTGGACAAACATCGAAAGCGCGTTGTGTTTCATGCAGGTGACTTAGTGTGGGTTCATTTGCGGAAGGAGAGGTTTCCGACTGGCCGTTTTGGCAAACTACAACCAAGGGCGGATGGTCCATTTCGGGTAGTGGAGAGGATTAATGACAACACATACAAGATTGACTTGCCAGGGGAGTACAATGTCTCAGCCACGTTCAATGTTGCAGACTTATCCGCTTACCATGGTGATAGTGATGATGATGCCAACTCGAGGACGAGTTTCTTTCAAGAGGGGGAGGATGATGCAGACCAACAAGCATTCCAGGCTGCTGAGGATCCAGGCGGGCGCTCCAGGTGCACTCAGGCGAGCGCCTCATTTGGGGAGAACAACGGCCAACCTTCTGGAGTGGATGCGACCGCCTCAGATAATACCATGCGGCCGTCTCAAGGATCCTCGACCAGGCCTTGACATTCGGTGCTTGGGGCGGGCGCCTCATGCTTGGCGTGGCGGGCGCCTCGCGTCGACCCAACTTCCTTATTTACGTTTTGATTATTTCCTTAGTCGATTTTTACTGATGTTTTGCACTTTTAAGCGGGGTAATTTGGTCTTTCTTTTGCCTCTTTGTTTTAGGGTTTGGACGGAGTATTAATACTTTGTTTTTGAGAGATTGAACTCAGTTTTTGATGATTGAATTTTCATAAGAAAAGCTGAAGCTTTTTCTTCAGAACTTTGGTTATTAATTTCGTTCGGCTATTTCTCTTGGCATTTGGCTATAAAACTAGCTAATGCTAATCAAATTAGCCACCAAGCCATTAACGTGCATGACATTCTTTAAGGCAGGGAATTCGGCAACATCAAGTGTTCCTTTCCCTAGTATCTTGCTCTTTCCTCCACCTTCATAAGACAAATATCCTCCTTGAATAGGTTCATATTCTTTCAAGAATATTTTTGTTCCCGTCATATGGCGAGAACAACCACTATCAAAGTACCATGAACCTGAAATCTTAGTCCTCAAAGCAGTTCAAACAACATTACATTTCAGATTAGCTTTGGAAAACCAAACCTTTTTTGAAATTCTGTTTTTCTGACCTCCAGTGTTGTCTTGAGTGTTGCCATGAGAATTTGGCAACACTTGAGGCAACACTTGAGAACTGGACATTTTCTTTTGTAAAATAAAACAATCTGATTTACTGTGTCCAGCTTTGTGGCAATATTCACACTCAAGGATATGATCAGACACTTTACTAGAAAAACTACCTATTTCCTTAGCATGCTCTTTTACAAAACTAATATTAGTTTCAACATCAAATGAGGTAGAAGTAATTTTTTCTATTTGAAGGACATTAGGAATAGACTTCAATGTCCAAACATCAATTAATTTGATGCACGGACACAAGAGAGTCTTTACATATATATAAAGAATAGAAAGTCTCTCTAGAAATAGATTAGCAAGATTCAAAGCCATGACTAAAAGGATCGAACACTTAGTGTATCAAGTGCTAGGCTCTGATACCAATTGAAATTGTTTATGGCTTAGCAAAAGTGAGACGAAACTCACAAGTGTTGTCAATAGTATTGATAATACTAATAACACATAATTGACACCAATTCAAAAATAGAACATTGAGAAAATTTAAATGCAGCAGAAATAATAAAAATAAACACAAGAGAATAAATTTTATCAAGTTATATATATAAATAAATATATAACTTGATGGGTTCCAGGAGGGCAAGACCTTTCAATAAGCATAAACTTTTGTTACAAGGTCGAAAAGTTCCCTAATGATATTCTATCAAAAGCTTAGTGGAACAACTATTCTAGAACACTCTCTTCACAATCACAACATATCTAACACTCAGCAACTCTCGAAATATGAATGTTATATATGACCACTCACTGGTGTTGGATAAAGTGTTGCCAACACTTGAGGCAACACTGAAGAGACGTGTTCTTCACTTGTGCAAATCTCAACTTCTGAATTGGGTAATTATTTCTGTCGATTCCTTGCACTATTTATAGGACTCCAAAACTTGGAGCCTACTCAAAATGATCAGATAATAATCACATGTTTGTTTCCTTTAAAATAGCCCTCCTTCCTTGTTTGTTGAAGACTTGGTCTTCCTATGCTTTTACCATTTGTACCACCAAGCTTCACTACCCTTGTACACCTCAGCTCTCCCTGAGTAGATAAGTAATACTTACTTGATCTTCACCATTAACACATAAATATGTGTTTATATGTAACTTTCTTTCTTATTTGAAAATCACGCCTAACATAGCTCATTTGACCTGTTCAATAACAACTGTTATAATATAATTAATTATCACTTTGTTATTTATAAGAAATATGCAGTAACTATTCTGGTGTTGCCAAATCTCAAATGGCAACACCTGTGGCAACACTAGTGGCAACACTGGTGTAGCAACACTAACAAAGAATTTTATATCGCTTATTCGGCTAGACAAGATGGGATACAGTTTCAAACGTGAAGGTGGAACAGTAAATGTCTGCAGGGGTTCAAATGTAATTTTGAAAGGGGTAAAACAAGGTTCCTTGTACGTCCTCCAAGGTTCTATGTTTTTGGGTGTCGAGCATCGTTCAACAGAGGGTATGGTAGAGACACATCTGAAGGAAGCATGTTGCATGGTTTCACGTGGGGTGGTTGAAAGACATGTGGAGCAGCAAGTTACTCAAGGTGGAGTTGAACTGGGCAAGCCACGGTTAGTAGGTCAATGCACACAATTGGGAAGCGAGGAAGGAATCAAGAAAAAGGTATGTACTATTGGGGATTACACGGATATGGCTGCTTCATCTGTTTGGGTTGGCAAGATCCAATGTCGACTGTATTTACCCAATTGTCGGTTGGGGCAATTCTGAGTGCCTACTGCAGTGGCACATTTGGGTGTATTGTAGACACATTGGTGTGCTCGACGTAGCACAATTTGGGTGTCAAGGGGGATACATTTGGGTGTCTGGTAGATACGTTTGTTTACTTGTTAAACATGTCTAATCAACTGTTGCAGCAAGTATCTTGGTGTGCTCGGCGCAGCACAATTTGGGTGTCCAGGGGATAAATTTGTGTGCCTGGTAGACACGTTTGTTTAATTGTTGAATGGGTCTGATCAACTGTTGCAACAAGTATTTTGGTGTGCTCGGCGCAACACATTTTGGGTGTCCAAGGGTATGCATTTTGGTGTCTGGTAGACACGTTTGTTTACTTGTTGAACGGGTCTGATCAACTGTTATAGCAAGTCCTTTTTGGTGTTCGGCGTAACACATTTGGGTGTATAGGGAAATATAGATTCGGTTGTCCGAAGGACAAGTTGGGTGTTTGACATAACACATCTGAGGTAGATGTGAGTTCTGATTTTGTGACCGGGAGGTTAGATGTCAAGGTGGAGATTTGTTGGGTTTGATGCCATCTAATTTGAGAACAGGTTAGATGATTGAACAAGGGGCAAATCGGTAATTTCTTTGAAAGCACCTAGGGATCGACCGTGCTAGGCAGGAGCACGACCGTGCAGATTTTCTGGAATTTAGGGGCGATCGCGCCCTAGGAAGGAGCGATCGCGTAGTGCCTGTTTGGGCGGACGGGGCGATCGCGCCCTATACAGGAGCGATCTCGCCCTACTGCGGATTGGGCCTGATAAGCGGCATATTTGGTGTAGGAATATAAAATCTTTCAGGGTTAGAAATATAAAGTATTAATAACCCATATTCCCTAGCAGTTTAATGGTTGTAATTTCTAGCGTGATAAAGGTCAATAATTTTATTTGTTATAAGTGTTTTCTTGTCTCTCTGTTTTCTCTAGATATATGGTTTGCATATTTGTGAATTTTTGACGTAGTCAAGTTGGTGAACCATGTATATCGTTGTTTTGTTTGATGAGCAAGTTTTGGGAGAAACTAGTTTCTCCATAAATTATAAAAAGTCCACTTTTTTTCTACTTGTAAGTAGTTAGTGAATATTTAGAAACAGTTTATAAAACAGGACTTTCTATAACTTAAGGAGAAACTAGTTTCCCCCAAAATCTTGTGTTGTTTGATTGATTTATTTTCCGTGTTTTAAATAGATATGTTATAAAATAAACTTTATAAACTCATAACCCAAATTAACAAAACCCATATATAGATTAAATATTAATAAACACAAACCCTACACCTTCTTGCTTCTTCAGAGATCTAGTAAGCCCTAAATCCCCGCCTCACCTGGATCGATCTCCACCGTTGTTAAATGAAATGTGTGGTAGAAGAAGAGTTGAGACCAGAAAATTCAGTCCATGATGAATTCCCAACCCATTGTAGAGAGTTACTGTTTTCTGAACCACCCAAAACTTGCCCGACCCCTCGCGCTTCTTCAACCTTCACCGTAGCTGCCTCCGCCGCTGAGCTTGGTGGTCTTATTTCTCCTCCAGCCACTCCCTCTACCTCTTCAGTGGGATTATACTGAAACAAATTGTTTGGTACCTCAAAGCCAGCCAAGAAAGGCAATCTCCAATTTTCAGTCCCTACTCCACCTGATAAAATGTTGTTATTTCCACTCCCTAATTGAAAACCCATCTCACTTTGAGACTGAAATCCACCAAGATTTGAGGTTATTGCTCCTCTGTCGCTGCCTCCGTACTGATGAGAAAGACTTTGTAAGGCAGTACCCATGAAGGGTAATTGTAGTGATTGGGAGAAATGACTGTTCATTTCTGTGCTACAGCTTGAGGGATTTGCTGTATTTATAGATTTCGGCCCCGTTTGGCTGCCGCTTCTTTCGTTTGTAGATGGAGATTTGGAGCTTCTGCTTTTGCTTCTCTTGTTTCTCCTGCAACTGCCTCCTACTGGAACGGATCTTAGGGCGCCACCTCTTGTCCAGTACCTTCTACAAGTCTTGCAGTAGTGTCTAGGCTGTGTAAGGCTGTAGTTGTTAAAGTAGCAGAACTTTGTGTTGGTGGAATCGCAACGTGGGCAGTTTAGCCCGGGTTCTGGTAACGGTAGTTTGGCTAAACGGGCTCGATCAACCATAGAACCTGGTCTAATCGAGCCCTCACCACTACCACCAGCAGAAGCCTGTGGTGGTGGAGGCGGAAGTTGAAGGTTTCCGCCACCACTGGGTCCTTGTTGATGACCTTGTTGTTGATGCAACTAAAGAAATATATAAAATGATTAAAGATCAGTAAAGAGATGCAAATATCAAGTATATTCAAGAATATATTGAGATATAATAATGAATATGAACACAAGTACAAATCATTCATCTTTTTCGATTCCCTTATCCTTGAGATGAAGAAGTTGTGGAACAAAATTACCTGGTGGTGCCAATTGTGATGATCTAGAAAATTAGGAGGAATTGATGAGAAAACCATGGTTTATATTTGATCTTTTTCTCTTTTAGAAAGGTTGATGGTGTGTTTCTTTGTTCTTTTATTTAATGGATATATATGATGGGGAATAAAACTAATAAGCTGAGAATAGTTGCATACAGAGAGAGAGAGAGAGGGGAGGGGGGTGTTGAAAGATCAAAAGAGAAAGAAGATGGAGTTAGGGAAAGATGAAGGAGGAGATGATTCTGTTTAAAAAATTCTTCTCTTTTCTTTTATAAAAATAATAATAATTCCTCACACATTATTTCGTAAAATTCTTTTTGTTTTATTAGCATTATTTTTAGGGTTTTGATTGAGTGGTGGAAGTATCTTACTTACTTAGCCTTTAAGCTTTCTATCTGGTGATGCAGTGGGCGGGATTGGACTTCCATTTTAGTGCTCTAGTAAAAAAGACACCACTAACCCTTTATGCATGCATTATTATACATATAATCTAAGATACGGCAACAAGTTTGCTACAGTGCTGCTGTTTTCATGAAAATTAGACAAAAAAATTATATGAAATTTACTACTAAATCTAAAATATTTTGAAATAATTTTAAAACACATTTTTTTGCATTTCTTATAGATATTTACATCGTGTAGTAATTTTTTTGCCAAAAACTTATAAAAAACGCGTTTTTTGTTACCTTAACAAAAAACGTGTTTTTTATAACGGGCCGCTCATTCTCTCTCACTTTCTCTCACTAAACGCAAACACACAGAGAGGAGCGGAAATGGCGTCTCCTTCTTCCTCAGTCAAAATTCCAACAATGGCATCTGAAATTGACACTACCATATCCGGATTCGCCTCTTCTCTCCGGCAAAGTAGCCCTAATCACGGTAGAATCGTTCATTGAAAAGCAGCAAAGCTTTCTCAAGTCGCAGAAATTAGCCGAATTTTCCAATCAACGCTCAAAGGCCATTGCAAATGTTCTGAAATTCGATAACAGGAGCTTTGGATCCATTATTACTACTACTAATTAGGCTGGTAATGTGGTTTTCAAATTTTATTTGTTCGTTGCTGCGCCGTATGAACATACACACATGGATTTGTTGCATCAGCAAACTCCATTAACGTCTTTACTCATGTCTGCGGTGAACCCTAAACATGAATTTGTTCCTCAATTCAACGATTAATCAAGTGCCAGTTGGTGATTAATCAAGTGCCCGTTAGTGTATAATAGAGTGCCCGTTAGTGTATAATCAAGTGCCCGTTGGTGTATAATTGAGTGCCCGTTAGTGTATAATCAAGTGCCCGTTAATGTATTATCAAGTGTCCGTTGGTGTATAATTGAGTGCCCGTTAGTGTATAATAGAGTGCCAGTAAGTGTGTAACTGAGTGTCAATGTATTTTTGAATGCCAGTTCTTGTAATTTTGAATGCCAGTCCATGTTTTTTTGAATGCCAGTTCATGTTTTTTTAAATATCAGCAAAAATAATTATCAGTGTTTTTGAGTGCCAGTATATGCATTTTTGAGTGCCAGTAAATGTGTTTTCAAATGCCAGTCTATGTATTTTTGAATGCCAGTGTGAAGAGTGTCAGTTCATGTATATAAAAGTGCCCGTGTAAAAAGTGCCAGTTTCATGTTTATAAAATGCCAGTATGAAATCACTGGTCATTTGTAATATTAACACTGGCATTTATCATGTTGCCAGTAATTACAAAAATGCCACCATTTATTTTGAACATGGTTGCAAGTAATTACAAAAATGTCACCGTTTATTTTGAACGTTGCTTTGGAAAACACGTTTTTCCTTATCTTAAGAAAAAACTAGTTTTTTATAAGAGCAACTCAATTTTTTTTACATTTCCTTTACCGAATTTTATGGGAGCAACGTTGCATAAAGCATGTTACTATAGCAAATCCAAATCCCATAATCAATGTTATAACATTGTCAATGTTATAACAATGTCTAGGAAAGTATTTTCCGTCATTGATTTCTTAACAAAGAGAGTATAAATACAGTTTACAAAGAGAGAGCAGGAGATCTAACTAAGGAATACAAATCAAACTATACTACTACTTTGATATGATCTAACTAAGGAATACAAATCAAACTATACTACTACTTTGATATACAAAATATTCACTAAAGATATGTACACGAATATATATCCTCATTAGGAGATATATATTCTAACACTCCCCCACAGTCGAAACGGGAGGAGGACGACGAACGTTGAGACTGGAACGGAAGTCTTCAAACAAAATTAAAGGCAACCATGTTGTAAAAATATCTGCAATTTGATAACGGGACGGGACATGAAGAACTCGAACTTCTCCCTTGGCCACTTTATCACGAACAAAATAAATGTCCATCTCAATATGCTTCGTTCGTTGATGTTGAACCAGGTTTCCGGAGAGATAAACCACACTAATATTATCACAATAAACAAGGGTGGCATGTTTAATTGGACAATGAAGTTCGAGCAGTAAATTACGTACCCAACAGAACTCAGATACGATATTGGCAACACCTCTGTATTCAGCCTCTGCACTAGACCGAGATAGGACTGCCTGCCGCTTGGCAGACCAAGAAATGAGGTTATCACCAAGGTACACACAATAGCCGGAACTCGACCGCCTCGTATCTGGACAACCAGCCCCAACCGCATCAGTGTAAGTAACAAGTGATGAGGTTGAAGATGGAGAGAACACCAAGCCAAAACCAAGCGTCCCATGTAAGTAACAGATTATCCGTTTGAGGGCAAGCATGTGCTCATCACGTGGAGCGTGCATAAATAGACAAATCTGCTGAACCGCATACTGAATATCGGGTCTAGTGAAGGTGAGGTACTGAAGTGCCCCAGCTAAGCTCTGAAATAGCGACGGGTTGACAAATAGGGGACCAACTGTGGAGCTGAGTTTAGGTTTTGTGTCAACGGGTGTGAGCGACGAGTTAGCATAAAACTTTGACACCGTTATTACCCAATCCATGAATAATGAAATTAGCCAAGCATATTCATGATATCAATCACAAATATTAAATTAAAATAATAAAACCTGAAATCTTGATGATAAAAAGCTTCAATTCTTGCTAGGGCTTGAAATCTCCAAAAGGAAAGTAAAAAGTTCACCCTAATATTGTTCTAAAAGGAAGTATTTATACTCCACCCCAATAACCTAATATTAAAAGGAAAAGAAAAAGAAAAAGGCTTTTAAAACAACTGCAACTGCGGTCGACATCATTTGGTTTCGATTCGTGGTCGTGGCACGAGTCGTGTCCTTGGAACAAGTCGTGCTGATTGAAAAACTTTCATCTTCACCTTTTGCACTTTGGTCATTGTACTTTTCAGATTTTCACTTTGGTCCTTGTACTTTCAAAATAAGCTTGTTGTTGGGTATGCATGTTTTAACCCTCCTATTTTGTATTAGATTTGATTGATACCATAACCTCCTATCTATTTTAAGGACTTTAGGACCCTATGTAATGAAGCTTAGACTTCAATTTTTTAGCTAAGTCCATTTTATAGAGTAGGTTAAATTTAGGCTTGAAGACTGGCACAAGACTCATTGGATTGGAGAGTTGCAGTTCAGGAGTATCAAATCGCCCCTCAGAACCGCACATGCAACCGCATGTATGATTCCTTTGATTCTGCTCCTTTAACCAGCTGCAGTGCAACCACTTATGAACCACACCTTTGCAGTTCATCTGCAACCGCCATGTGCAACCTCCTGGTGTAGCAAACCGCACTTCATCAACCGCATCACACCAACCGCATCCAATGATTGAAGACTTGAAGTGAATCACTTTTTACCGTTGGAATCCACGTCAGCAATATCAAAAGTCAACCACTGAATCTTGTCACGTGATTCAATGTCAGAGAAGATCTGCAAGGATCTTGAAAAGGTGACAGGTGTCCTAACCTCATTGCTTGCAGCTGGAGCCTGATCAGCTTTATCTGCAGCAGCTATACCAAAGGACAAAAGTAGTTGCTGTGGACCAATGGGATTGCATCAAGTACTGTCCTTACAACAGCTGTGTCTAACGGCTATATTCCTGATGCTTGGGTATAAATACCCCCAATCTTCACCATTTGAAGATTGCTTGAGAAATTTGAAAGTGCTGTGTTCATAGAAGCTGAAGCTCTGCCCAGAAATTATTCAACCCTTTGAATCTTCATCTTCTACCTTCAAGAAATATTCCCCAGCCCAGAAATCAAGCCTTAACACATCAAGAATCATTGTGCTCTAGATCTCATAGATTTAAAGAGCCTTGATCTTGTTCTCACACACACACACCTCACTTGTTTAATCACTTGAGATACACTGGTTATAGTCTTAGGATTTGATCTTCATATAATAGATTTTAGATTTGAGTATTGATCTTTGTAACTTGTAATCTCTCATACTCATAGTAAAATCACTGTTGAAAATCCAAGACTAACCATCTTGGTAGTGGACGTAGATCGTTTATCGATTGAACCACTCCAAATCACGTGTTCTTACTTTCTGCATTTATATTTCATATGATTACTAATTATTTATCTTTGTCTCTGTTTGTCTTTATTTAGCTATCCATTATTGTGAAATAGTGTTTGGAGTTAACATTGTCAAAAATACACGTGTTTGTAAAACTGCACTTTCCAAAACCGCAATACCAAACCGCTTTACAAACCGCCTCTATCAAACCGCTTTATACTCTATAATTCCGCTGTGCATTTTACATCTTCACTTGCAGTCTATTATCAACTGCAAGAGATTTTGTAAGCAAGAGGATTAGTTTTTAAAAGAGGGCTAAAAATTTGTAACAACTATTCACCCCCCCCTCTAGCTGTATTTTCACCCTTGTTGCCACCTTTAGGACCAACAAGTGGTACCAGAGCTAACACATTTTAAAATCACTGTTTTTCAAGCTTAACAGCTTGTGTGCCAAAAAAATATGGCAAACTCAAAAACGATGACAACTGTTAACTATTCATACATTCTAATCTTGGACGAAGACCACTTCAACATCTGAAAGTGCAGAATGCTCATTCATTTGGAAACAATTGATGAGATGCTGGTGGAGTGCGTAATCAACGGCCCGTTTGTTCCCATGAAGGCCAACACTGATGCAACCACCAATACAGAAACTCCAGAGGTCAAAAAACCTAAAGATGAGTGGTCGGATGAAGAGAAAAGATTAGCTGCCTTGGACAGCAAGGTAAGGCACATCATTTCAGGAACCCTTCCAGTATCAACTCTTCAGAAAGTGATGTACCTCAAAACCGCAAAGCAGATGTGGGATGCCATCGAGAGCTACCTCGAAGGTGATAACGAATGCAAGGAAAGCAAATTATATGCTATTGAAAGATCCTACAACAACTTCAACAGAAAACCCAACGAAACCTTGCGTCAAACCTACGACCGCTATGTTGAGGTAGTTAATGCTTGTAGATCTCTTGGCAAAACTTTAACCGATAAGGAAATCAATATGACTTTCCTCGCTGCTTTAGGTTCTAGATGGGTAAATAAGGCTACCTCTCTAGAAGACTCAAAAGTTTTGAATACTTGGTCGTTAAGTAACTTGTATGCAAACCTTAGAGTCTATGAGCTTAAATTAAATCATATTGAAGAGATTGAAGGGAAAACCAAATCGCTTTCCATATCCGTTGTGGAACAAGAGGAGAAACCATCTACATCCAATCAAACTGCAGATCCTTCCATATCAACCTCATCACTCATCGAGATGGATGATGATGATTTTGCCATGTTTGTAAAAAGATTTCAAAAGTTTAGAAAATCCTCAAAACCTTTTACAAAAACTTTTTCAAAAGGCAAACCTCCTGCAACATTTTCTAAGGCTGGAGATACAAAGAAAAAGAGTGATCTAGTTTGCTACAATTGTAGAAAACCTGGTCACTTTGCATCTGAGTGTCCACAGGCCAAATACGAATACTTGAAAAAGAAAACCTATCCTGCGAAATTTTCTCGTCGCAAGGGAATGGTTGCTGAGGAGGAAGAGAATTCCAAGGAATTAGCAAATTAGATTGAAACGGATTCTGATGATGGAAGTGACGAAGAAACCGAAGAGGTTAATCTCTGCTTAGTTGCAGATGCTTCCGATGAATCAGATTCTGAGTCAGTCGAGTTGCAAGATATGGAGGAAGAAGAGATTTCTACAAAACATCCAAATTTTAAGTTGGATGACAATGTCAAACTTACTCCTAGCGTTAAGATATGAAATTGTTCGTATTCACGTCCCATTTTCTCTTCTAAAAATGCTCCACCTTCAAAAGCAATTCCAAATAAGAAAGTTTTGAAAAAGGTGGTGGAAGAAGTTTCTCCCTCGGAACACGAAAGGATGTTTAAGGAAGCTGAAATGGTGATCCATCAATTCTCTAATCTTAAGAAAGCCTTAAGATTAGCTCATGATGAACTTAATCTGTATAAGACGGAGAAAACTGTGATGAGGTCCGAAATTTCAAATCTTAAGGACCAAATAAAAAATATGACTCCTCTTGCTGATCAAAACCACATCCTTGAAACTAAGGTTGCTGCACTTCAACTCCGGAATGATGACCTGGTCACCCAACTCAACGATCGTCAAAAAATTATTGATGGGTGGCTCAAGTCAAAATCTTATGCAGAACAAATCATAGATACCCAATTACCCAGTGGAGTTACTGTGGGTATATGATTTGGATCTGCTGAAGAAGAGAAGTGTGCATCCTGTAGTGAAAAGGATGAGGAAATTTTGAAACTAACTAAAGAAATTCCTAAGGGGAAGCATGCTAAAGGCAAGGGTAAAGGATAACAAATTAATTATGTCTACCCAAAAGGGAAGCAATATGGGAAGAATTCTCAGATGAAGCCAAAGGATTCTGAGAGTATAGCTTCAAAGGAAATGGCTTATGGAATTGGCCGTATCCCTGCTCCAACCGCTTCTGGTGGAAAAGGTGGTACTGGCAACTCCAAGGATGACCTCACTTCTTCTTCGACCGCTCCACCTGCCTTCAAAAGCAGGAATAGCGTTCCTAGAAAATACGTGGTCAAACTAAAGCCAGTTCCCTTTGTCAAGGCTGCAACCGCCCTTCCCAAACCGCATGCAACTCCTAAGAAGAGTAAGGAGTTAGTAAAACCTCATGATGCTTATAGCTTTTATAAATGTTCTATGTGTGATGGTTTAGGTCACAAGGCTGCGGAATGCCTTTTGCGGTTCACATCCAATGCAGGAAGAGTAAACCTCCTTCTGTCAAACAGGTGTGGGTCGTGAAGGGTTGCTAACTTCAGGACCCAAGAAATAAAGGGGGACCTCGTTCTTAATGTTTACATTTCAGGTCCTCTGCTTAATGGCTGGTCACTCCAAGGAAAATGAATGGAATCTTGACAGTGGCTGCTCAAGACATATGACTGGAGATAGATCATTACTCGAAGATGTCATTGAAGCAAGTGGTCCGTCTGTAACCTTTGGTGACAACAACAAAGGCAAGACCATTGGATATGTTGTTATAAGGAGAGGAAACCTATCCATTGAGAAGGTTTCTCTTGTTGAAGGACTCAAGCACAACCTCCTTTCAATTTCTCAATTTTGCGATAAAGGAATGCTTTGCAACTTCACGTCATCAAACTGCTTTATCAAAGATAGCATTTCCGGAGTCACCCTACTCACAGGGATTCGTAAGAGTAATATTTACATTATTGATCTAAATTCTGCATGTAGTATTACTAATCTCTATTTTTGTAGCTAAAAATGTGAGCGAAAATAGTTGGCTTTGGCACAAGAGGTTGAGCCACTTGAACTTCAAGTATCTTGCAAAGATTGGTAGGGAAAACCTCGTTCGTGGTTTACCTAAAGTGGCTGACCATCATCCAGAGAAATGCAGTGCATGCCAGCTTGATTTGTTTGGACCCGTAACCACTGTCAGCATTGGAGGAAGTAGATATACTTTAGTGGTGGTGGATGATTATTCAAGATATACGTGGGTTGAGATGATGATTTCCAAAGATGATTGCTATGATATTCTCACCGCACTTTTTAGACGGCTCCAAACTCAAAAAGAAGACGACATCGTTAGTGTTCGATCAGATAATGGAACAGAATTCAAGAACAACGGTGTTGCTCAGTATTGTGATGACCATGGAATTGATCACAATTTTTCAACTGCTAGTGTTCCACAACAAAATGGGGTTGTGGAAAGGAAGAATAGGACATTGATTGAGGCTGGAAAGACAATGATATCTGAAGCGAAGCTGCCTCAGTATTTTTGGGCTGAAGCAATCAACACAGCATGCTTCACTCAGAACCACTCCCTCATAAACAAAACCTACAACAAGACTCCCTATGAGCTTTGGCGAGGAAGAACCCCCAGCATTGCATTCTTCAAGATCTTTGGCTGCAAATGTTTTGTCCTCTACAACGGAAGAGAAAATAGAGGTAAATTCGGAGCCAAGGCCGATGAAGGTATTTTTGTTGGGTATGCTAAACATTCAAAAGCTTTTCGTGTTTTTAACAAAACTAGATTAAAAATAGTTGAGTTTGTCCATGTTACTTTCGATGAGCATTCTCTCCTTGAGCCACATTTGGCTCCAAATGTTGCTGATGATTTTGTTGAGCATAATGAAACAGGTGAACCCTCTCAAACCGCACCTGAACCTCAACCACAAAATCCAGCACCCTCAACTGAAATTCCCTCAAACCGCAGATTTGAAATCGCACCTAAAGTTCCTACTCCAGATGCAACTCCTAGGAAGAAGAAGTTGAGAATTCCCCTATCCAGCTTATAGAACCTCTTCGTCAACTTACCTTCCATGACTTCACTGAAGGATCTAACGACGTTCCAATTGAAGATCTTCAGCAAACCTCAGTCCAACCAGACTTACCTCCGGAGGTTCGAGAAGTCAGCAGTCACCCTCTTTCTAATGTAATTGGTGATCTGTTTTCCGGTGTTCAAACAAGGAGATCAAACTATGATGAGCATACTTCCTTGATATCTCAAATTGAACCCAAGAAGATTGATGAAGCACTCCAAGATTTCAGTTGGGTAGTTGCTATGCAAGAATAACTCAACCAGTTTGAAAGATGCAAGGTCTGGACTTTGGTGCCTAGACCTCAGGATCAAGGAGTGATAGGAACTAAGTGGGTATTTAGGAATAAGATGGATGATAATGGAAGCATCACTAGGAATAAGGCAAGGTTGGTTGCACAAGGATATAGGCAAGAAGAAGGAATCGATTATGACGAAACCTTTGCTCCAGTTGCAAGATTGGAAGCTATCAGAATCTTCTTAGTCTACACCTCTTTCAAGCGTTTCAAGTTATATCAAATGGACGTAAAGAGTGCTTTCCTCAACGGTGAACTGCAAGAGACCGTGTATGTTGCCCAACCTCCTGGATTTGAAGACTCCAAATTTCCCAATCATGTCTACAAACTCCAGAAAGCTTTGTATGGACTTCAGCAAGCTCCAAGGGCATGGTATGAGACTCTCTCTAAATTTTTACTAGAAAAAGGATTTAAACGCGGTAAAATTGATACAACTCTTTTTATTGCCAAATACAATGATCATACTTTACTTGTTCAAATATATGTCGATGATATCATTTTTGGTTCTACTAACGAGTTACTTTGTAAGAGTTTCGAAAAGCTAATGAAAAGAAAGTTTGAGATGAGCATGATGGGAGAATTAACATTCTTCCTCGGGCTTCAAATCAAGCAATGCGAAGAAGGTATTTTCCTCAGCCAAGCCAAATACACCAAGGAGTTGATAAAGAAGTTTGGATTAGAAAATGCTAAAGCATATGATACTCCAATGGCCACCGGCAATAAGCTAGATAAGGATCTAAAAGGTAAGAAAGTTGATCAAACTTTATATCGAGGTATGATCGGCTCATTACTTTATTTAACTGCGAGTAGGCCAGATATCATGTTTAGTGTCTGTGTATGTGCACGCTACCAAGCAGATCCTAGAGAAGCACATCTAATTGTTGTCAAGCGTATAATCCGCTATTTATCTGGAACCACTAACCTTGGACTTTGGTATTCCAAAGATTCGAACTTAGATCTTGTAGGTTATTCAGATGCAGATTATGCAGCTTGTACTATTGACAGGAAAAGCACTAGAGGTACTTGTCATTTCCTCGGGAATAGACTAGTTGCTTGGGCCAGCAAGAAGCAAGCTTCAGTTTCAGTATCAACCACAGAGGCTGAGTATATTGCTGCTGGTAGTTGTTGTTGTCAAATCCTTTGGATGAAGCAGCAGTTGGTGGACTATGGAATCCATGAAGGAAATTGCCCTATCATGTGTGACAACACTTCAACAATTTCAGTCTCCAACAACCCTGTCATGCATTCCAAGACCAAGCATATTGATATCAAGTATCATTTCCTCAAAGACCATGTGGAGAAGAGGAATATCCATTTAGAGTACGTGGGGACAGACAACCAGATTGCTGATATCCTCACTAAGGTTCTTGACTCCAAGAGGTTTTCCTTCCTCAGAGGAGAAATGGGTATGCTTGAACTTAAATGAATCCATTCCTTTTATTTTCTAACTTGTGTGCTAAGTATAGTTTCAAATCACCTTGTTGAACCGCGTGTACCAAACCGCATATAGTCCAACCGCCCTGCAGCCAACTGCTTCTTTCCAACCGCGTGCTGCAGCTCAACCGCTTGGATCTCAACCGCGTTTCAACTTGGAGTAATTTCTAATTTTTGCTTATGTTTATTAAAAAAAAACTGTTCAAATTCCTTTTATTTATTTTTCAGTCCTTATTTTTTTAAGGGTTTATTTGCAAATGTTTTCCCACGAAATTTTAAATTTTGAATGCATTTAATGCAAAGGGAACATTAGCATTTAATGGCCTTCATGTCAGCCGTCATTGGTTGACGTGATGAAGCTGAAAGGGTGCAACATTGCAATGATTCACTGCGTTGGTTAGTGAAACAGTCCTTTCAACTGCCAAACCCTAAACTGTTTCCTATAAATAGAAATCATTTCTTATTTTTCAAACTTTTTCATCTGCTCTCTCTGGCACCGTACCATATTGTCAGTCTTTCACCAAACTCATTCTTCAAACCTTCTTAAAAGCTTTAAAATTTTCAAATCAATGGCTCCCAAGCAACCAATCTTTGACATGGTATGATTTCTCTAACCCTTATCTCTTACTTTTCTGCAAATCTTACATGTTTACTCGCTTGAGCTGCCATTGATGAACACCTTCAAGTTTCGAACACCCTAATCTAACTTTTGCTTCTATATGCTTCATTTCTTGATCATTTTTGATGAAAATTGTTAGGTTATACTCGGATTATGCTTGTATGTTTGATTATAAACTTTATTTCATGATCATCAACACTTGATTTGGGTACTGATTTTGAACTTTAAACTTTTTAAGTTTCGAAACCCACTTCTGATTTTTTTGCATTTTCTGGGTGATTCTGAGTAAAGTAGATATTTTTATTGTTATATTATTGATCTACTGCTCAATGTGATCATTTTGACATATTATTTGTTCATTTTGGTTAACATTCATCAAATCTCTACTCTTGGTGTTCTTCGTGTTCTTCATGCACTCATGTGTCTGTTCATCTTCATTTTTCATAAATTTCTTATGTTTTGGTTTGACCTAACTTTCAATCTTGTTTTTCCTAATTTATAAAATTTTTGAAATCTTGAATTCTGTTTTGCATGTTTGAACCGCATTACCCGAACCGCATGCTATGGTTGAAACCGCTTGTCTATCAACTGCTTATACTTTACTTTCAACCGCATACTCTTAACAATTCTAAACCGCATGCCATTTTTTTTCTCAAAACCGCATATATATCCTTTTGAAAACCGCATGCTAGAAATTTACTTAAGTTTTACTAAGTATATAGGCTGGAAACCAAGAACTTCCTCTCTAAGCATCGCTTGCAGTGTGGGATAACTTTGGATTACAATGCCACGTACTAAGTAAAATATGCTTATGTATTTTTCCTATTTGTTTCCCTACCTGTATTCACAGTTTCCTTGAGGTTTGGAAATTATCAATTTTAAAACCGCACTATTGCCAACCGAATATGTGCACCAAACCGCTTGCAAACTGTGACCTTATTAAAATGTTCTAACTTGAGTGTTTTCTTTGTAGAATACCAAATACTTTTTACCAGGATGGGAGATAAATGAACCAGAACTGAGGTCTGATGCTCTTGGAAGAGAGATGATCAGGAAGATGCAAGCCTCTAGAATCCTTCCCCTCTTCAACAAACAGCAGACCTATACCATCCCTCTGTTTATTGACCAGTTCTATGCAACCGCAGTTCGTGGAGAAAGAGAGCTATCTGATGGGAAGAAGATCCCTTGTTTGGTGGGAGTTGTTGAAGGATTCAAGGTGTCTATTGATTACCTGGACATCAGAAGTACATATGACTTCCATGTTTCTGGTGCTCCTGTTGAAGTTTCCCAAGAAGTCCAGGATGCTACCTGCTCAACCCTCACTGGAACCCTTGATTCTTTATCTGGTTATTACAAGAAGAAGCCAAGGAGAGATTTTGGAGAATTAATGAGCCATCTTTGCTATCTGGTTGGGAAGTCTGTGTGTGGAAAGACAGGGAACCACAACAACTTCACCTCTCATCAGTTGCAGTATTGCTGTGCCATCTACAATGAGATGAAGCTCCTTTGGCCCAAGATTTTGATGAGAGAGCTTGCCAGAAGTATAGATGCCTATCAGCTGAAGGTCAAGGATGAGCATACAAGGTGGAGACCTTTTGGCAGATTGCTAACCGCCATATTTGCAAATTACTAGCACTTAAAGGAGCTAAGAATTTCTACTCCTGAACTTTCTATTCATTGGGGAGTTGAAGAATCTTTTGGACTCAAGGCTTGCCATTCCTTCAGATTCTCATTTGGCAATGATGAATACAAGGCTCTATATGATGCTGATACCTTTCATCCCAAGGAGCATTATGTGGAGATGACTCCTGCAACCGCATCCAAGGGCCTTGGTAAAGCTATCAAGAAAGCATCAAGGAAGAGGAAGACTCCTGCAGAACCGCTTCCTAAGCCAACCAGGACCGCACCTGCTAAACCGCGCGGTGCAACTGGTGCTGGAACAAGTAAGAGAGGAAAAGAGAAGATGTCTCTTCAGGTTGAGGTTGAAGAGGAAGAAGAAGAGGATAATACCATTCCTCCTTTGATTGCCAGAGCAAAGAAGGCCAAGCTTACTAAGGAGACTTTGGCTAAGATGACTGATGAAGACCTAACCGCCTTCTATAAGGCTGAGATTGAAAGAATGGAGAAAGAAAGAGCTGAGAAGGGTGCAGCTAAAGGAAAAACCAAGGAACCCATTCCCCAACTGCCTCCTTCTCAACCGCCCCAAACCCAACCTCTTAACCAAACTCCCTCTCAATCTCCTGTTCACTCTCATCATTCCTCCCCATCCAAATCCCCATCACCTAGACTGCCTTCTCCTCCTCAACCGCGCAGAGCTGCATCCGCTCAGGGGGAGAAGCCAAAAAGGGTCAAACACATAGCCCACAAAAAGACCCCAACCAAAGGACCCAAACGGTTTCTACACCGAGTAGCCAAACAACCTACTCCTTCTCCACCTTCATCCCATTCCACTTCCCATTCCACTTCACATTCACCATCCCAATCACCTTCAAAATCTCATTCCTCCTCTAGCCAAAACAGACCCAACTCCCTCACCTCAATGTTCCAATCGCTCAAATTCCCCTCCTCATTCCAACCGCGCTCAGTCACCTCCTTATTCTCATCATACTCCATCCATCTCCATTTCTAACCTAAACCGCGATCCAACCCCTTCGCCTGACCGCGTCAATACACCTCCTCCTCCTCCTGAAAATTCTCCCCAACAACACCGAACCCCTTCTCCAAACCGCGTTCATACTCCACCTCCTCCAAATTCTCCTATCCCTGAGAATTCCCCTCATCAACAGAAAACCCCTTCTGTTGAAGTTCACACTACTAGCTCCTCCTCTAATTCCAACCCTGTTACTTCTGGAATCCCTACTTCTAACATTCCACCTCCTCCAACCGCACCAATTTCAACCGCACCAATTCCTACCATCCCAATCTCAACCGCACCTACTACTTTACCCCAAACACTTCCTATACCTCCCTCAACCGCTTCACCTTATACAGTCCCAGCCAGCCGCCTTTTCCAAATCCTTCTAAATCCATTACCTCAGACCGCCCTTCCAACTCAATCTCAACCGCCTCCCTCAGTTACCCAAATTCCATCCATTCTAACCGCCCCCTCTGACTACCTCCAAATTCTGTCAACCCTCCAACTTATTCAATCACAGTTGGTTGTAAACTAAGGGCACATGCTAAAACTTACTGAATCCAACATTGCCCTGGCTGCCTCCAATTCATCCCTTGAAGCCTCCAACCACACTCTTCTTTCCAAGGTGGACTCTCAAACCACTGAACTGGCAATCATGAAATCCCAATTGATTGCTGCCATTAAGGGGGAGAGAGTTTCCACACTTCAAACCGCCTCAACAACCCAGACCGCTGAAGCTGTCAAAACCGCAGCTACAGAGTGCTTTCAAAGCTTTAAACAAGACTTAGCCAGTGGAGTGCTTAGAGCTATGGGTGATGCTGTTTCAAAGACCCAACTCCATGAGATGCTCACCAAGCTGTCTGATGAATTTGTCTCCTCCACCAACTCAGCTCTTGAAAATTTCATGAAGACCATTCAAGACTCCCAACCGCAACAACAAGCTTCAACCTCAACCGCCCCTTTCCAAGCCGCACTAGATGCCTTAGAATTCAAAATTCTTTCTGAACTGGACTCCCTCAAGGCAAGCATAGATGTCAACTTAAATGCTATGGGAGACAGTGTCAAAGCTCAAGTGAAGACTCTTGATGATGATATCAGTTTTAGGTTTGAGAACCTAAAGGCGGGTTTTAATTCCAGGCTTGAAGCTACAATGAATGATTTGAAATCCTCTCTAAAGGTATCTGTTGATCTGGAGCCTTTAAGAGATGCTCTCTCCAACCAAACCGAAGCTATTCAGGGGGAGATTCACACCTTTTACAACACTCTCAACTCCTCCATTGAGCTCTACTCAGGTGAAATCAAGGAGAGTGTTGCTGCCAACACAAGATCAGTTGATGCTGTAGGCTCAACCGCTGCTCAATCCATAACCGCACTCAGAGCAGTTGAGACCACTCTTGGAAGACAAGCTGAAGAGGTCAGAGCCCTTAGAAGAAATATTCGAGGTGAAAGCTCTGCTTATAGACCGTCTGGACCTCAAGTGCCAAATAAAGAAGTCAACCAGAGACGTGATCATCCGCGCCATCAGCAACCGCATCAGCATCATCACCAACCGCGTCAGCATTAAGACCGCTCTTCACTGTAATTCCTTTCCTTTTTGCTGAACTCCTTTTTGTTTTGTTGGACCGCACTTCATGTATTTTCTTCTGTCCAACTTCTTTTGATTTTTTTGTAACCTTGTAATTTTCCTTCATTCCTGTAACTGTAATCACTTTAGGAATTAATGGAAATTGCATCATGGTTCCAAAACTTTGTTCATATCAAACTGCTTTGTTTGAAGAACAATGAAACCGCATATGGTTTATAACCTCATTCAAATATTTTCTAACTTAAATTCATATTTTTGAAATGAAGGTTAAACATTCAGTTTAAACCGCACTTTGAACTTAAACTCATATTTTTAAGTGCACTGAATGCATTTCTATACTTTCCATATTGTAAATGTTTATCTTTCAGATAGTATAGAAATCTATAGCTTAAGCTAAGTGTGTGCATTGACTTGGGACATGAATTACCATGTTAATTCTTATGGACATGTTCTTACCAAGTACAATGTTTGCTTTAGTTATAGTAGGTAATGGCATCAATCAAATAGGGGGAGATTATTGGGTATGCATGTTTTAACCCTCCTATTTTGTATTAGATTTGATTGATACCATAACCTCCTGTCTATTTTAAGGACTTTAGGACCCTATGTAATGAAGCTTAGACTTCAATTTTTTAGCTAAGTCCATTTTATAGAGTAGGTTAAATTTAGGCTTGAAGACTGGCACAAGACTCATTGGATTGGAGAGTTGCAGTTCAGCAGTATCAAACCGCCCCTCAGAATCGCACATGCAACTGCATGTATGATTCCTTTGATTCTTCTCCTTTAACCAACTGCACTGCAAACACTTATGAACCGCACCTTTGCAGTTCATCTGCAACCACTCTGTGCAACCTCCTGGTGTAGCAAACCGCACTTCATCAACCGCATCACACCAACCGCATCCAATGATTGAAGACTTGAAGTGAACCACTTTTTACCGTTGGAATCCACGTCAGCAATATCAAAAGTCAACCACTGAATCTTGTCACGTGATTCAATGTCAGAGAAGATCTGCAAGGATCTTGAAAAGATGACAGGTGTCCTAACCTCATTGCTTGCAGCTGGAGCCTGATCAACTTTATCTGCAGCAGCTGTACCAAAGGACAAAAGTAGTTGCTGTGGACCAATGGGATTGCATCAAGTACTCTCCTTACAACAGTTGTGTCCAATGGCTATATTCCTGATGCTTGGGTATAAATACCCCCAATCATCACCATTTGAAGATTGCTTGAGAAATTTGAAAGTGCTGTGTTCATAGAAGCTGAAGCTCTGCCCAGAAATTATTCAACCCTTTGAATCTTCATCTTCTACCTTCAAGAAATTTTCCCCAGCCCAGAAATCAAGCCTTAACACATCAAGAATCATTGTTCTCTACATCTTATAGATTTAAAGAGCCTTGATCTTGTTCTCACACACACACCTCACTTGTTTAATCACATAGATTAATCAATTGAGATACACTGGTTATAGTCTTAGGATTTGATCTTCATAGAATAGATTTTAGATTTGAGTATTGATCTTTGTAACTTGTAATCTCTCATACTCATATTAAAATCACTCTTGAAAATCCAAGACTAACCATCTTGGTAGTGGACGTAAATCGTTTATCGATTGAACCACTCCAAATCACGTGTTCTTACTTTCTGCATTTATATTTCCTGTGATTACTAATTATTTATCTTTGTCTCTATTTGATCTTTATTTAGCTATCCATTATTGTTAAATAGTATTTGGAGTTAACATTGTAAAAAATACACGTGTTTGTAAAACTGCACTTTCCAAAACCGCAATACCAAACCGCTTTACAAACCGCCTCTATCAAACCGCTTTATACTCTATAATTCCGCTGTGCATTTTACATCTTCACTTGCAGTCTATTATCAACTGCAAGAGATTTTGTAAGCAAGAGGTTTAGTTTTTAAAAGAGGGCGAAAAATTTGTAACAGCTATTCACCCCCCCCCTCTAGCTGTATTTTCACCCTTGTTGCCACCTTTGGGACCAACACTTGTAACCTCCATTTTCTAGTAAATTGCACTTCAACCCCTGCACTTTCAAAATATTAAAAAAACACATTAAATTCTCAAGATTTCGAACAGAAAATAAGCTAGGAACATATCTTTTGTATGGATAAAACTACATCTATCATAGCGTCATTGATACATTTCATCTTTGATCTTGGAATTGCTCGCCGCCTTCAAATTTTAGTTAAAACATATTTTCATCTTTACTATTGGTGGAAGCTTTGTTACTTGATCATCGGTGCTGGAGTTCCTTTTTTCATTCCCTTTCTGGATCTGAATCTTTATTCTTTAGCATTTATGTAATCTGTAAATCACACTGAACCAAACCGACACCAAACTGAAATCGAATACACCGAACCATTAATAAACCGAAACTTCTCGGTTTCAAAACACCTAAAACCGATATCCTTTGATTTGGTTCGATTCTAACCCAAAACCGAACCAAACCGAACTACGTTTGGTTTGGTTCTCCGATAGAGATACGTAGGCAGCAGCACGACAATCCCTAAGTTCAGAATGGATGTCTTTCTATCGACGACATTACTTCTTTCATAAGTCTTGTCGTCGATGGGCTCTGTAGACACCTTATTCTAAACACATTATTACATGATTACACCACTATTGGTATCACCTTAGTGTTTTGATGAAAGCTCATTGGTTTTGTTATGTTTCGCTAGGTTTTAACTAACTTCGTAAGTTTTGTAATTAACTAACTAACAAAATAATTATAAAGGACAAAATAGTCAATCTGAGTAGTTGTTTCATACGAGACTACGTGTCTCACACGAGACAACCTATGCAGAATGAGCAGATTCACTATCCTTAATGATCTCAATCTCTTTCTTGATCTCTACTCTCCTAATACGAAATTTACCTTATTTTGTGACTTATTAGAAATGTCCTCACATATTTACTTCCCTATCAAACTCTCCCAAATCAATTCTTTGAATCTTTTCTTACTTGTGACTTCTAACTTGGTGATCAAGTAATTCACACCTGTAAATACAAGGTTCCTGCTACTTGTTCAAGGACCTTCAATTAGACCTTCTCCTACACACGTTTTGCTGAATTCTCTCCCGGATAGAAAACACAAAACAACCCTAAATCTCTATCTAAATTCATTTTTCCTCTCTCTCCTATAAGGATCTCAAGCCTTTGTCAAGGCTACCCATTAGAATTTCTCAAAATCACAAGGTAAACTCCTATACTTTTATATTCTTTTTCTCAACCCCTATAATTGCTTTTACAGTAGTGTAATTCCATTAAAAGAATTATCCTATAGTATTTTCAATTCATTAATACGATCTCGAATTATACAATACGACATTCCAATAATTAATCAAATTAATTATTGGTTTATTACATCATTTATTCATTGTTCATTGAATTGATTAATAACACCTACACATAAATAATAAGTGGCGACTCGTTGAATGTCGTAAATTCAAATATAAGAGTCAATATTAATAAAATATAAGATTTTTTTTATTATTTTGTAAAAAATGTGAAAAAATGACTTTTATACTATTTGTATAAGAGTAAAACTAGTATTATACAAAAGGTTTATTTAGAATACTGTAAATATGCTCTTTTATGGAATATTAATTTGAAAAAAATTCCCAAGGGCCCTCCTGTTCAGATGTTATTCCATTTTAATAAGAAGCATTTTATAAATCCCAGATAAAGAGTTAATTCGAAATTATAATTCCCTATACACCACTAGCTCCTCCTCTCATCCCTCCCTCCCATCAAGTCATTTCCTTTCCCCTTCACATTTTAATCTCTTCCCTCTCTCTTTAAATCCACGCATACATGCCGTTCTTTCTCTTTCTCTCTCTAAACCCTAACCTCCCTCCTCTCTTTCTCTCTCTCTCTCTCTCTCTCTCTCTCTCTCTCCAAACCCTTACAGATTTCGATGCCCCCCGAGCAAATTCAATAACTCCATTGTGCTATGTTCTTCGTTCACCTGCCAACCTCCTTTATTCTTTCGGCTCTCTTCCTCAGCCTCCTTACCTCAAGTTCGGATATATCTCCGCTGCTAATTGACAACTCCGATAACATACTTCACCTCACCCATCCATATCTGATGCACTCTTCACCGCATAACACACCAGATCAGACTCAGATCCGACATCTTCATCACTGTCGCCTTCCTCGTCAGCCTTCTCCCGTCAATCCCTCTCACTCATTTCGCCCAAATCTATGAAGGAATTCACAAATCTCATCAACAACAATGAAACCCGAGGGATCTGAAAAATCATCTGCTCTTTTCTTGAGTTAGAAAATTAATTGTTGATGTTTTGGTTGAAAAAAAATCGTCTTATAGCTAGGCAAGTTGGTATTATAATTCATATTAAGAGTTGTAATGTGTTCGAATTTTTTTATTTTTATGGTTGAAAAAATTGAAGTAGTCTTATAACTCACTTATAAAAGATAAAGAAATCTTATAAGTCATCTCTTTATGTTCTCTTTTCTAATTTTTTTGAGTTGAAAAATTAATTATTGATGTTTTGGTTAAAAAATTGTCTTATACCTGAACTATAAGAGGCAAGTTGGTATTATAATTTAGATATGAAAATTGTAATACGTAAATTATGAAATTATTTCGTTGTTATTATTGAAATTTTTATTTTATTTATTTTGTTAAAAATTGTTTTATAAGTCAATTATAAGAGACGAATTAGTTTTGTAATTGGAGACGAAATAACCTTATAAATCAATTATAAAAGACAAGGGATGTGTGTGAGATTTTTTAAATTATGTATCTTACATTAAATTTAAATATCGCCTGAAAAAAAGCCTTAAAGGAAATGGCCCTATTAATTTGGCTAAAGGGCCTAGGTCAAGAGCCCAAGCAAAATAAGTAACGGATCGAGTAGATGATTATAGGCTTCATAGCCATATAGCATCACTATTCTACGTCACGCAATACGCAGCAACAAGGAAGTACTTGATGTGATCGAAAAAAAATGAGTTTGGGTCCGAAACATTAAGTAAGGCCCAACATGATGAAAATGGGCCGAAGTATTTTAATACCTTACTTAAGGTGGGTCCAAGGTAATTTGGCGATATCCCTAAACATGCTTGTGAGAATTAGGCCTGGCGGGAAGTATGTCCAGGTTCATTGATAATTGAGAATGATAACGGCAAGGCAGGAATCTCGTCAGGATTGATGTTCGTGTTGGCGGTAAACCAAAGTTTTCCGCCTCCTTTTGCTTGTTACGTTCATTTTGGAAGATACATAGGTTGTCCCATCAGGGTCCCACCATATCTGTCAATGAGGAGGAACTTGTCAGGGCAAAAGGTTGGCATCTCCACTTACATATTGGGTGGTTACGACCCCTTGTAGATGATCGACACGTGTCCAAGACATGTGCCTTGCACATGATGCATGGGAGTATAAAAACAACCTCAGAAATTTCATTAGGTAAGTTCTTCTTGTTCTTTATTCTACATCTCTCTCCCAGATTCCATAGCTTTTGTTGTTATCTTGACTTGTTAACTTACTCTCACGCCGGAGGGGTAACGCCGGAGACGCCCCCGACTTAGTTGACGTGTCTTGCATGTGTGTAGGAGGCAGACGGAGAAGACAGCCGGAGTATCCCCATTTTCCTTACTCAGTCAGTCCTAGTGCAACCATTTGGCATGGTAGCATCAGTTGGTTCCGTTGCCAGGACTGACTTCATGTCTGTTTGGTCCATTTGAGTTTGCAGCTGTTCTTGTTCTTGCTTTGTAAACCCAAAAACTCAGAAACACTTCCATCTGGTCAGTCTCAGCTTTGTTCTTGTTTATTAACCCAGAATACCTGTTAAATGGGTCAGGATAAAGGAACCCCCTCAAAGACTGCACAAAACCTGGCACTGACAACGCCAAACCCAAAGGAAACTCGTTTGCCCAGAGGGTCTGATGTGGAAGGCGTGGTGCATTCCACTGATACAGAATCTGTGGTGCGACGTAGAAGGGAGTGAGATAGTAGAGAGCGCGTGGAAAGGGGAAAAGCGAGAACTGAAGGTCAGGAGCTCGTTCTCACAAAGGAGGATGAGGTTAGGGCGGAAGCAGACAGATTGATGGAGATGAGGCAGGAGCCAACTCAGGTTCCGCCTAATGTGATGGGAAGGGCAGCCGGAAAAAGCCCAATAAGGGAGCAGGCGGTTAGTCAAATTGTGTCTAAAAGGGAAGAAAGACAAGAGCAAGATATGCCGCCGCTTAAGGATAAGACAAGAGTGCATAGGTGAGAAGCCATAAAAGCCAGGTCTGAAGGATCTGTCGGAAGGAAGAGATATCAAGAATTTATGAAGGATGGAAAAAGAAGGAAAGTGCATTACAAATCTAGCAATTCGCGAGATGAATCCTATTTTACGAGTATGAAGGAGAGGAGATGGATAGCAGATCAACAATGGATAAAACTTATAGGCCAAGATGTTCGAGGCACTAAGAGGAGAGGTCGCATCGATAAGAAAAGTCGCATTATTCTGAAAAGTCGCGTCATTCGAAAAGATCACATCGTGAAGAAAGGTCACACTGAGATAGAGAGCATAGGAAGAAGGTCGAGAAGAAGATTGAAGAGGTCGCTAAGGCTAGAAAAGAGGAGGATGACCGTTGGAAAATTAAGATGGAAAATAAAATCAAAGAATTAGAGGCGGGAAACAAACGGGAGGAGGAAAAGGATTCTACTTAGCCCCATTCATGAAAAGCATTCAGAACACTGATCCAGATCCCACTTTCCACATGCCAAGTTTTTCGGAGTATTCGGGAAGTACAAGAGAGATAACCCATGTAGGCGGTTTTGAAGTAACTATGTCTATGCTGACCAAGAGTGAAGCAATCTTATGTAGGGCATTGGCCAGCACGTTGACCGACCATGCTCTGGAGTGGTTCCTGGCCCAACCTGTATAGTCAATCACGGGATATCAGGATTTTAAGAAGAAGTTTCTTGCGAGATTCAACGCCTCGGGAGCACAGCCTGTGAGGAAGCAAGAATTGTGCGGGATAAGACAGAAAACTGGCGAAGGGATAGCGAGCTATACAAAAAGATTTATAAAAGTGGCCAACCAAATTTCCGACATAGAACAAAGCAATATTATCATGCTCTACAATTGTGAATGTGTGCCCCAAATTTCGTGTATTGGAAATTCACGCGAGTTTGAAGACATCCGGTTTAATTTGAAAAACGGAGTCGCCACGCCATTTTGATTACCTCAAAACTTTGAAAAAAAGGTTTTATGGGTTCAGAGGCTAAGTTACCCCTTGGGAAGAACGGATCTTCGTTCACCCAAGGTTCCTTGCCGGAGCAAGTCTCCCAAGATTTCATTAATTGTGCTTGCTTGCGTGCTTTCTTGTGTGCATGTGTTTGAAAATAAAGGGGGGGGGGAATGTCCCAAGTCGTCTTCCGGACGTACAAACCATTTATTGGTTGTCGCTCGGGATTTCTTGGAATTTTATGTATTCGGGATTATGATCCCGTCCTCATCTTGGACTTGTGATCATTGCATTTTTAACCTCGGGACTTTGCATGATCGAGAGAATGACTCCCTTTTATAGTCACAAAATGAGGTTCTTTAGGAAGGAATGTCCTTAGCCCATCGATCCTACACTTTAAGACGGTCGAGCTCATATAGATGCTTCATACTCGTCTTAAGTGATAATCGGAGATATAGGGTTCAAGGTTGTCCCTTTCTAAAGAAATTATGAAACCTTTATGGAAGAAACGATGTAAAGATAGGATCTTTTACACCGGTCCGTTCCAAGGTTGCTAATGGGGACATGGGGGAATGCATGTAAAAATGACATTTTTAGTGAAAAGATGACATTTTTGGGTTGCAAAGGATGCATTTGATTTAAAGAAGTGATCTTTATTTGCAAAGGATGCATAAAGACATGATTTTTATGCAAAGGATGCATTTTTATGAAGAAATTGGGATTTAAATATGCAAAGGATGCATGAAGATTGCATTTTAAGAAGCAAGGGATGCTAATTTAGGATAAAGATATGATCTTTAATGCAAAGGATACTTGAAAAAGGATTTCATGTGCAAAGGATGCATTTTTATCATAAAGATTGGATTTTTATATGCAAAGGATGCATGAAGGTGGCATTTTTATGTAAAAATAGGGTTTTTAGGTGCAAAGGATGCACCTTTGATTCAAAAGATTACATTTTTAATGGCAAGGGATTCCTAATGCATGCAAAAAAGGGGGAAAGGGGGTATAAAGATATGATCTTTAACTATGAATGCCAAGTCCCAAGCAAAAATAATAACAAAATATGAAATGCAATGAGCAATTAAATCATATAGAGCAATTAGGATGCAAGTTTAGGGAGTGAGAGGTTACCAATGGTGACCTCTTCTTCTTTGGGTGGAGCTAGGTGGAAGGACCAACTTCTAGATCTTCAAGGAGGAGGGAGGAGGCTTCTTGGCACCTTTTTGGCTTCCTAACTTTGCAGCATTTGCTTGAGTATAGTGTATTGTGTAGTGGTTGATGATCTTGTGTATGAAAAATGGGTAGAGGAGGGCTCTATTTATAGGCTTTCTGAAAATAGCTAATGAGGCCGTGCGGCTGGAGGTCCTTGGCTAATGCAGCCGTGCAGCATTATCCCTTGTGACTCAGCATGTTTCTAGAATCATGCAAGGTGGCAAATTCTAGAACATTTCCTAATTAAAAAAAACGTGTTTCTTAATTAGGAAGCTTCCCCTTCAGCCCTTAATTGTTTTGGAACAGTTCCGGAATATTTCCGGAACACTAGGAAGGTCCGGGGAATTACCGGGAAACTTATCGAAATTGTCGGGAATTTTAACCGGAAGGCATGAGCCAGATTTGGGTACTTACAGAAGCCCCTCGGCAACGTCACTTGCAGGGCGAGTGGGGTTATCGATAGAAAAGGATCCGATCTGGCGAAAGCCGAGACGGATTGAAAGACCGAGGTGGTCGAGTGGCTGAACCTCTGGAAGGCTACCTACGTATCCCGAGTGAGAATCAAGCCAGGCCGTAGTTCGGAATGGGGTCCGCTGAGGAATGGAGAAGAGAAACTGGTCTCTTGCTGGGGAAGTAGAAGAGAAAATGACCTAAGAGGTCAAGCAATTGATCCTGCTGGGGATATGCTAGAAGTGACCGATGTGGTCGAATATCTAGACCTCTATGAGGGGCTACTTCATCACTGATGAGTGACGAAGGAACAGGGTGACCAAAGTGGTCGGATGGCTGGACCTTTTATGAAAGGCTACCTACGTATCCCGGAGGAATCAAGCCTTGATCGTAGTTCAAGCATCACTAGATAGTTAGGAACGATGTCTAGGATCCTTGAGGTTTTGACAATTAATGGAGGCTGTCACCTGATTGACAATTAATGGAGGTTGTCACCTGATTGACAATTAATGGAGGTTGTCACCTGATTGACAATTAGTGGAGGTTGTCACCTGATTGACAATTAATGGAGGTTGTCACCTGAGGAAACTAGAGCTTACGTCACTATCGAGGAGATAGAGGTAGCTAAAGTTCAGAAAACTTAGCATACTTCACTATTCGTGATAGAGGTAGCTTAAGTTTAGAAGAACTTGAGCGTACGTCACTATCTGTGATAGAGGTAGCTGAAGTTTAGAAGACTTGAGCATACTTCACTATCTGTGATAGAGGTAGCTTAAGTTTAGAGTTCTGACAATTCGGAGGTTGTCACCTAGCGTTATCCCGTTATAATGGAATTAACGGAGGCGACTGGGAAGAAAGCTTAATTGCTTAGGAGATAAGGGATATCTTCTAAAAAGGGTGTTATCTTAGTTAAAGGATAACGGGAATTGTAGGCCCAAGTGGAAAGTCCAGGGGCAAAATTGTAATTTCTGCTCAGAGCGAATGAGGCCGCCCGGCATGAGAGGGAGGAAAAAGAAGCCGTACGGCTAGAAGATTAATTTTTCCAGATTATTTAAAATCTGATTTGAACGGGCATTTGGCATTGTTGCCGCCCAAGAACACGCCGAGGAAGAGAGAGAGAGAGGAGAGAAAATTTGAAAATCCTTCAATTCCCTTGCTTCCTTTGGTCAAGAATGGATCCGGAGGGCAATCCTATGCCTAGACAAGCTAGAAGAAACATCTTCGTGGCCGCTCAAAGGAGGAGGAAGAAGATTGTCCGTACGGGGAGAAAGTATGACTTTATTACGCCTCCATCGGAGCTCTATCCGGGGAGAAGAGAGCACAAATCGACGAACCCGCGATCGGATGGGGTAAGCATTCTTATTTGGCTCGATTCCGTCGATTTTGATTGAATTTTGATTGATTTAGGGCTTGACCCGAATTTTAAGAATTTTTTAGGATTTTCCTAGGATTTTTGAAAGATTTTGAGACATTGATGAATAACCTATGAGGCTAAGAACATGCATGTGCAATTTATTTGACAAAAATAATGAGAATGACCCACTTTTTTCTCGATAATAAAGTAAGAATGTTAATTGTCTAAAGTGAGACGAAGCCCTTGCATGTGCTAGAACTAGGTAAAAATTTTGATTATCAATGAGAAAACAGGATTTTGGAAGATGAAAAGGATTCATGCATGCCACTTTGTTGAAAAATAATGCTTATGTGCAAAGAATTTTGAAAATTGTGATTTTGTGCTTTAGGAAAGCGATATGATTTGACATGACGTGTTTCAAGTGATGAAAAATGCTTTTTTGATGCAAAGGATGCTAGAAAAACTTTATGAATGCTTTTCTTTTGAAAACATGTGCACCTTTTTTTTTTTTTTGAATATATGTATGGTTTTGAAAATGATGAAGGACTGACACATTTCTTTTGCGTTCTTCCTACAGGAGAACAAATCCAGGGGACCTTCTAAGATAGCAGTCAGGCTTTGGCAGAGGATGCCAGATTTTGAGAAAGACGGGGTGAACCCCAAGGAGTTGGTGAGAGCTACCGGCCTAGATCTTTTCATTGAGGCTATCGGCAGGGGGATTCATATCACTTCTAAGAGTAAGGGCTTGGTCCAGGCCCTTTCAGAGTTTTGGTGGGACACCACTCATAGCTTCCATCTGAGTGGGGGAGAGTTGACAGTGACTCCCGCTGATTTCACAGCTATCACTGGCCTACAGTTCACTGGGAGGCCTGTGACTTGGAGGGACCATATCACAGCTGAGGAGTTCCGAGCTTTGGTCGGGTTTGAGTTGATTCCCAAGGGGCTTGGAATGGAGACGAGGAACGTTGAGGTGGCAGTCCAGAACTGTATACGGGACTTTGCCGTTAGTGAGGTGACTGCCCACCAGCTTGCTAGAGCCTTTGTGTGGTTGATGCTGTCGGTCACCATCTTCGCAAATTCTGGGACTCTGGCCATGACTTTCCTTCTCGACTCTTTGGAGGATGTAGATGGGATTGGGACGGTCTCTTGGGGAGAGGCCGGATTAGCGGAGCTATATTTCTCTCTTGATATGTACAGCCGGAACAAGGCTGCCTCCATGGACTGCTTTTCATTTGCCCTTGAGGTAGTCCCTCTTCTCTTTCTCTTTTCTATTCCTGTCTTGAGACTTTTATGAGAGAGAAATGACCCTTTTGATGTTTTGAACATGCAGGTCTGGTTCTGTGAGGTGATTGGCTTCTTTCCGTGGAACCAACAGAGCGATATCACCATCTTCCCTGCTATGGTTCGCTGGAGGGGAGATGCGAGGGATAAGTTCACGGGGAAGACCCGGATCACCTTTGATTACAAGATGGTGAGGCCGTTCATCAACAGGGATGGACATGATGGGGTGGACTTCTACCCGTGGGGCAGGTATCCGGAGATTTTGCTAGGAGAGGCCATTGAGGCAATGAGGCAGAGGAGATGACTGACAGGGCTGACATGTGATGTCATTTATTTGGGGGATCGATTTTCCAGGCAGCATGGCCATGTCCCTCCATTGGACGCCATTACTCCCCATGATCCTCCAGCACGGATGCTACAGCCCAGGGATTGGCAGGCGGATGAGATTACTAGATATCAGGTAGGCGTGGCCGCCGAGGAGTATTTTGACATGGATACCCCCTACGCTGTGTTTGTGGAGCAGCGCCTGAGGACACCATAGAAGCTGATGAAGCTGGCGGTCACTCAGGGATATGGGGAGGACGAGCCTTCTGACCCGCCGATCCCTCCTGCGTACATTTCATACGTGGTCCACGGAGTTCCAAGGAGGATGAGGATTCCTGTCCCCGACACTAGGGAGCCCCAGTATACCCTACCGCCAGACAGCACTTTATGTATACTTTTAGGATCTTTTCCCTCTTTCAGATTTCTTTGCTCTTTTGCAAATTCTGAGATTTTTTGAGATTTTTCTCCTCTTTTTTCTCAGGTTCCAGCTCGCACTTATGACAGACTGGTTAGTCAGAACAGGGGATGGAAGGACATGTGTCGGTCCCTTCTGAGGAAGCTGACCTGCACTTCAAAGGCAGCGGCGGACGCACAGGAGCCCGTGCGCAAGAGAAGGCATGTCGTGGGCACAGCGTCTACCTCATCGGCCTCGGAGTACTCTTCCAAAGGCCATGCCTCTGGGACGGGGACCCAATGCCGACATTCTCGGGAGCAAACTGGCCGAGTACGGGCACGATAATGTCCATCTGTCTGATGTGAGCGACCCGGAGGACTAGATGAGGGAGGCTAGCGTCTACGAGCTGAGCAGCGATGAAGAAGAAGAAGAATCGGAGGCCTAGGAGGTCTCTAGAGTGGATTAGGAACAAAAACAAACAATGGACAAATTTGATGCACATTTTGTTTATTTTTTGCTTTATTTGGGCGCCGATGGGGCGAAAACAATGTATTAATGTTTTATTTGCTTTTCTATTTATGCTTTTATTAATTTGCATATTACTTGAGCCTCGGGGCAGTTTTTTGCTTGGAATTGGGGCTGAAACGGGGCCAAAATGATTTATAATGATATATAAATGCTTGGGTGACCTTTGGACATGTTTTTTGTACAGGTCTTGGTTGAGAAAGTGGGGTGAAAACTCCCTTGGGCAGCAACTTTGGTTGCTGCAGATTTTTTCTGCAGATGGCGAATGTAGCCGTGCGGCATGGACCTGAGGGCAAATGAGGCCGTGCGGCTCACAGTTCTGTCTGGACTTGTTATTTTCTGAATAAAAGCAAGGCTTGGCCATTTCATTTCATTTTCCACTTAGACTTGTCCCAATTGTTCCTAGAGCACATATTGGACTTAAAGACACCATCTTTGGTCATTTCGCAATGGAGAAGCCCGTCAGATTGCAAAGGGGGAAGCGAGACCGTTTTCTGTCCGATCTTCAATCTTGGGTGAAACACAACTTCCAATTTCACAAGGGGCTGCTTGATTCTTCTTTCAAGATCAAGTCTTTATGGCATTTGAGGGATCTCCCGCCCGATTGGGACCTTTTGAGAGCAGCAGCAAGGTTTTGGGACGTCCGGAGACACGTTTACTGCTTTTCTTACAACGAGATTGTCCCAATGCATGAAGACTTCCGAGCCTTGATTGGGGGTCCCGAAATTGAGGCTATATCGATTCCTCTGATCGAAGACGTGCCGGTGGCGGCAAAGCTTGCATCTTTTCTGCAGATTTCTTTGGAAGAGGCTGAGGGGATGATGATAGCCCCGGACAGGATTGACCTTTCTGATATCCCGGGCAGGTTTGGGTTTCCGGCTATGGCTGCGACCGCGGTAGCTATGGATGCCTTTATTCTCTGCATATTTTCTTCTCTGTTCACCGCTGAGTCCGTGGGGATCTGTCATGGTGGTCTCTTGGACATGGTCGAGACTCGTAGAGCCGGGAAGGACATCGTCCCACTGGTTTTGGGAGAGACATTGCATGGCATTGACAGGATGGCTAGGGGAGACCATTTCATGAGGTCTGGGAGTCCGGCTGTGCTGACTTTATGGCTGCAGGAGAGGCTCGGGGCTTTGCCAGGGGCTATGCCGACTCAGTGCCCTTGGGTGATTTCTCGGAGAGGTGCACCAAGGCAACAGGACCAGGGTAGCTGGGAGCTGACGATGGCTAGGTTGTCCACTTCGGACATCCGTTGGTGGATACCTCATTGGAGGTTGCAGACCAGGAGGATATTTCAGGAGTCCTATATAGTGAGGGTTCCATGGTTCTGCTGGTCATCCTTCTACATTCCCTGCTTGGTATCCAGGCAGTTCGGGGCCTTACAGGAGCCATTGAGTGATTGGGAGGACATCCGTACCATGGAGGTGGTGCCATTTGATATGAAGGATCCAGCCAGCTTCTTATTCTTCTCAAGGGCTTGGACATACACTGCTTTCCCACCCAGGGCTATCTTCAGGAGCAGGAAGAGCACCATCTTGACCACTGTCTACTTGGACTGGTACGAGAGGGAAATGGGAGCGACTCATGTCATTCTGGGGGAGAGACGTCAGGCTTTATTGGGGCCGACTGCGACTCGAGTAGGACTCGAGGGAGACCGAGGCTAAGGCGAGTCGCCATAACCAAGGGTGACCTGATCAGAGATATGGAGGCTCGATACAAGAGATTGTCCGAGGTCGCTCCTTTGACTGAGGCTCAGAGGGAGGAAGTGCGGACTCGTGCTCGTGTAGAGAGGGCACTTATTGACACGGGTTTGGTAGAGGCTCCAGTGAGGATACCGGAGATCGGAATGAGGGATACCGACATTATAGAGAAGAAGAGAAAGAAAACTCGCCGGGGTCGAGGTAAAGGGAAAAAGACCAAAGAAGACTCAGCGAATGACGACTGACAGATCTTTTCTTAGGATTCCCTTATTGCCATTTTGCAAACACATTAGTTTATTTAGGCATTTTATTGTATTTTAGATCTTTGTAGCAGGTTAGCAGAGTCAAGAGTAGACCGTGCTTGAACTCATCAAGAAGTTTTTAACTTGTAATGAACAAGAAATATTATTTTAAAAATTAATCAAGACACATTTCATGGAAATTCAAATGTCTTATTGCTTGGGACCTGTTTTATGAAAATTGGAATGTCCTTTATTTTTATTTATTGTTTAGGACGCACTTCATGGAAGCTTGATTGCCCTTTTTTATTGTTTAGACCGAACCATATATGGCTGCCTACGTTCCCCTTTTACAAGAAAGACTAAGGGGCTTAGGTCTTCGTAGTTCATTCTGGTGAACTACTTTTTATGTGCAGCCCTGTTTTTTGCCTAGACCGCCCTTTTTAGGGTTTTCAGCCTAGCTGGGCATTACTCTTTTTGCAATAAGATTTTTTTGTTCTTTTTTTTTATATGTGCAACCCTGTCTTTTGCCTAGACCGCCCTTTTTGGGGTTTTCAGCCTAGCTGGGCATTACTCTTTTTGCACTAAGATTTTTTTATTTTTTTTTTATTTTTCTTTTAGACATAGTACCTTCTGAGCTTATCACCGTTGACTGGGTGGACAAAGGGATTGCCGTCCAGGTCTGCAAGCTTCATGGCTCCTCCCGATAGTATCTTCTGCACCACATACGGGCCGATCCAAACGGGTTCCCATTTTCCCAGGGGGTTGTCTCTGGTAGGGGGCTTCACCTTCAACACTAAGTCACCTTCTTTGATCTCTCTGGCCTTGACCTTTTTGTCAAATGCTCTGGCCATTCGCCTCTGATAGGCTCGGGTGTGCTCCATGGCTTTTAGCCTTCTCTCATCAAGCAGGGCCAACTCATCATGCCGGCTACGCAACCATTCTACTTCATTGACACTGTTTTCCAGGAGGACCCTTAATGACGGGATTTCCAACTCCACTGGTAACACTGCTTCCATCCCGTAGGTTAGGGCAAAAGGAGTTTCTCCTGTAGCCGTTTCGACAGACGTTACAGAGCCCCGAGTGCCAAGTGCAGCTTTTCGGGCCAATCACGACCACGGGTGGCCATTTTCCGGATGATCCGTTCGAGCGTCTTATTAGCAGCTTCCACGGCTCCATTAGTCTGAGGTCTGTACGGAGACGACTTGTGGCGAGTGATTCTGAACTCTGACAGTAACCTATCGCAGTCTCCTTCAAAGTGCGACCCATTATCAGAAATGATCTCATTGGGCACCCCATATCTACACATTATGTTTTCTTTGATGAATTGGGCCACCTTTCTGGAAGTGAGGACCTTGTAGGACTTGGCCTCTACCCACTTGGTGAAGTAGTCGATGGCTACTAGCACAAATTCGTGCCCATTGCTTCCTGCCGGGGCTATTTTCCCTATCACGTCAATACCCCAAGTTGCAAACGGCCAAGGAGTCGTCATGCAGTACAGGTCATGAGGCGGGAGATGGTTAAGGTTGGCAAACCGCTGGCACTTGTCGCATTCTCGGACGTGCTGGACACAGTCTGTTTCCATGGAAATCCAGTAGTAACCCATTCTGAGGATGACTTGGATCAGGGCTCTGGCATTCATATGAGGACCGCAGGGACCATTGTGGACTTCGGTCATCAACTCTTTGGCCCTTTCTTGAGTGACGCACAAGAGGAGTGGTCCTTGGTACCGCTTTTTGTACAGGTTGCCTCCTAGAATGACATAATGGGAGGCCAACCTTTTCAGGGCTTGTAAGCTCTTGGCTCTGACACCTTCTTTTGGTCTACCTTCTTCGTCTCGAAAGCCGACTCTCCATCTTTGAGGAACTGGTAAATTTGATTGTACCAGGGGTTCCTTTATAGGCTCGGGTCCCGTGTCTACTTCACAACGAGAAGCTGGGGCTTCTCTTCTACCCACTCTGAAGGGTTTTATGGCTTTTCCCTTGGGGATCTCTACCAATGAGGCTAGAGTAGCTAGGGCATCTACGAATCTGTTCTTTTCCCTTGGCAAGTAGTGGAAAGTCACTTCTCTGAACTGTCCAGTCAACTCCTCCATATGGGCATGATACCGCTGCAGATTAGGGTCCACAGTCTTCCATTTGTTGGAAACCTGGTTGATGATCAGGGCTGAGTCTCCATAAACTTCAAGCTCCTTGACATTCCTTTCTAAGGCAGCCTCCAAACCAGCAATGCAAGCTTCGTACTCGGCGACATTGTTCGTGGCAGGGAAGTTCAACTTGAGGGCTATTGGCGTGTGCTCATCTTTCGGATCGACCAGTAGCATCCCGACGCTGTTTCCTCTTTTGTTAGCGGCTCCGTCAAAGAATAATTGCCATCGGTTTTCAGGCTCAACTGCAAAGATCCCTTCATCTGGGAATTGGGGTTCAGGCCCACGGTCCTCATTACTGGGAAAATTTGCCAGGTGGTCTGACAACGCTTGACCCTTGATGGCCTTTCTGGTCACATAGTTGATGTCGTACTCTGCTATCTGCTAAGAAGAAGGACCACTTTGCCAGACGCATCGAGAGGGAAGGCTTATCAAAGATGTACTTGATAGGGTCCATTTTTGAGACCAAATTCACAGGGTGGGCTTGCATATAATGTTTCAACTTGCCGACTACCTGCACTACCCCGCACAAGTCTTTTCACATGCCGAGTAATTGAGCTCACTTCCCACAGCCTTCCTACCGACAAAGTAAACGGCGTTTTCTACCCGAGAGTCTTTCTTCTCCTGAGCAAGCATAGCCCCAACTGCCGTATCAGTGACAGTGAGATAGAGCAGAAGAGGTTTCTGTCTATGTGGAGGGCATAGTACTGGAGGATGTACTAAGTATGCTTTGATCTGGTCAAAGGCATCCTGGCATTCCTCGGTCCACTCTGTATCTACATTCTTCTTCATGAGCTTGAAGATGGGCTCGCACATAGTGGTCAACTGATTGACGAAACGGCTGATGTACTGCAGTTTTCCCATAAAGCTCTTGACTTCTGTCTGGGTTTGAGGTGGCCTCATGTCCATAATGGCTTTGATCTTTCGGGGGTCAACTTCGATACCTCGCTCCGTGACCATATACCCAAGCACTTTTCCCCTTGTCACTCCGAAGGTGCATTTAGCAGGGTTTAGTCTCATGGAATGTTGTCTCAGCCTCTCAAAGAACTTCCGCAGGTCAACAAAGTGCTGCCCATCCTCGCCTTTGGAGTGAATTATCATGTCGTCTACGTAGACCTCAATCTCCTTGTGGATCATGTCATGAAAAAGCGCGGTCGCTGCCCTTTGATAAGTAGCCCCGGCGTTCTTAAGCCCAAATGGCATCACTGTATAACAGTAAGTTCCCCACGGTGTGGTGAAGGCTGTCTTTTCTTGGTCTTCTTCGGCCATCTTGATCTGGTTGTAGCCTGCAAAGCCATCAACGAAGGATTTTACTTCGTAGTTGGCGGTAGAGTCCACCAGGATGTCTATGTTTGGCAAAGGGTAATCATCCTTGTGGCTGACCTTGTTCAGATCTCGAAAATCCACACAGCAGTGCACCTTCCCATTGGCTTTGGTTACGGTCACAATATTGGACAACCATGTCGGATATTCGATGACTCTGATGAATCTACCCGCAGTAGCTTCTCAATCTCTTCTTTGACCTGTAGAGACCATTCTGGCTTGATCTTCCTCAATTTCTGCTTTACTGGCTTAGCATCTGGTGCTAGAGGGATCCTGTGCTCCACTATTGAACTGTCTAGCCCCGGCATATCCCTGTATGACCATGCAAACACGTCAACGTATTCTCTGAGCAGATCGATCGATGCGTCCCGTTCAACCCTGGAAGAAGTTTCCAATCTGTGTCTCTTTAGGTTCCTCGACAGTACCCAAGTTCACACTTGTCAAAACCTCCTCGGCACTTGGGCCCGGTTTTCCTCTTTTCTCGAAACCTGCTTAAAGATTTCTTTAATGTATTGTTCATTTAGTGTGTTTGCATCTTGTTCAAATGATTCATTATTAACTGTTGTTAAGTTTTGAGTTAATTTATCATTTGTTAAGTTGGAAATAAGAGGATACTCAGAAAGATCTGTCATTTCATTCAAAATAAGGGGAAAGATGACATCGATTACATTTTGATAGTCCTTAGGCGTGAGGCCTTCGGATGACTCAGAGGACCGGAATTCAAAGATTCCCGACTCGACCGTATAGACAGCTGCGACTGGACCCTACACTACTTATTGACTCGAGGGTGTTTGACAAGGGTTGGACCGGGATCTCACTCCTTCTTGCCGTTGCCACAGGGAGTAGCAGTCTTGTCGGCGTTCTCATTTGGCCGTGCATCCCGTGGGTCATAATTGCCTTTGTTGACACCATTTCCATGGGAATACACTGACCGATCCGCGGAATCTCCTTTACGAACTTAACTTTATCCATACGTACCTCCGGGCGGTAGGACCGGTTGTGCTTTCGGCATACGAGATATAGCTTTCTTCATCCCAAAAGTCTTCGGCTTGTTCACTCTTTTCTCCACCTTTTCCCAAGCAGTGGGGCCCGATCCTCTGGAGCGGTAAGAGCCATTACAAATACATTATGCTCATCATGGGTGATGAAGGGCTCTGAAGAAACTTTCATTAACATGGCTTGTTTCACTTCAAACTCGCAATCTTCATAAGTGAGCCTTTCTTACGTAATCTTGACCATAGTTCTTGGTTCGATATCATAGAAAAGAGGCCGAGCTACGACAACATTAACGAAATCGGTTCCGACTATGGGCCCAAAGCTTGTCCTTCCATGGTGGCGGCATTAATTAAATCTTTCCACTTTCCTTGTAATTCGGCATAAGGAACATTGAATTTCGAATGTCTATGATCTCCAGTTTCCAAAATTGGCCATTCGTCTCCCGAACTCGATCATGTTGACTGATTGTTAGCGGGAAGAGGGTTCTTGACCACATTGGGACCCGAGGCGGCTCCAGCTTTCCTTCTTCAATCAAGCGAGAGATTAGGAACTTCAGATAGGTGCAATCATTGGTGTTATGCCCATGATATTTGTGAAAACGGCAATGCTTGGTTTCATCCATCCTAACACTGGGGTTCTTGGGTTTCCAATTTTCCAAAGGTCTGATGAGTCCTTCGGCTACCAAACCGTCAAAGACCTTCTATAGTGGCATTCCAAAATCTTGCGGTATAGAAGCGAGGTCTTGGCTTTGCGGCTACTTGGCTTGAATTTTGTCCAACCCTCTCATTACGAATATAATTGCGTGTGGCCGTTTCTTTTCCTTTTATAGTGACATTTGTGGCATTTGGAGCTGGTGCTTTGTAGCGGTGGGAATTAGGCATTCTATGGCCAGGGGCCATGTTGAAGGCATTTTCAAACTTGGTACCAGCATTTACCATTGCCCGAAGGTCAGGATAATAGTAATTGCCAATTTGGACCCTTAGTTGAGGCTTTAAGAAAGATTGGAAGATCTCCATCTGTTCCTCTTCATTCAGTGGAGTCATCATTTCACTAAGCTTCCAATTCCATCTCCTGTAAAATTCACTTCATCGGCTCATGCAGGCGCTGTAGAGTGCCTTGTAGGTCATTCCTGCTGGTTTCCCAATTCAAGTTGGCCTTATACTTCTCCAGAAATGCTTCCTTAATTTGGTCCCAGGTGGCTCGGGCCTCTGGTTTTACATGCATGAACCATCTAAGAGCTGAACCCTTTAATGACAGCTGAAAATGGTCCATTTGTTGATGTGTACAATCCTTGGCTCTCATGGCAAGAAGGTAGCTTTCAATATGAGTCCGGGGACAATCGGTGCCGTTGAACTTTTCAATCTACGGCATTCGGAATTTTGGAGGAAGAGGGACAATTTTCTTGGGATCGATGTCTGGTATGCCGCCTTTTTGGTGTTCAGTTCTCCGAACTTCTCTTGTATGGACTTAACTTGTTCCATCAACCAAGTCATGTTGGGGTCGGGGGACGGTTTCGATTACGAAGCGAGCTTGTCGGATTTGAGTGGCGGGGCGTGGGTGGCACGATGGTAGTTGGTACTATGGCTTGAGGGGTCTTTAGAAGGGAAGTAGGTGTAAACTTGGCACAGTCCTGTGTTTCCACGAGGGTGACCGAGGCATAGGAATTAGGCTCGTAGTTGCGAAGTAGGAAAAAGGAGCCTCGTGGGATCATATTGGCAAGGTTGGGGGTGGAAGATCTGTTTGTGGAAGGGCATAGATTGAAAAGGTCACTTGATTGATTACGAGGCCTAGAAGTTGTGCAGGACGGCCCATCTTGCGGGAGAGGGAGCGAATCCCGTAGGGTAGTGCGAGAGGCTGCGTTGCGGGGATAGGCTGTGGCGTTTGTTCTCTGTTGGTAGGGAACAAAGCTGGGTCTTATCGAGGAAGAGAGGGTGTCGGGACCACGATGGCTTGGGATCTTGGAAAAGGCGAAAAGGGGACGATCTTTGGCAAAGGATCATATGTGGATGGAGGAGGGCATTGGTTATAGGCTAGAATTTGAGATGGTTACTTACGGAGTTTCATCTTCTACCATAACCAAGGAACCAGTTGGGCTCTACCACTATCTGGACCCCATGTGGCGAGCGCATCAATGAGCATGGCTACTGCTTGTTCCTCATGGGCCTTACTGACATTTTCCAAGGCTAAGGCTAGCTCTTCTTCCCTAGTCATCTGGTTACCCAAACCAGTACTGTTCTCTGTCGAATCAGACATTCTGACTCTATGGACTGACCAAACGGAGGATTCTAGCGAACTGTCTGAGAATTCTGCGCTAACAAGTCGCTGACCCGGTGTTCTCACCCACTTCTTTCTCGCAATGGGAAAGGGATAGGAAAGGTTTAGACTCGGGGTAGGTGTTTAGGCTGAAGGCTCAGGCAATATGCAAATTAGAATCTTCCAGTTTACTTAAAACAATGTCTTTTATTAATATCTATTTGGTTGGAAAAGGGAATTTGCCCTTCTTTTTCGCAACTACTCTAGATCCTGGATCAGTGGGTTCCGTCACTATGTCTATAAGCCCCTCGTATTCCACCTGTATTTCGACCTCCCAGGGTGGACAGCCCTGGGCGAGGGTCCTATAGGGCACGCGGATCCCACCGACCGAGAGTAAAGAGCGCTCCTATCGGGTCTAGCGGGTCATGGGACCTTTTAACGCACGAGCGATGCGGATTATAGTCAAGGCAATACCGGGAAAGTCTCGTCTTTCTGCCTTAACGAAATTTTGGCAGAGTTTCGCTTGAGCGAATGACATTTTGACTTTCGGTAATGTCCGAGAAGATAATAGGCATGGGTCGGGCGATAAAAGATGGATGACACAGTGTCACATTGAACTTCGTTGCATACGCAGTGCGTGAGTCAGAATCGAAGTCAATGCCGGGTCAAGATCTTGCCAATTTTTTCCTTGTCAGAATTTTGACAGAGCTTTGCTTGAGCGAAAGATCTTTTGATTTGTTGGCAAAGACTCGGTCTCGACTCTTATGCATTCCGTGCGGGTCAAGGTCAAAGTCAATGTCGGAGTCAAGATCTTACCAATTTTTCCTTGTCGGAATTTTGGCAGAGTTCCGCTTGAGCGAAAATCTTGGCTTCCGTTATGAACTAAGGCTTGACCTTTACAAGGGTATGCAACTGGGCTATATGACACGGACTAGACCAAAAACCAACCAAGAAGTCACGGTTTTTTTGAAACGTGTGACACGGACTGTGCATTGGTCGACACTGGCTGCCATGGGGAGGTTGGAATGATTCCGTGCGCGCCCGGGAGCATCGTAAGGCTGTCCGTGACTGCAGCTGGAACCACCCCGGGTTTGAAGGACGTGCGTGCAAAGTGTACAGGATATATCAGGTGCGCGTAGTGTGCGGTCTCCTAAAAATGTTCCTTTTTGAGTTAAAACAGAGATTTTCATAAATGTGTTTTAAAGGAATGATTTTCGGGAAGGGGGAGAATGCAGCAGATAAGCACATAAATTTTCTGGGAGCCCCAGTCAGTCTTGGAACTGAGTAGCCCCAAGCTGCTAGGACTGCCAGATTAACCACTGATTTTTCCTGGTGGAATTGCCACCGAGGTCGCCCGGTCAGAATCCAAGGAGGATTGAGCCGTACGACTGCATGGATCAATTTTCCAGGTTCCACTCCTTTGCTATTTTTCGGGTTGTTTCCCGTTCAAAGTATGCACAGATTCCAAGATGCAAATGATGCAATGCAAGGTAAATAAAGCAAGCATGATTAATGAAATCAGCGACGGGAGTCTAACCCGCTCAAAGGGAAAAGCTTTCTTTTATTTTTTTTCAAAAATTTCTTTTTCAAAAAGGGATACTGGTACGTGGGATTGTTAAACCACCGGTTATCCCAAGCCCCGGGTTAGGGAGCGATACAGGAAGGTTAAGTGGTTTCCATCTATATACCTAATATCGATTTTTGTTTTGAAAATAAAGCTTTTCTCCTTTGGGATTTCCCCAGCGGAGTCGCCAAACTGTGAATGTGTGCCCCAAATTTTGTGTATTGGAAATTCACGCGAGTTTGAAGACATCCGGTTTAATTTGAAAAACGGAGTCGCCACGCCATTTTGATTACCTAAAAACTTTGAAAAAAAGGTTTTATGGGTTCGGAGGTTAAGTTACCCCTTGGGAAGAACGGATCGTCGTTCACCCAAGGTGCCTTACCGGAGCAAGTCTCCCAAGATTTCATTAATTATGCTTGCTTGCGTGCTTTCTTGTGTGCATGTGTTTGAAAATAAGGGGGGGGGGAATGTCCCAAGTCGTCTTCCGGACGTACAAACCATTTATTGGTTGTCGCTCGGGATTTCTTGGAATTTTATGTATTCGGGATTATGATCCCGTCCTCACCTTGGACTTGTGATCATTGCATTTTTAACCTCGGGACTTTGCATGATCGAGAGAATGACTCCCTTTTATAGTCACAAAATGAGGTTCTTTAGGAAGGAATGTCCTTAGCCCATCGATCCTACACTTTAAGACGGTCGAGCTCATATAGATGCTTCATACTCATCTTAAGTGATAATCGGAGATATAGGGTTCAAGGTTGTCCCTTTCTAAAGAAATTATGAAACCTTTATGGAAGAAACGATGTAAAGATAGAATCTTTTACACCGGTCCGTTCCAAGGTTGCTAATGGGGACATGGGGGAATGCATGTAAAAATGACATTTTTAGTGAAAAGATGACATTTTTGGGTTGCAAAGGATGCATTTGATTTAAAGAAGTGATCTTTATTTGCAAAGGATGCATAAAGACATGATTTTTATGCAAAGGATGCATTTTTATGAAGAAATTGGGATTTAAATATGCAAAGGATGCATGAAGATTGCATTTTAAGAAGCAAGGGATGCTAATTTAGGATAAAGATATGATCTTTAATGCAAAGGATGCTTGAAAAAGGATTTCATGTGCAAAGGATGCATTTTTATCATAAAGATTGGATTTTTATATGCAAAGGATGCATGAAGGTGGCATTTTTATGTAAAAATAGGGTTTTTAGGTGCAAAGGATGCACCTTTGATTCAAAAGATTACATTTTTAATGGCAAGGGATGCCTAATGCATGCAAAAAAGGGGGAAAGGGGGTATAAAGATATGATCTTTAACTATGAATGACAAGTCCCAAGCAAAGATAATAACAAGATATGAAATGCAATGAGCAATTAAATCATATAGAGCAATTAGGATGCAAGTTTAGGGAGTGAGAGGTTACCAATGGTGACCTCTTCTTCTTTGGGTGGAGCTAGGTGGAAGGACCAACTTCTAGATCTTCAAGGAAGAGGGAGGAGGCTTCTTGGCACCTTTTTGGCTTCCTAACTTCGCAGCATTTGCTTGAGTATAGTGTATTGTGTAGTGGTTAATGATCTTGTGTATGAAAAATGGGTAGAGGAGGGCTCTATTTATAGGCTTTCTGAAAATAGCTAATGAGGCCGTGCGGCTGGAGGTCCTTGGCTAATGCAGCCGTGCGGCATTATCCCTTGTGACTCAGCATATTTCTAGAATCATGCAAGGTGGCAAATTCTAGAACATTTCCTAATTAAAAAAAATGTGTTTCTTAATTAGGAAGCTTCCCCTTCAGCCCTTAATTGTTTTGGAACAGTTCCGGAATATTTCCGGAACACTAGGAAGGTCCGGGGAATTACCGGGAAACTTACCGAAATTGTCGGGAATTTTAACCGGAAGGCATGAGCCAGATTTGGGTACTTACAACAATGCCAGTCTATTGCCATGCCATTTCAAGCGAGAATTGGGAATGAGATTGCTGGAGACTCCAGGTGAGTTGTACGAGCGGGTTAGGGGGTATTGTGGAGGAGATAACAATGATGAAGTGACAGTGATTCCCGCGACAACTTCTGCTGCGAAAAAGAATGTCAAGGAAAGGATTGAATTCTTAAAGGAAGAAAATAAAGGAGATAGAGGGGGCCGCGATAGGGGTCATGCTGGAAAAAGTGATGGCCGCAATGGAGGCCGTGGGCCGCAAAAAATTGTGAAGTATGATAGGTTGAATACAAGTATAAGCGAGATTTTGAAGAGGGTAAATTTGTCGGTAGCTTACCCCATACGGGAAGGCACAATGGCAGCCAGAGATCAGAATAGCTTCTGCGAGTATCATCAAGCTAAGGGGCATGCTGTTGGTCCCAAAGGTGGCAACAAGGGTGAAAAATAGCTAGAGGAGGGTGAATAGTTGTTATAAATTTTTCGCCCTCTTTTTAAAAACTAAACCTCTTGCTTACAAAACCGCTTGCAGTGTATCAAAATCGCAAGTAGTATTGCAAAATGCACATCGGAATTTCTGAGTTTATAAGTGCGGTTTAGAGGTGCGGTTTTGTGTGCGGTTTTCACAAACAGTAAAATGAGGTTTTGAGAGGATTAACCAGAAACACAATTCACAACAATGGATAACCTATATAGAGATCAAACAGATAAAGATAAAAAAATCAGTAATGAACAGTAAGTAAAAATGCAGAAATATAAGAACACAATATTTGGAGTGGTTCAATCGTAAATGATTTACATCCACTACCAAGATGGTTAGTCATGGATTTTCCAATTCTAGATTTTATATTAGAGTATGAGAGAGATTCAAAGTACAAGAATCAATACTCAAATCTAAAATCTATTCTATGAAGATCAAATCCTAGACTATAACCAATGTATCTCAAATGAATTAATCTATGTGATTAATCAAGTGAGGTGTGTGTGTGATAAACAAGAATCAAGGCTCTTTGAATCTGTATGATATAGAGCTCAAGAAATCTTGGTGTTAAAGGCTTAATTTCTGAGCTGGAGATATTTTCTTGAAGGAAGAAGATGAAGATTCAAAGGGTTGAATATTTCTGGGAATAACTTCAAACTTCTTATGAACTCACTTAAAATCAATTTCTCAAGCAATATTCAAATGTTGAAGAATGGGGGTATTTATACCCAAGCACCAAGAAAGTAGCCGTTGGGAACAGCTGTGGCAAGTACTGTACTAGTGCATTCTGATTGGTCCACAAATCCACTTTTGTCCCTTTCTTCAGAAGTTGCAGATAAGGCTGATCAGACCTCATCTGTATTTAAGGAATGAAGGACATCTATCACCTTTTCAGAATCCTTGCAGATCCTGTCTGATAGTTAGTCACATGACATGATTTTGTGGTTGACTTTCAAATATTGCTGACGTGGATTCCAACAGTCATAAGTGGTTCAACTTCAAGTCTTCAATCATTGGATGCGGTTTGGTGAAGATGCGGTTTAGGAAGTGCATTTTCACTAATGCGATTTCACTGAGGTCTTCAAAGTGCGGTTTCAAGGTAGGAATTCCGCTTAGCGGTTTGCAGGTGCGGTTTCATACGTGCGGTTTGAAACCTTCTGAATTGAAACCTCATGTCCAATGAGTCTTGTGCCAGTCTTTAAGCCTAAATAAATCTATTCTATAAAATGGACTTATACTAAAAAATTGAAGTCTAAGCTTCATTACATATGGGCCTAAAGTCCAAAAAATAGAGATTAGGTTATGGTATCAATCAAATTAAAGCTAAGGCAAGGAGGGTTAAAGTATGCATACCCAACAATCTCCCCCTATTTGATTGATGCCATTACCTACTATAACAAAAGAAAAGATTGTCCTTAGTAAAAAATGTTCATAAGAATTAACATGGTAAGTCATGTCCCAAGTTAATGCACACACTAGCTTAAGTTATAGATTTTTACACTATTGAAAGATAAATAACTTACAAGTTGAAAGTATAGAAATGCATTCAGTGCATACAAAAAATATGAGTATTAGTTTAAGTATGCGGTTTAACTGAATGTTTAAACTTCAATTAAAAAATATGATTTTTAAGTTAAAGGATATTTGAATGAGGTTTAAAACCAATGCGGTTTCATTGTTCTACAAACAAGCAGTTTGAATGAACAAGGTTTGAATTCAATCAGTGATGCATTTTTCATTACTACCTTTGAAGTTTACAAATTACAAAGGTAGGAAAGGAAAATACAACATATCAAAAATAAATTCAAGCAAAAAAGTTTAAGCAAAAAAAATTACAGAAATTGCGGTCTATTGTTGAGGAGGTCCATCCATGACATGATCTGCAACATGCGGTCCAGTGAAGACGGAATGTTCTGCCCTAAGAGTTCTCCTTAGACTTCTTACTTCTTCAGTAGTCCTTTGTTGAGCGGTCTCCAAATTGTTGATGGCGTTGGTTGCGGTTTGAAGTATTGAGTTGTTGGAGCCAACCGCTCTGCAATTTCCTTTTACCTCTTCTACAAGCTAATCAACTTTAGCAGCATTTTCATCCAAGTTTTTGTTTACTTATTCTATTTTGGTATGGAAGAAGAAATTTAAGGAATTGAAAAAGGTATGGATCTGATCTTGGATATCTTTTGCATGTCTGGTCTGACTTTCTTGAAGATTGGCTTCAATTTACATAAGCTCCCCCTCAAAGAGTTATCCAGCTCATGGAATTTCATGCTTAGCTTATTGTTGAATCCCTCCTTGAGGTTTTCTAGCCTGTCATTCACCTCATCAGTTAGACTATCTAACTTTGCAGTTAGACTGTTTCCCATCAAATTCATCTTCATGTTTAACTCCTCTTTAAGGATATCCATCTCAGATTGGAGGCTAGATTTCATGGAATCCAAAATTGACCTTATGTCTGATTCTTGATGTGGTCTGGAGTTCTTCATCTCTTCCATCAACTCAATCTTGAGTTTTTTAGTTGAATTGTCTATAGAATCACATAAAACTTTTGCAAGATGATCCAGCATTTCCTTGAGTGAGGCTTTTGAAACTGCATCACCTAAGGCTTGGATGACTCCATTTGTTAGGTCCTTCCTGAATTCACCAAAGCATTTTTCAGCTGAGGTTTGGACAATGTTTGTTGTTGAACTCTCCCCCCTTAATGGCATCAAGCTTTAAAAGCAAACTTTTCATTGAAGTTTTATGAGCAGCCAGTTTAAGGGATTGAGTGGCTAGAAGGTGAGATTGGGTTTCAACATGGTTCTGGAGGGAGAGGTTGGAGGCTTCAAGGGTTGAGTTGGAGGCAGATAATTTGATCATATGACCCTAATTGGTAAGTAGCTGGCCTTGAATGAGATGAAGGGTGGAGAAAATTTGGGTGTAGTCAGAAGGAGGGGCGGTTGAAGAGGAGGGAATGTTTGAGAAAGGAGGAGGTGGTTGAGTAGGGATAGTTGGAGGTGCGGTCTGGGGTAGGAAAGCGGTTTGGGTTAATGGAGGGGTTTGGGTAGGGGGTGCGGTTTGAGGGAGTTGGGTGTTAAGGGATTGGAATATATGGGTGATTGTAGTATGAGGTTAGGTGGTAGGGGTGGAATGGGAAGTGTTTGAGTGGGTGGAGGAATTGTGGAGGTAGGAAGGTTTGTGGTTTGAGGAGGGGATTTTGTGGGTGAAGTGGATGGGGTAGCAGTGTGAACATAGAGAGTTGATTGAGGATTAGGTGAAGGAGGAGGTGTAGGAGTTTTTGTGAGGGGTGGATTTTGATTGCGGTTTAAATGAGGAGGGGAAGGAGTAGGGTCCTTGCGGTTGGAAGTGGATATGGCTTGGTCTTTAGAAGGTTTGGGGGACCAGTCCTTGAAGGCATTTGAAAGTGGAGGGGTTTGGTAAGTGGAATGGTCAGAATTAGAATCATAAGGAGGAGAGGATGAATAAGAGGATTCCTTATCAAAATAAGAGGCATTATATCCAGCCATGGGTTCAGCATTTTGGGCCACTCTCTTAAGAAAATGATGAGGCCCCTTTTTGGTGGTTTTCTTTGCCATCATCTTAAATCGCTTCTTGGGTGTCTCCCCCGAAACCTGAGCATCTACGTGCGGTTCAGATATTTGCAGTTGGGGGGAAGATTGCGGTTTGGGGGAAGGGGATTTGGATTGGGATTGGATAGATGATTGAGGTTGGGTTTGGATGGGTGATTGAGGTTGGAGAGGTAGAGGTGGTTGAGTATCTGGCTGCAGTTTGCTTACCTTGAGTAGCTCTCTTCTCAGCAGCTCTCTTCTCAACCCTATGAAAATCCAGCATGTCTTCATCATTCAGAATTTTGTCTCTAACCTCCTTAGAAACTCTGCTCTAGCAATCAAATAAGGAATACTGGCATCTTCTTTTTCATCAGCATCATCAGCAACCTCTTCATCAACAAGGGCATTCTTTTTCTTCACTTGGCTTGGACCAGCAGTAGTGGTAGCACGCGGTTTTCGTACATGTGCGGTCTTAGCCTTTTTCAAAGGCGATTCAGCCTGGCTTCCTGTCTTCCTAGCCTTCTTGACTACTTTCCCTATAGCCTTGTTTGCTGTCTCAGGATTCATCTGAACATAGAATTCTTTGGAGGAGGGGGTGTCAGCTTCCCATAACTGCTTGTAAGTTTCATCCCCATTCTTGAAACGAAACAGGTGGCAAACATTGAGACCTAATGTTTCTTCACCATTTGACCAGTCCACCTGCAATTCAGGGTTGAGTTGTCTGATTTCCTCCAGATGTTGCTAATTTGTAAACACTGCAGTCAAGAGCCTGCAGAATGGTCTCCATCATTGATCAACTCCTCTCTCCTTATATTAATAGGTATCTATGTGGGCAGAGAGTTCTCTTAGGAGGATCTTAGGCCAATGTAGGGGAATCTCATTGAATATTGCACAACAGTACATCCATTGAATGTTGGTGACATTTTTATGGTTTCCATTCTTCCCATATACAGACTTCCCAACAAGAAAGCACAGATGGCTCATCAACTCTCCAAAGTCCTTCCTGGGGACCGCCTTGTATTTCCCAGTAAGAGTGGGAATTCCAGCAAGGGTTGAGGTTGTGGCATCTTGAACATCCTAATTCAGACTCTCCTTAGCATTGGGGATATGGAATCCAAATGTATCCCTGACATCCATGTAATCATCAGTTACTTCCATCCGTTCTACATTTACGGTTAGGTAAGGGATCATCCTTCAATTTCCTAGATCTCTAGTGCTGGCAATTGCATTTGAGTAGAATTGGTCTACGAAAGTGGGAATGGTGAAATGTTGCTTCTTGGTAAATAAGGGCAAGATTCCTGAGGCATCCATTTTCCTGATCATCTCCCTTCCTAGGGCATCTTTATTCAGCTCTACATCATTAATTTCCCATCCAGGTAAGAAAAAGTGAGGATCCTACAAAGAAAGAAAATAAAAAGTTAGATCCATTTCAAAGATCACAGTTTCACTTGCGGTTTTAAGCACTTCATGCGGTTTAGCAATGGTGCAGTTGAGAAAATAAAATTACTCAACTCCAAGTGAACTGTGAATTTCAGACAAACATAGAAATGAGAACATGATGGTATATTTACTAGTACGTGGCATTGTTAAACCAAATTTATGCCACACCTCCAGGAAGTGCCTGTTAGGGAATGTTATGGTTTCCAGCCTATATACTAAGTAAAAATGCAAGAATAATCAGCATGTGGTTTTAACAAACATAGAAATGCGGTTTTCTACATGCGGTTTTATATCCAAGATGACCAAAGAAACATGCGGTTTGAAACAATTGTGATATGCAGTTTTACCTATGAGGTTTCAAACTAGGGAAGCATGAAGTTTGAGAGATGAGGTTCCAAGGCATATTCAAATTACAAAGTTTTCCAAAAATTTTCTAAGTATGAAAAACATAATTATGAAATCATGGAATCCAAAATATGGGAAATTTTCTGAAAAACTCATGAACAGTGCATATGAATATATGAAGAACACCAAGAACATGAAGAACAGTTATGAACATCAAGAACAGAGGAGACATGAAAGTTCACCAAAATCAACAAAAAACATATCAAAATGATCACAATGGGCATAGGAGTAACAATATAACAATAAAAATCCAAACTTTACCCAGAATCATCAAGAAAAATGAATAATACAGAAATGGGTTTCTAAAACCCTTAAACTGTAAAAATCAAAATCAGTAGCCAAAAGATGTTTAGATCATTAAATAAACAACATAGAAAGATTCTAAGCATCAAAACGAGCATAACCCAACAAATGTCAACAAAAATGAGCAAGAAATGAAGATTCTATCAACCAAAATCAAAGACGGCATACGAACAGTTTTCACTATGTTCATCCATGGCAGTTTATGAGAAATTAAAGAGAGAAGGTTAAGAATCATACCATGTTGTTGAAGAGTTTTTTGGCTACTCTAGGAATCGTTGTATCTCTTTGTCTCTTAGCAGCCATTAAAAGTTTGAGTTTTCAAAAAATGAAGGTTTGTGGAGAGAGTTTATAGAGAGAGAAAGTGGTTGAGAAAGAGAGTACATAAATTTGGCAGTGTAAAGAGTCTACCGTTACACCAAAATGGGTTTATATATGTGGTGATGGGGTAGTGTGCAGAAAGGTGATGATGGTTCCACTAACTGTTGCACCCTTTCAACTTATGCACACTGTCCTATGACGGCTGACAAGAGGGTTTTTAATGCAAATATTCTTTTTGCATTAAATGCATTTAAATTTTGAATAAACGTGGAAAAATATTTGCAAAAATACCCTTATGCCAAAATAAAAACTAAGGATCAAATAATAAATAGAAAACTTACCTGGGTCCACGTGGCATGTGTGCGGTTTGACAAAAAGATAATATATATATATATACTCCCTCCGTCCCGGTTCACTTGGCACCAACTTTTTGGGTGTAGGAATTAAGAAAAAGTGATGTAAGAAAGAGAAAAAGTTAAATGTTGTGAGTATGAAGAATTAAATAGGAGAGAGAATGAGTGGGAGGAATAGTTAGGAGAGAGAATGTTGTGAGTGTAAAAGTGAAGTAGGAGAGAGAATGAGTGGAGGGAATATTGAATATTCTTTTCCATTTTGGGCAGTGCCAAGTGAAGTGGGACGACCCAAAATGGAAATTAGTGTCAAGTGAAGTGGGACGGAGGGAGTATATATCAATAAGGAAATATCAAAACGCTTACTAAGCTTCTTCAAAGCTGAGAAATGAAAAACGTTGAAAAATCTCTAAGTGTTGAAACGCGGTTTAGAATCATGCGGTCTTGACATTGCACGTGGTCAGGAGTTGCATGCAGTTTTATCCACGTGGTTTCAACAGGGGTGAGGTTTGAAACCTCAACAGGATTTTTAACCTAAACACCACACTTAACACACAAGTTAGTAATAAAAAGTATGGCCTTATTTAAGTTCAAGCATACCCATTTCTCCTATGAGGAATGAAAACCTCTTGGAGTCAAGAGCTTTGGTGAGGATGTCACCAATCTGATTATCTGTCCCCACATACTCTAAATGGATATTCCCCCTTTCCACATGGTCTTTGAGGAAGTGATACTTGATTTCAACGTGCTTGGTCTTTGTGTGCATGATAGGGTTGTTGGAGACCGAGATTGTTGATGTGTTATCACACATGATTGGGCAATCTCCTTCATTAATCTCATAGTCCATCAACTGTTGCTTCATTTAAAGAATTTGGCAGCAGCAACTTCCAGCAGCAATGTATTCAGCCTCTGTAGTTGAAATTGAATCTGAGGCTTGCTTCTTGCTGGCCCAAGCAACTAGTTTATTTCCAAGGAAGTGACAAGTCCCACTAGTGCTTTTTTTGTCAATGGTGCAAGCAGCATAATCTGCATCTGAATAAACTACAAGATCAAAATTTGAATCTTTGGAATACCAAAGTCCAAGGTTAGTAGTTCCAGAGAGATAGCGGATTATACGCTTGACAGCACTTAAATGTGCTTCTCTATGATCAGCTTGATAGCGTGCACAAACACTAAACATAATATCTGACCTACTAGCAGTTAAGTAAAGTAATGAGCCAATCATACCTTGATATAAGGTTTGATCAACCTTTTTACCTTTTAGATCTTTATCGAGTTTATTGCCGGTAGCCATGGGAGTAACGTATGCTTTTGCATTTTCCAGTCCAAACTTATTAATTAACTCCTTTGTGTATTTGGCTTGGTTTAGGAAGATTCCTTCTTCACATTGTTTGATTTGAAGCCCGAGGAAGAACGTCAATTCTCCCATAATGCTCATCTCAAACTTGTTTTTCATTATCTTTTCAAAACGCTTGCATAATAATTCATTAGTAGAAGCAAAAATAATATCATCAACATAAATTTGAACAAGTAATGAATGATTATTATATTTAGCAATGAATAGAGTTGTATCGATTTTACTGCGTTTGAAGCCCTTTTCTAGAAGAAATTAGATAGAGTCTCATACCATGCCCTTGGAGCTTGTTTGAGTCCATACAAAGCCTTTTGGAGTTTGTAGACATGATTTGGAAATTTTATGTCTTCAAATCCAGGAGGTTGAGCAATGTACACGGTTTCTTGAAGTTCACCATTGAGGAAAGCACTCTTAACGTCCATTTGATATAGCTTGAAATGCTTGTAAGATGCATAGGCCAAGAAAATTCTGATTGTTTCTAGTCTTGCAACTGGAGCAAAAGTTTCGTCATAGTTGATTCCTTTTTCTTGCCTATATCCTTGTGCAGCCAACCTTGCTTTGTTTCTGGTAATGCTTCCATTCTCATCCATCTTGTTTCTATACACCCACTTTGTTCCTATCACTCCTTGATCATAAGGTCTAGGCGCTAATGTTCAAACCTTACATCTTTTAAATTGGTTGAGTTCTTCTTGCATAGCAACGACCCAACTGGAAATTTGGAGTGCTTCATCAACTTTCTTGGGTTCAATTTGAGATAACAAAGAAGTATGCTCGTCATAGTTTGATCTCCTTGTTTAAACTCCAGAAAATAAATCACCAATCACATTTGAGAGAGGTGACCACTGACTTCACGAATCTCGAGGGGTAAATCTGGTTGAACTGAGGTCTAATGAAGAACTTATAATGGAACATCATTAGATCCTTCAGTGAAATCAATGAATGTAAGTTGACGAAGAGGTTCAACAAGTTGAATGGGTGAGTTCTCATCAGAATCTTCCCTTGAGGTTGCATCTGGAGTAGAAATTTCAGGTGCGGTTTGAAAATTGTTTGAGGGAAATTCAGTTGAGGTTGATGGATTTGGCGATTCTTGAGGTTCAGGTGTGGTTTTGGAAGATTCACTTGTTTCATTAGTCTCAACAAAATCATCAGCAACATTTGGAGCCAAATGTGGCTCAAGGAGAGAATGTTCATCAAAAGTATCATGGACAGATTCTACTATCTTTAAGCTAGATTTATTAAAAACACAAAAAGCTTTAGAATGTTTAGCATACCCAAAAAAATACCTTCATCATCCTTAGCTCCAAATTTACCTTTGTTTTCTTTTCTATTGTAGAGGATAAAGCATTTGCAGCCAAAGATTTTGAAGAAAGCAATGTTGGGGGTTCTTCCTCTCCAAAGTTCATATGGAGTTTTATTGTAGGTTTTGTTGACGAGGGAGCAATTTTGAGTGAAGCATACTGTGTTGACTGCTTCAGCCCAAAAGTACTGAGGAAGCTTGGCTTCAGATATTATTGTCTTTCCAGCCTCAATCAACGTCTTGTTCTTTCTTTCCACAACACCATTTTGTTGTGGAACACCAGCAGTAGAAAAATTGTGATCAATTCCATGGTCATCAAAATATTAAGCAACACCGTTGTTTTTGAATTCTGTTCCATTATCGGACCTTAAACTAACGATGTCGTCTTCTTTTTGGGTTTGGAGCTGTCTAAATAGTGAGGTTAGAATTGCATAGCAATCATCCTTTGTGATCATCATCTCAACACACATATATCTTGAATAATCATCCACCACCACTAAAGTATATCTATTTCCTCCAATGCTGGCAGTGGTGACGGGTCCAAACAAATCAATGTGAAGCAGTTGTAAACATCTTGCAGTTGAGGGCGCGGTCTTGCTGGTGAAAGACGACGCGGTTTGTTTACCTATTTGACATGCATTGCAATTCTCTGGATGGTGGTTAGCCACTTTGGGTAAACTGCGAACGAGGTTTTCCCTTCCAATTTTTGCAAGATACTTGAAGTTCAAGTGGCTCAACCACTTGTGCCATAGCCAACTATTTGTGCTCACATTTTTAGCTACAAAACAGAGATTAGTAATACTACATGAAGAATTTAAATCAATAATGTAAAATTACTCTTACGAATCCCTGTGAGTAGTGTGACTCCGGAAATGCTATCTTTGATGAAGAAATTTGAGGAAGTGAAGTTGTAATGCATTCCTTTGTCACAGAATTGAGAAATTGAAAGGAGGTTGTGCTTGAGTCCTTTAATAAGAGAAACCTTTTCAATGATTAGGTTTCCTCTCCTTATGATACCATACCCAATGGTCTTGCCTTTGTTGTTATCACCAAAGGTTACAGATGGACCACTGACTTCAATGACATCTTCAAGTAAGGATCTATCTCCAGTCATATGTCTTGAATAGCCACTGTCAAGATACCATTCATTTTCCTTGGAGTGACCAGCCATTAAGCAGAGGACCTGAAAAATAAAAATTTAAAAATGAGGTCCCCTTTATTCTTTTGGGTCCTGAGGTTAGCATCTTTTGATGACCCACACCTGTTTGACAGAAGGAGGATTATTTTTTTTGGCATTGGGTGTGAACCTCAAAAGGCATTCTGTAGCCTTGTGACCTAAACCATCACACACAGAACAATGATGAAAGCTTTGAGCAATATGAGGTTTTACAAACTCCTTACTATTCTTAGGATTTGCATTCTTCTTGGGAACTGAGGTTTTGTCCTTCACAAAGGTGGTCATTTTTTGTTTGACCGCAATTTTTCTAGGAATGCTCCCCTTGCCTTTGAAAGCAGGAAGTGCAGTCGAAGAAGTATGGCGGTTAGCCATGCGGTCAGCTGCACAACCTACTTCAGAATGTGAGGTTGAAGTAGATGAGCGGTCAGCCGCAATTTGAACCTCCTCTACGGTTTCATCCTCAGAAAATTTCTTTTTCATTTGAGAATTTTTCCCACATTGTTTCTTGGGGTAGACATAATAGAAGTTAAGTTTAGCCTTTGGTTCATGTCCTTTACCCTTTGAAACATAATGCTTTTCCTTAGAAATTTCATTAGTTTGTTTAAAAAATTCCTCATCCTTTCTACAGCAGGATGCACACTTCAACTTTTCACCAGTTTGGAATCCTAGGCCTTCTTTATCACCACTAGCCTTTTGGGAATCTAGAATTTGATCCATGGTGACACGTGATTTGGTCCACTCATCAATTACCTTCTGGAGGTCATTGTTTTGAGCAACCAAGTCATCGTTCCTAAGTTGGAGTGTAGATAACTTAGTTTCTAGGATTACGTTTTTATCAGTAAGAGGAGACATACTTTTTATTTGGTCTTTAAGATTTGAAATTTCAGACCTAAGCACCGTTTTCTCCATCTTAAGCTATGTAATTTCATCATTTGCTAAAGACAAAGCTTTCTTAACATTTTGAAATCTAAGAATCATCACTTCAACTTCTTTGAACATCCTTTTATATTCCATGGGAGAAACCTCTTCCACCACCTTTTTTAAAAATTTTCTTAGTTGGAATTATTTTTGAAGGTGTTGCATTTTTGGAAGGAAATATGGGACGTGAGTAAGAACTATTCCCAATCTTAATACTAAGAGTAACTTTCACTTCATCATCCTCTCTAGTTTTGATTCTCATTGGAGTAACCTCTTCTTCATCCATCTCAAGCGACTCGACTGACTCAGTATCTGAATCATCAGAAGCGTCTGCAACAAGGCAGAGATTAACCTCTTCGGTTTCATCCTTGCTTCCTTCATCAGAATCTGTTTCAATCCAAGTTGGTAACTCTTTTGAGTTCTTTTCCTCTTCAGCAATCATTCCCTTGTGACGAGAAAATTTCGCAGGAGAGGTTTTCTTTTTCATGTATTCAAATCTAGGCTGTGGACACTCAAATGCAAAGTGACCATGTTTTATACAATTGTAGCAAACTAGATCACTTTTCTTCTTTGTATCAGCAGCCATGGAAAAAGTTGTTGGAGGTTTGCCTTTTGAAAATGATTTAGAAAATGGTCTTGAAGATTTTCGAAATTTTTGAAATCTTTTTACAAACATGGCAAAATCATCATCATCCATTTCGATGAGTGATGAGGTTGAGATGGAAGGATCTAAGGTTTGATTTAAAGTAGATGGTTTCTCAACATGTTCGACTCTAGACATAGAAAGTTATTTTCCTTTTCCTTCAACTTCTTCAATATGATCTAATTTAAGCTCATGGACTTTAAGATTTGCATACAAGTTACTTAACGTACAAGTATTTAAATCTTTAGAGTCCTCAAGATTTGTGACTTTATTAACCTATCTCGAAACCAATGCTTCTAGAAAAGTCAGATTGACTTCTTTATCAGTTAAAACTTTGCCAAGAGATCTACAAACATTAACTACCTCAACGTAGCGATCATAAGTTTGGCGCAAGGTTTCGTTTGATTTTCTGCTGAAGTTGTTATAGGATATTTCAACAGCGTATCTCTTATTTTCCTTGCGAAGATCATCTCCTTTGAGGTAGCTCTCAATGGCATCCCACATCTGCTTTGCGGTTTTGCTGTACATGACCTTTAGAAGAGTTGAAACGGGCAAGGTTCCAGAAATGATGAATCTTGCTTTGCTGTCCAAAGCAACTAATCGATTTTCCTCATCAGTCCACTCAGCTTTCAACTTTTTGACCACTGGAGTTTCAGCACTGGTGGTTGGATTGGTGTTGGCCTTCATAGGAAGAAAGGGGCCATTCGTAATGCACTCCTGTATCAATCCGCGAAAATTCAGGTTTCCCGAACTTTTTATTTTTGTTTTAGAGTCGCCACCTATATTATTGATTGAAAATATAGAAAAACCATTTTGAAAAAGATTTTGGGTTCGGGGCTTAAGTGATGGATTTGGAAGGTCAAGGAGCACCGCATCCACCCAATTCGGAGATCGGTCTTGCTAAAGGAGGGTTTTCAAATAAAAGCATTTTTAAATAAAATAGAAGAATTCATTTAACTAGGTTAAACAGAATATAGGATCGATTGCTTCGAAACCGTCTCCATGATTTGGAGAGGCTCTAGGCTGATCCTAGATTCAATATATTATACCACTCTAATAATCAATTAGAAAGGAAGAAAGATTACCTTTTGTTTGAGAAGGGATTCGGACAGAGTTTCTGTCACGACCCTAAACCTAGGCATTATATTTGTGAGTATTATATGTTAGTTTTAATATTTTAATAAATTAATTGATATTTTAAGTATGTTAATAAATTAAATATAATTATTTAATGTCAAATGAAAATATTAGGAGTGTGTAGTGAATTATAAAATTTGGAAATTTAATTAAATAACTTATAAAAGCAATGAGGTGCTTAGGTGAATAGGTTGGAACTTAGCCAAAAACTTATAAAAAACGCGTTTTTTGTTAACTTAACAAAAAACGTGTTTTAAAACACGGGGCGCTCATTCTCTCTCACTTTCTCTCACTAAACGCAAACACAGAGGAGCAATGGCGATCGTCTTCCTCCTCACCGGAGAACAACCCGAGCTCACCCAATCGTCTCCCTCATCCAATTCTCCCTCAAACCACGAACAGAGACCTCCCCCGTTAGTTCTCAAATTGCCTCCGCAATCAAGTAACAGTCGTCTTCTCCGATCCAAATTCATTCGCCGGTGATTTGGGTCCAACCTCCATCGCACATCACCGCTCCCTCTCAACAAATTCAAGACGCAAACACTCCCTCCAACTCCATCGTCTATCTCACCCGTTTCCTCTCCCAAATCCGATTCCAATCACCGGCGACCTCCCTACCAAAACCTCAACCTAATCCCTTACTTCAACTTGGCCTACCTCAACCTAATCCCTTACTTCACCATCGGTTTCCATGGAAGGACCATCTCCAGAGACTGTATCAATCATTAATTTGTTGATGGTGTATGATAGGGCAATTCAAATTTTCTTGGAACAGAGAGATCGATAAATTGGAATTTTGAGGATTGTTTGATTTTGAATGCCCAGTTTAATTGATTTCGAGTACCAGTCTATGTTTGTTCGAGTGCTAGTACATGTTAATTTGAGTACCAGTTTGAGAATTTGATGCATTGGTGGACTGGGTAATTAGATGCCAGTGTATGTATTTTGGAGTGCCAGTCCATGTATTTTGGAGTGCCAGTTAGTGTATAATAGAGTGCCAGTAAGTGTGCAACTGAGTGTCAATGTATTTTTTGAATGCCAGTTCTTGTAATTTTGAATGCCAGTTCATGTTTTTTTGAATGCCAGTTCATGTTTTTTTGAATATCAGCAAAAATAATTATCAGTGTTTTTGAGTGCCAGTATATGCATTTTTGAGTGCCAGTAAATGTGTTTTCAAATGCCAGTCCATGTATTTTTGAATGCCAGTGCTTGTATTTTTTAGAGCCAGCAAAAATATTAGTGTAACAAAGTGCCAGTGTTAGTGTAACAGAGTGCCAGTGTGAAGAGTGCCAGTTCATGTATTAAAAAGTTCCCGTGTAAAAAGTGCCAGTTTCATGTTTATAAAATGCCAGTATGAAATCACTGGTCATTTGTAATATTAACACTGGCATTTATCATGGTTGCTAGTAATTACAAAAATGCCACCGTTTATTTTGAACATGGTTGCCAGTAATTACAAAATTGCCACCGTTTATTTTGAATAGTGCTTTGAAAAACACGTTTTTCCTTATCTTAGAAAAAAACTAGTTTTTTATAAGACCAACTCTGGAACTTAAGGGATTTAATTTTAGAAATTCAATGGTTGGAGGAGCGTAGGTGGAACATTTTCAATGTATATCTCTTTGTTTTGATTAGTAAGAAGCTTCATTTTTAGAAATCAATCCCCAGCCATGGTTCTTCCTTCTTCCTTGAGAAAAAGAGTCCAAACCTAAGTTTCATTTCAAAAATCCACCAAATATTCAAGAAAAATCCGTTCGTCGATCCGTTGGTGTCCAAATGTTCGGGAAGCCGAGGAGATCGCATCTATCCGAATAAAGTTTTCTTACTTTCATATTATTTTGGGTAAGTTATTATAATTTTCCTTCAAATCCATGGTCATTTAGTGCTTAAAGTTGATATAGTTGTTGGATAATTGTTGTATGTTATATTTGGACATTTTGCTTTGAGTTTGGAATGGTGGAAATGGCTCTTGGAAAGGAGTAAAATGAAGTATTGGTATGGTGGTTGTAGTTGAGGAAAAAGGGTAAGTAATATGAAGGTTTTAAGGGGAAAGAGTAAGTTATTATTTTACTGAATGTGCGCTCGCCAAAAAATAAAAAGGAGTCGCCACGCCGTTTTTAAGAGGAAACATTGATAACCTTTTTGACAGAGAAAATGGGTTCGGGGGTCAGGTTACGTGTTGGGAAGAAACGGGAGTTCACCCAACACGCCTCGTCCGTAGACGAGTCTCTCTATTGTTCAACATCTCATTCATTCAAATGTGTGTGCAAAGTGTGTATGACAAGATATGTATTAAAATGCATGAGAGTGCTTTGTTTTATTAATCAACAAGGGGAATTACAATTTGTAAGCCATTGACTCTGGGAGGCCACGTCCCACTTTACATCGAAGACCAAATAGGGATTACAACTGAAAGTAGTCTCTGCATAGGACACGTTACGTCGCAAAACACAGGACTGATGAGGTCCGTTGTGTCGCGTGACATAACCTTACCGTTTGCAGATACTTTACAATTTGAGCACAGGTTCAACGACAACCAAAACAGATCAAATCACCACACCAGATCAAATAATATAACTGCGAGTCAATGAAGGATTGACCAAGGGGACGTGGATATAGGGAGATCCACGCTCCCTTGGCAATCAAACCGCAAAACTAATAGATCACATCATGAATACCAATAGCATCAAACCAACAATTAAACAGAGAGATGGCAGTTGGGACTTGATAATTGAGGACGGATGGAGTCCAATTATCAAGTCTGAGAACAATTAATGCAATGAAACAAATAAACTGTAAGTAAATGAGAGGGATAGAAACGGATCGTTACCCTCGTAGTCCACGAACTCTATACCATGTTAGGTATTGAATCCTTCAATTCAGCTTCGGGATGAAACGAACACAAATCTGAGTTGCTTTGCAGTTTCACGTGCACTTGGGCAAAGGCTTGGAACAGAGGTCACGGTTGATCGGTTTTGGGGTAGAGAGATAGGCTGAGGTGATTGAGAAGATCTGGTTGGCGTTGTCGAGCTAAGTTTGCATCAGTGATAATTAACTGTTGAAGGGCCGGAACAAGGGGATTGGCTTCGGCGGTTGTTGGAGAGAACAACACAGAGATGGGCGATTGAGGGGGATTGAGAGAGAAGGTGATGGCGGTTGTGGTTGTAGACGGAGAAGACGGTGGGGGGATTGATTTGGGTTTGGTTTCCGGTGAGGAAGAGTTGGGCTAGGGCGGAGATTGGAGGTCGGAGCGATTGGAATTGGAAGACGTTGATTAATGGTTGGTTTTGGTTCGATTGAGATCACCGGTTGATTAGGGATGTGAGGGAGAGGGTAACGGTGTTGAAGTCACTGGTGAGAGATGGGAGAAGGTGAGAATTTCACCGGTGAATTGAAGGGAAATTGGGATAGGTTTGGAGGTGAGGATCGGTAACGGAGGTTGAGGAATAGGATTGTTGAAGTGATGTGGTGGATTTTGTATACATTATTTCCCTAATTTTCTAGACAGTTTATCATTATTTTAATGTATTTTAGAGTAGTTTTGATATAATTTTGAGTATATGTTGGATTGATAAGTAGTAGGAGATCATGGTATTTGTGAGACATATTTTTATAATTTTATGAGGTTCTTCGAAGTTTATCAGAAGTGCAGGGACCAAACTGTAAAGCAACAAAGTTCAGTGACCAGAATGAGACCTTGAAAAGTTGAAGGGCCCAATTGAAATTTGGGAATAAATGAATTTAATTGAGAAGGTTTGCTTTGCACATGGAATCCAAGAGGAAGAGCTGCGCATGGACCAAGGATTGACCTACGTTTGACCAAGGCAAAAAACTGAATTGACCCACGTGAATTGATGGTTCTCCTTTATTTTCTTTTCTCTTTTTCGTTTATTATTTTCTATTAATTAGTTTGTAGGTTTATTTTAGAAAGGAGTATAAAAAACTCTTTTAACATTATTTTTAGAGGATCATCTTTTCTTCCCCTTAGCTTTTGAAAACAATATTGAAGCTTTTGAATCTCCATGGAAGGCTAGTTCTCTCTTGCTTTGGATTTGTGACTTTTGAACCGTCTTGATTATCAATTGAGTTTTGATTTCTTTTGATTATTCTTCCCTAATTACAATTTTGCTTGTGCTTGATTCCATTCAATTTCTAGGGTTTTGAGAAATTGATCAATCTCTTGATCCTTCTAATTGATTATTGCTAGATCTCCCTTTTATCGTGTCGGACTAGGGTTGTCATTGTAGCATCTTTGCAATTCTTGAATGTGTCATCTTGGATTGTAATTAAAGTAAAATTGGCTTTAAATCTATTTGAAACAATAATAGATTAATTCCTTGATCTTCATCTCTTAGAATTTCATCAATTTATATTTAGAACCTTGATCGTGTCGGCTAGGTTTTATTTATTAATTAGGGTTTTTAATTGAGCGTGTCGCCGCTATTAACTACTATCAAAGAAGAGATAGAGATTTTTTATCTCGTGATCAAGTAATTAGGGGAAAGTACGAAAGAATCATTCTGGTGATATTGACTGATAGACGGGGATAATTTTGCTTGTCCAAAGTGTTCTTTTACATTATCATTTATAACTTAGAATTTAATTCCCGTCTTAGGATATTAATCATTTAACAAACAAAACCCCCAATCTGGTCATGTGACTATTTGTAAATAATCACTGTTCCTCGTGGATCGACCCTGACTTACCCTAATTACATTATTAGTGGCCGAGTTTAGGTCTAATTTAGTAGGCGTGTGACTAAGCCTACCAAATTTTGGCGCCGTTGCCGGGGAACGGTGTAATTGTTTACGATCTTATTCTTTTCTTAATCTATTTCTTTTTCATTCTATTTCTTTTAATTTTAGTACTTGTGTTATCTGCTAAGTGTTTTCCCCTGATCCCCTGTGGTGTGTAACCGTCCATGGTTCACACCCGTTCTACTAATAATTTACTTGTTTCGCTTGACCCAGAAATCGAAAGATCTTTCAGGAAAGGGCGACAACAAAGCAGGAGAGTCAAGGGGATATTAGTAGATGAAGAGATGCAGGACGGAAATAATAATGGTGGTGGTGGTGGTGAACAAGCAGTTCCTCCACAGACTTTGAGGCAAAGGACTGCCCCGAATTGGAATGAGCAACCACATGCCGTCCAATTCCCTTCCTTACCTGCCGGGGTGACATTTGAGTTGAAGCCGGGGCTACTCAATCATCTACCGCACTTCACAGGGATGCCCGGAGAGGATCCCAATCAGCACATCTCTCAATTTGTGCAAATCTGTCAGAGTATGAAGCCGGTGTCGATTCCGATAGAGCATCTGTTATTGAGGGCGTATTCTTTCACACTGAAAGATAGCGCGAACGGGTGGTATTATCACTTGCCTCCCAACAGCATCACGACATGGCAGAAAATGAAAGAAGTATTCTTGGAAGAGTTCTTCCCTCATGACCAGATTAATGTAATGAAGAGGGACATCAGCAATATGGAGCAAATGGCAGATGAGACTCTTTACGACTACTACAAGAGCTTCCACAAGCTTTGTAGGAGTTGTCCATATCATGGGTTTACTGAGGATCAGCTGATCGTCTATTTTCATGGGGGGTTGACCATTCAGGATAAGAGGTTAGTGGATTCGTGCTGTGGGGGAAGTATTTTGAATTAGACCACTGATGAAGCTAAAAAGTTGATCGAGGGGCTAGCTAAGAGTACGAGGACCCATGGCAAGAGGTCAAATGTGAGACAGGTTAGCGCAGCTAGTTCTAGCAGTGGGTTGACCAGTAAGCTCGAGACAGATATGGAGGATCTTAAGGGTACGATAAAGCAGTTGGTTCTGGGACAGACACCGAAGTAGTGTGGGATTTGCTATGACATTACGCACCCTACAGATTCGTGCCCTTCTTTGCAGACGGGTGAGATGGAGGATGTCAATGCAGTTGGTTTTGTGCAACAGGGACTGAGACCAATGGGTAACACTTATAACCCCAACTGGAGAAATCATCCTAATTTCAGATGGGGTACAGGTCAGCAGCAGAATCAACCTGGTGGTCAGGGACATCAGTTTGGTAATCAGCAGGGTTATCGCCAGCGGCCAGCACTGTGGTAATCGGCATAACGCTTTTAGACCACCATTTGGACAGCAGCAGCAGCCACAGAAGCCGCAACAGGAGGGACAGTCTACAGAAGACATGTTCCGTACACTGGCTCAGAGTATGAGCACCTTATCCAGCAGTCTTCAGCAGTATCAGCAGAGAACCGATACGAGTATCAGTAATCTTGACGATCAGCGAGAGGACCGATATGAGTATCAGTGGTCCGGAGAGACAGATGGGACAGATAGCGTATGCCGTGGGTAGGATGGAGGCTCGAGTCGGGAAAAGCGCCTTCACAGCATCGATCCGAATCCAAAGCAGAATGCTTGTGCGATCACTCTTCGCAGTGGTAAGGAGATGCATGACAGGTTTGTAGCAGAGGAACCGGAGATTGAGGTTGAGGTTTTAGAGCCAGTACACAAGGCACCGGATCAGACAGAAAGTGCACCAGAGGTTAAGGCTCCTATATATGAGCCTGAGGTTCCATTCCCCGAGGCCTTGAAAGAGCATCGAAAGCCAGAGCCTGATAAGGCGATTTATGATACCTTGAAGAGGTTGGAGGTTAATATTCCTTTCTTGGATCTTCTTCAGACTGTCCCGAGGTATGCGAAGTTCTTGAAGGAGTTGTGTACTCTGAAGAGAAATCAGAAGGAGAGGAGTAAGAAGAAGGGTAAGGTTAGCGAGCACGTGTCTGCAGTGTATCAGCGGAAATTGCCTAAGAAGTGCAGTGACCCAGAGATGTTCTTGATTCCAGTTACTTTGGGGGATGCTTCTGAGCACAAGGCGATGTTAGACTTGGGGGCGTCAATCAACGTCATGCCCTATTCGATGTTTGAAACTCTGAAGTTGGGACCACTGCAGGACACTAGAGTGGTGATACAGCTAGCGGATAGGTCAAATGCTTACCCGAAAGGTTTGGTAGAAGATGTTCTTGTTAGAGTGGGGAAGATGATATTTCCCGCAGATTTCTATGTGCTAGAGATGGAGTCGGATCCAAAGGCTCCCATACTATTGGGGAGGCCTTTTATGTCGACTGCTCGGACAAAACTTGATGTGGCTAATGGTTCCTTGACAATGGAATTTGATGGCCGAGTGATGGAATTCAATATCTTTGACTCTATGAGATACCCTAAGGATACGGAGTCACTGTGTTTCATCGATGTGGTCGAGCCATTGGTTGAGGAGGTATTTGAGGTGTCCAGTGGAGATGATGATCTCAAGTCCGCGTTAGAGAACGCTTTGGGATATGCTAGTTTGGAGTTTGACAACTCAGATTTGATGAAGGAAGCAGTTATGGGTCTTACAGAGAGTGCCATGTTTGCTACAGACTCGGGTCATGGTCACATGAAGTTAGAGGTTCCGGTGGAGAAGCTTGTTCCATCTATAGAGAAGGCACCGGAGCTTGAGCTGAAGGTTCTCCCTGAGCACCTTAAGTATGTTTATCTAGGTGAGGGAGAGACGCTTCTGGTAGTGATTTCTAGCAGTTTGACTGAGGATCAAGAGAAGAGGTTGATTGAGGTGGTTTGGGAGCGAAAATCTGCGATTGGTTGGACTATTGCTGATCTCAAGGGCATTAGTCCATCTTTGTGTATGCACCGGATCAACCTAGAGGAGGGTGCGAAGCCAGTGAGGCAACCACAGAGGAGACATAACTCGCCAATGATGGAGGCAGTGAAGAAGGAGGTCCTGAAGCTACTACAGATGGGGATCATCTATCCCATATCCGACAGTAAATGGGTGAGCCCCACGCAGTGTGTCCCCAAGAGGGGAGGGATCACAGTCTCCCGTAATCAGAAGGGAGAGATGGTTCCAACCCGAGAGCAAACGGGGATTCGCGTGTGCATTGATCTCCGACGTTTAAATGAGGTAACTCTTAAAGATCATTTCCCCCTCCCCTTTATTGATCAGATGTTGGAAAGGTTAGCCGGAAGGGCGTATTTTTGTTTTCATGATGGTTTTTCCGGGTATTTTCAAATACCTATCACCCCGAAAGACCAGGAGAAAACTACATTTACTTGCCCCTTCGGCACTTTTGCCTATCGGAGAATGCCGTTTGGAATGTGTAATGCACCTGGAACTTTTCAACGGTGCATGATGAGTATATTCTCCGATTTTGTGGAAAGATTTATGGAAGTTTTCATGGATGACTTCACTGTCCATGGAGACTCGTTTGATGAATGCCTTGCTCATTTAGGACTAGTGTTGGATAGATGCATTGAAACTAATTTGGTCCTAAATTTTGAAAAATGTCATTTTATGGTCGAGCAAGGCATCGTGTTAGGTCATGTTGTGTCAAAAAGGGGTATTGAAGTTGACAAAGCTAAGATTGATGTCATTTCTTCACTTCCTTACCCCACCAACATGCGTGAAGTCCGGTCATTTCTTGGTCATGCCGGTTTTTACCGGAGATTTATAAAGGACTTTTCAAAGATTGCTTCACCTCTATGCACCCTGTTGCAAAAAGAGGTTGATTTTAATTTTGATGATAAGTGCAAGCAATCTTTTAATGAATTGAAGTCTAGGTTGACAACCACCCCCATTATTCAAGCACCCGATTGGTCTCGTCCCTTTGAGATCATGTGTGATGCGAGTGATTATGCTGTGGGGGCGGTTTTGGGTCAAAAAGTGGAGCGTGCCTCGCATGTGATTTATTATGCGTCTATGACCTTGAATGGGGCACAAAGAAATTACTCCACTACGAAAAAAGAAATGTTGGCAGTAGTCTTTGCACTAGAGAAATTTAGGTCTTACTTGTTGGGCACAAAAGTCATTGTTTACACCGACCACGCTGCTCTTAAGTACTTGATGTCTAAAAAAGAGGCTAAACCGAGACTCATTAGGTGGATTCTCTTGTTGAGTGAGTTTGATATAGAGGTAAAGGACAAAAAGGGGGCTGAAAATTTAGTTGCCAATCATTTGAGTCGCCTTGTTATAGAGGAGGACAAGCCTTATAAACAAGCCCCAATCTGGGGTGAGTTTCCTAATGAGGTTCTTTGGGCAATTAATTCAGCTGCTCCTTGGTATGCGGACTTGGTCAATTTTCTTGTCTCTAATAAATTCCCTCCGGGGATGTCAAAATCTAAAAAAGACAAAGTCCGTAGTGATGCCAAGTATTATATGTGGGATGAGCCCAACTTGTGGAGGCATTGTGCCGACCAAGTCATTCAGAGGTGTATTCCCGATAGTGAGGTGTCCTCTGTTCTTAAATTCTGTCATGAGCATGCGTGTGGTGGTCATTTTGGTGTGAAAAAGACAGCTAGGAAAGTTTTGGAGTGTGGTTTCTTTTGGCCAACTTTGTTTCGGGATGCGGCCACTTTTTGTCAGGCATGTGATAGGTGCCAAAGGGTTGGTAATATTGGGCGCCGTGATGAGATGCCATAACATTATGTCTTAAATTGTGAGATTTTTGACGTTTGGGGAATCGACTTTATGGGTCCTTTTCCCAATTCATTTGGTTTCTTGTACATCTTGTTGGCGGTTGACTATGTGTCCAAATGGGTGGAAGCCATCCCTACCCGCACTGATGATTCTAAAGTGGTGGTCAACTTCCTTCGGAGCAACATTTTGTGTCGATTTGGAATGCCAAGGGCCATTATTAGTGATAGGGGGACACATTTCTGTAATAAGACAGTCGAAGCTCTAGTCAAGAGATATCATATCACCCATAAGGTGTCGACTGCTTATCACCCCCAAACAAATGGCCAAGCCGAGGTGTCTAACAGAGAAATAAAATCCATCCTTGAAAAAACTGTGAACCCGAATAGAAAGGATTGGAGTCAAAGGCTTGATGATGTGTTGTGGGCTTACCGGACTGCATACAAGACACCGATTGGTATGTCACCATATCAGTTGGTGTTTGGTAAACCTTGTCATTTGCCGGTTGAGCTTGAACAAAAAGCCTATTGGGCGATCAAAAAGTTCAACTTGAACTTGGAGGGTTCCGGTGAGGAGCAAAAATTGCACTTGAGTGAGTTGGATGAGATTAGGAGGGATGCGTATGAGAATAACCTCCTTTATAAGGAGCGAGCGAAGATTTGGCACGATAAAATGATCATTAGAAAGGACTTTAAGGTGGGTCAAAAAGTCCTTTTATTTGATTCCCGTCTCCGGTTGTTTCCCGGAAAGCTAAGGTCTCGGTGGACCGGACCTTTTATTGTGAGGGAGGTGTATCCGCATGGCGCGGTTGAGATTGGTAGTCTCTCCGGAGACAAGTTTCTTAAGGTTAATGGTCAACGCCTAAAATTGTATCATGATGGCGTGGGAATAAATGAGGATATGGAGGTGCATTATCTCCAAAATCCTAATTATGAGTAGACCGTATTTCTGAGTCTTGTCAAAGACTTAAAATTTGATGCTAGCCGGGGGCTTACCTGGCGTTTGGTCTAGGTAAAGACGTCAAAGAAGGGCGGCTAACCGGGAGGCAACCCGGGATTTAATTGCTTATTTTATTAGTCATTCTGTACATTATGTTTTTAATTTTTGGTGTTCTTTTTATTGATGTCTAGAATCGGTGCTACTGAGGGTTTTTATTTTGTGGTGTTGTGCAGGGAAAAGCATGGGAGAGGAGCAAAAATGCCTGGAGCCTGTACTGCAAAAAAAAAATAATAAATAAAAAAAAATGGTAGTTTAATTCCAGGCGCCCGCCCCATAATAGGCCATGCGGCCGCATCCAAGGCCGAATGAGGGGCCAAATTTCAAGCCATGGTGAGGCGCCCGCCCAATTTTTCTCTATGCGCCCGCCTCAAGATGCCATTGTCTAGGCCGAAGTTTCTTTGTACATGCGGCCGCCTCGGGGGTTTACAGGCGCCCGCCTCAAACCATTCAAAATTGAGGCCAAGATACGGACTGATGCGGCCGCCTCAAATCCCGCCGTGCGCCCGCCTCATACTCCTCAAAATCAAGGCGGCAGACTGCAACTGAGGCGCACGCCTCGTTATTATTCATGCGGCCGCCTCAGTTGTTCAAGGCCCGGCACCAAGCTTCGGCGTTAGAGGCGCTCGCCTCACTCCTTTGTATGCGGCCGCCTCGCGTACCCATGGGTGGAACCAATTGATTAAACGGGTCATATGGTTTTGTACGGGTCAAGATATACATTGGAATTAAATCCAAACCCTCCTCATATTTAACAACTCAGCCAAATTCCACCGGTCTCTCTCTCCTCTCTCTATTCTCTTTCTCAAATTCCGGCAACACCCCCATTAAATCCGCCCAAGTCTCCTTCTTCTTCCCTTAATCATTCCACCATTCCACCACCAAACAGCATCCCCTCACCCCAAGCTTTCAGATTAACCGACCCTTGTTCAAATCCGGGCGAAGTCATCCCCAACCCTTGAGTTTTCCGGTGGAAGTTTTGCATATTTCGACAAGTTTGAATTTTCCGGCGAGTCTTTTGTGTTTTCCGGCCGGATTCTTCCACAATATTGAAAGGTTCAAAACTACTCTCTCCTCCTATTCAAATTGGATTGCAATTTTATTTTCGGTTGAGTAGTTGGTGGTTGTTTGTTGTTGATTGATTATTTTGAGTTGATAATGGGTAAAACTAATGAACCATCGAAAAAGGGAGGAGGTAAATCCAAGGATTCCCGAAAAAAGCAAAGGGTTGATGAGAGTACATCGAGTGTTCCTCCTCCTCCCCTCGGAACACTTTTGCGTTGTGAGGATACCCATGATTCCTCGAGGTTCAATTATTATATGTCCCAAAACTACTTTTATTTCCATACGGATAGAGCCATAATTGCTGAGAGACAGTTTAACATTGTTTCTTTTGGGCTGACCTCTAAGTTTGGGATTCATAAATGGCAACGCTTTTATGATGAGCCTACGGTTGAGGGGAACAGTTTGGTTGTGAAAGAATTTTATTCGAATATGAAGAAAATCCCCATGGATCGAGGGCATTCCTTTGTGAGGGGAAAGACGATAAAATTCAAGAGCGAGGATATTAATAGATTTTACGGGCTCCCAAGAGTGAAACCGGAGGAATGTGAGTATGTGCGAGCAATGAATGGGGATTGGAGGGTGTATGTTGCTGATGTGACGAGGACGTTGGAGGGTAACCCACTCCAATGGACTAACAACCCGAATGGTTCCCCTAAGCACGTGCGTGAGACTCAGTTCAATATAGTGGCGAAAGGAGTGAACAAATTTGTGTGTACAAGGTTACTTCCGACGTCTCAGCATGTGAAAGTTCCGTGGAAGCATGCAGTATTGATTCATTTGATTATCAATGGAGGAAATATTTCTTTGGGGCACATCATTTCAGATAATATGAAAGCTGTGGGAGAGAATAAACGGAATGGATTTCCGTACCCATCACTGATTATCGGTTTAGTAAAGGCTGCGGGGGTTCAGTGGAGCTTTGGGGGTGATAAGGTGAAGATAATTAGGCCCATATCTCGAGACTCTCTTGAAAGCAATAAGAGGGAGGTAAGAGGGATGAACGTTAGAATTGTTGAAGAGCAGTTGGAGGAAGAAGCTGAATATGTAGAGGGGGACGACGACGATGATGATGATGATTATATGGAGGAGGCTGAGGATGTTGGTTCTGGGGCTGCGAGTATGGGTGGTAGTGACGTGGATCGTTTGATGGCTCGTATGGATAGGCAGTTTGCCAATACTATGGATCGGCAGGAGCAGCTTCACGATTATATGGTGCGCATGTCACCACAACATGACGACGGGAGATGGCAGAGGTGGCCATTTCCAGAGAGCAGCTCCAGTCAGCATGGTCCGTGGGACTATCATTTCAGGCCGCCTCAGTAGTTTCGAGAGGTACCCCTACCCCTATCTTTCTTATATTATACTTCTGTGATGCATAGGGGACTATGCATGATTTACTGAGGGGTGGGGTGTATGGTTGTTGTTGTATATGCTGTTTTGTTTTCCGAAAATATATAAAAAAAATAATAAAAAAATGAGAGGCTAAGTGAAAACCTGAGAGGGCACTTAGGCAAAAGGAGAGAGTGTGTTAAAAAATAAATAAATAAATAAATAAAATAATAAAAAATTTAAAAAAATGAAAAAACGAGAGTCTAGGTGAAAACCGGAAATGGCACCTAGGAAAAAGGTGAGTGAGTGAAACACTTTCTATTCTTTATATCACCGGTGTTGAATACATTAGGGAGGATTGGAGCGTTAGGTAGGATCGTTTACTATTGGCGTAGGAGGTTTGGTTTAGAGACGTTCGGCTAGAAAATCCTCGTTCTTTCCTGGAGATATAAGGGGGTGTAGGTGTTTTGTTACGAGGTAAAGCTTTGTGCTTAATTATAAATCATACAGAAGCTTTAATTTATGAGGGAGATTGTAGTGTGAGATAAGCGTGGGGAAAATTAGGACATATTTAGTTCCCCTTGGCTTTTTGATGTGTGGGCCTTAGCTTGGATGTCCCGTTTTTGCATCTTTGGAGTTGGGGTCGAGCTAAGGCCATTGATACCATTGTTATTTTTGGAGTGATAAGGAGCGGAGTTCCATTCTCCGAGTACATTGAGTGAGTGTTTGAGTTGTTGACTTTTGAGTTGGAGGTTTAGAGGAGATTAGGGATCATTTTCCTTCCATGCTACGCTGATTAGACCGGTGCTTAGAGTGGGGTTAGGATATTACTCAGGGACGAGTAATGGTCTAAGCGTGGGGGAATTTGATGTGGTGGATTTTGTATACATTATTTCCCTAATTTTCTAGACAGTTTATCATTATTTTAATGTATTTTAGAGTAGTTTTGATATAATTTTGAGTATATGTTGGATTGATAAGTAGTAGGAGATCATGGTATTTGTGAGACATATTTTTATAATTTTATGAGGTTCTTCGAAGTTTATCAGAAGTGCAGGGACCAAACTGTAAAGCAACAAAGTTCAGTGACCAGAATGAGACCTTGAAAAGTTGAAGGGCCCAATTGAAATTTGGGAATAAAGGAATTTAATTGAGGAAGGTTTGCTTTGCACGTGGAATCCAAGAGGAAGAGCTGCGCATGGACCAAGGATTGACCTACGTTTGACCAAGGCAAAAAACTGAATTGACCCACGTGAATTGATGGTTCTCTTTTTATTTTCTATTAATTAGTTTGTAGGTTTATTTTAGAAAGGAGTATAAAAAACTCTTTCAACATTATTTTTAGAGGATTATCTTTTCTTCCCCTTAGCTTTTGAAAACAATATTGAAGCTTTTGAATCTCCATGGAAGGCTAGTTCTCTCTTGCTTTGGATTTGTGACTTTTGAACCGTCTTGATTATCAATTGAGGTTTGATTTCTTTTGATTATTCTTCCCTAATTACAATTTTGCTTGTGCTTGATTCCATTCAATTTCTAGGGTTTTGAGAAATTGATCAATCTCTTGATCCTTCTAATTGATTATTGCTAGATCTCCCTTTTATCGTGTCGAACTAGGGTTGTCATTGTAGCATCTTTGCGATTCTTGAATGTGTCATCTTGGATTTTAATTAAAGTAAAATTGGCTTTAAATCTATTTGAAACAATAATAGATTAATTCCTTGATCTTCATCTCTTAGAATTTCATCAATTTATATTTAGAACCTTGATCGTGTCGGCTAGGTTTTATTTATTAATTAGGGTTTTTAGTTGAGCGTGTCGCCGCTATTAACTACTATCAAAGAAGAGATAGAGATTTTTTATCTCGTGATCAAGTAATTAGGGGAAAGTACGAAAGAATCATTCCGGTGATATTGACTGATAGACGGGGATAACTTTACTTGTCCAAAGTGTTCTTTTACATTATCATTTATAACTTAGAATTTAATTCCCGTCTTAGGATATTAATCATTCAACAAACAAAACCCCCAATCTGGTCAAGTGACTGTTCGTAAATAATCACTGTTCGTCGTGGATCGACCCTGACTTACCCTAATTACATTATTAGTGGCCGAGTTTAGGTCTAATTTAGTAGGCGTGCGACTAAGCCTACCATGAAGGTTGAGAGAGATTGGTTGAAGAAGAAGAAGACGACGACGCCGGCAATGGGGAATTTGCGAATAGAGAGAGAGACTGTTTACGTATTGAGAGAGAAAGAGAGAGTTGTGTGTGTTGTGTGTGAGAAATGTGAGAGGCCCCCTTTCCAAATGAACGCATCTTGGTATTTAAAGGGTGATTGGGAAATGGGTTTATTAGGTCGCACGACTTAACGCTTCCAAATTCCATGCCTCAAGTTGTCGCACGACTAGACACGTCCATAACCGATTTTGGCGCCAAAATCAGATTCTGGAACATTTCGGGTTAATTCCCAAGAGGTCCAAACTGATTTATTCCTTTTAGGTCCTTTTGTCCGGGAAAAATACTAAAATATACTTCCTTTGCGAGAAACTTATAAAATGTTTTTGGAAGTCTCGGAACAGACCGGAAATTTACCAAAATGCCCCTAAATACAATTTTATTATATTAAAATGCATCTGGAGAGGTCGCGAATTGGATTGGCGTACTTACAGAGCCCCTCGGGAACGTCACTTATGAAAGAAGTGAGGTTGTCGATAAAATAAGACCCAATCCCAATGAGCGGCTGAGGGATAAGGCGAAGGGCTAGACGGTGATCTGTGGAGTCGGATGGATGGACCTTTGGAGAAAGGATTCCTACGTATCCCAAGTGGGAATCAAGCCGGTCGTAGTTCAGACTTTTTCTTTGGGAGTCACCCGCGATTTGACATTTTTCTTAAGGAGTCACCCGCGATCTGACGTTTTTCTTAGGGAGTCACCCGCGATCTGATGTTTTTCTTAGGGAGTCACCCGCGATCTGACCTTTTTCTTAGGGAGTCACCCGCGATCTGACCTTTTTCTTAGGGAGTCACCCGCGATCTGACGTTTTTCTTAGGGAGTCACCCGCGATCTGAAGTTTTTCTTAGGGAGTCACCCGCGATCTGACGTTTTTCTTAGGGAGTCACCCCGCAAATTTGACTGTTTTTCTTTGGGAAGTCACCCCGCGACTTTTTTCTTAGGGGGTCACCCGCGAATTTGACTTTTTAGAAAAGTAGTTGACTAAAATATGTTTTCATACCTATTTTGTGCTTACCTGTAGCTGCCGGAGGGACTGATGTTACGGTTTATGCTGCTGGGGATTGATGTAGCGGCCGGAGGGTCCTATGCTACTAACTGCTGCTGACGGTTGCTGAGTCTGGGGCGATCTTTATCGACTGTTGACTCTGGTATGGGACTTTGCATGCTGTGACGGGGAATTTGCTTGTTGGGCAGCGGATTCTTGTTGGCAGTTGACGGTGGGGCTTTCTTTGGTGACGGTTGGCTCTAGGATCTGGGACCTTTCCTGCTGTGACGGGAATTTTGCTTGCTGGGCAGCGGACTCTTGTTTTGGCGACAGGGATATATTTGTTGACGATTGACTTCTGTGTCCCAAGCTTTGTTTGGTAAGCTGGGGACTTTGCTTGCTGGGCAGCGAACCCTTATTGACGGTTGATTTTTGTGTCCCGAGCTTTGCTTGGTATGACGGGGACTTTGCTTGCTTGGCAACGAACTCTTATTGACGCTTCGGGGGTGGGGCCATTGATCTTGATGCGCACTGCTGTGGAGATTCAAATAGGCACGGATTCTTTGTCTCGGCTTTGCTTTGAGGGACAATCTTTGAGATTTGGTGTAGCTCCGTTGATCATTGGACTTGCGGGGGTAGATGTAGCTGCCGGAGGGTCCTATGCTACTACTGCTGTTGACGGTTTCCGGGTGGCCATTCACGGGACGGGCTTTGACTGAAAATCTGCCCTTGGCAACGGGCTCTGACTGAAAATCTGCTCCTATGAAAACGGGCTCTTACTGAAAATCTGCCCACGGGCTCTTGGTAATGATCTGCCCTTGGGAACGGCTCTTGGTTGATAACTCGCTGTGCGGAATATGCCTTAAAGTCGCTGAGGCTGGTGAGCATTATTGTCTGGATTCTGGGGCAGCTGGGGCTCTTTCTTTTGACAAGCACTGCTTGGGGGCTGAGGCAGCTAAGGCTCTTTTTCCTTTTTTTCTTTTTCGACAAGCATTGCTTAGAGACTAGGTAGCTGAGACTCTTTTTCGACGGTTTTGATGAGTCTGGGCCTTACGAAGATAATAAAGGCGGGGTCTGCCACCTGCAGGATTTGGAATCTTTGTCCAGAACTGTGATTCGAGGGGCAGTCCTCACGATCACATCACGATCACCTGATTATTGTACTCTGCGGAGGGAAACACAACACTCTAGGCACCTAGCAATTATTTGACTCTTTGCTTATGCATTATTAATCTTTTGTTGCACAAGTCCATCTCAGCTGGGGAGAATAGGAAGTAGGGAGGGTTTTGCACGGCTTGATGAGCAGATGTGTAGGTAGCCATTATGCTATGAGGGATTGTGTATAGGACGAAAGTGCTTATAATGAGGTGGACCCTCTCCCATGAGTGATGGTGTATGGATGATACGACACAGCTTAGGCAAGTCGGGGACGCTCCCGGGAGTACAGATTGCTGCAGGTCCATTGCTAGTGAGGACAGAGTGTATCGCGCGTCTGAGACAGCAGTAGAGGGGGGCAGAGAGCAATCCCGGCTTGGTGAAGCCCCAGTTGACAGTGCAAAGCAATCTTGGAGGGAATCTGGTAAGGAGAGCCGGAGGGATATCTTAACCAAAGCCCCAGCTTGAGGAAATTCCATGTAGCTTCATCGCAGACAGAGTTATCTTGTGGCCGAGGAGGCAACCCATCATTTCAAACCGCCGTCAATCAGTCACTGAACAAGACTCGGAAATATTTACGTGCAGGGGCATATTTTTCGAGGGTGGGATTGAATCCCGAGTTCTATGTATGACACTCTCGCTTTTGGGTTTAACTCTTTTGGGAGAGTATAAGCATCGCAAGGTGTGGAATAGGTGTATGGAAGCCCCTGCTGACCGACACAGTGTTTAGCTCTATCTTCCTATGATGTAGAAATAGAAGACTTGTCGAGACACTTGAAAACTTGTCTTATTCGTGATGATCACAAAGCTGCTTAAAATCCTTTATTGATGTTCGGGTTAGTCAAACCGCCAAAGCCGATATGAACAAATATTTCAATCAATCCTGAGGAGAAAGCCCACTGATATCGAGAATCAAACTCGGACGGATAGACAGTGTATGGGCATGGTCCTTGAGGAGACCGGATTTTCTGAGATTTGCTTGTGATTTTGATCGGACCAGTTATGGTTGCCTACGTTCCCCTACTTGAGAGGAGCTCAGGTCGCCGTAGTTCGGGCTTATCCCGAATGAAAAGAATGAACGGTGAAATTCGGGGATGTGAGGACCTTTTAGGATTTTGAGAATTGAAAGAACATTTCTTCTTGGAGTGTCGATGGGAGACACGAACGTGAGCCCCAATGGGACGTTCACGACAAGTGTTTGCGAAGGAGAAATGAAATATGCTCACATAAAACGTCGAATGAGAGGATGTAATTTGCACAATCTTCGCTTGACGGTCTTTTGATCTGGGATGGATCTGGCTCCGCTTTAAGCAACAATCTATTTTAGATCTTGACGATATTGGAGTGAAACTGCTATCCGATAGGAACTGCGACTGGGTCTCGGGGTTTCGATCGGCCCTTGGGTGATTCGGGATATCATGACCTCTTAAAACGAGAGGTCGGCTAGGCTTTTTGCTGGTTGAACCTCTAAAGATGAGAGGTTGGCTTGCAGGGAAGTGTTTGGGATTTCTAAGGTGAGGGAATTGATTTGCTTCTTCAATGCCTCTAAGAATGAGAGGTCAATCTTGGCTTTGGCAAGGGCAAAGGTAAGGGTAATGGGAATATCCTCTAAAATCGAGAGGACGGCTTAGAATTGGTCAAGGTATTGGGAATATCCTCTAAGATCGAGAGGATGGCCGGAATTGGTTGAGGTAGTGGTGAGGGACATCCGTGCTGTCTCTTTATTCACTCTGAGACTCCTTTTGAGTAACGACTCGCTCCTTTGACTTTGCTTTCGAGAGGATCACTAGGGACTAGGTTCTATTTCTTTTCTTCTTCCCCCTTTTTTTTCTCTTTTTTTCTTTGTATTATTTTTTTATATTTTTGTCTCTCTCTCTCTCTTTTTTTTCTCTTTTTTTTTTGAGAGGAGAATTCCAGCTAGTTGTTCGGTCGAAACCTAACGGTTTATTTATATCCGCAAGCGCACGGGCTATTGTAATATAGCGGGTGCAAGTACGGGTCGATCCCACAGAGACAGGGTTTACTTTGGGATGATATTTGTCTTTATATAAATATATAGATAAAATGATTGGGGGGAGATAGGAATTTGAAAGATAACATACTAGGAAGATATATAAACTACTCTAACATATAATGATAGTATTCTCGGGATTGAAAACAAATAAATATGCTTTAGATAAAGGCTTTTATCAAAATAACAAGGATGGTACGTTAGGCTTACACTACTTCGGGTTAAGACAGTAGCGTTGTATTCTTCACCAATTATGCCCTAACTGTTTGAGATTTCCGTTTATGGTACTCCCGCCCTGTCACAAATGGGCATTCCGGCTTATCTGTAGCTGACCGCAATTAGAAAGAATCCATTAAGATCGAAAGTCAACGTACTTTCCATTCAAAGAACACCCCTAGGCCGTTGAACTACTCTCGTGATCAATGAAACCTAGTTCCTTCATATGGTTCCGTCAATCAAAATTCTCTGCTAGGTACTTCTCTCAATTTACTAGGGTTCCACAAATATAAACGTTTTTATACTTGGAAGCAATTCAAGAATAATATGAAGAAATTGTTTTAAGATTAAAGTGCCAAGTCAAGGATGATACGCTAAGTTGTGCTAACTAACACATGTATTTTAAGACTCACCGGCCTTTCTCTCGAGGGTTCGGCTTAGTGTAATCCCGTTCGTCACGCGGGAAATCCGACTCACCTCTCGAGGGTACCAAATAAATCAAAAATACCAATTAAGTCTATAATCTCACGTATTTTCCACTAAAGGATCATCCCTAGGTCTTTAAATCACTTTGTGTAATTTATCGACCTAGTTCAATTCTTAGAGTTCCGCTAATCAATGTTTTTTTTACTTGATCAACTGAGGTTATACAACTAAAGACGTCTCCCTAATTGCAAGCATTTAAGATTAATAAGAAGAGAATTGAAATGACATGTAGGAGAAGCATGAATATAAATAAATGAGTTTCCAACTCCGAGAAATGGAGGATTACTCAAACCATTTGAAATAATAAAAGAAGTAAGTAAAGAAATAGAGATAAGGGAAGAGATACTTATTCATAATAAAAGAGAGACAATGGCTTGAAGAAATCTTCTATTGCATTCACAATCTTCAAGGATGCACAAGAACTTGTCACTAATAATTGATACATCTTCAAGAATTGTGTATAAAGATTGCTAGAGTATTTTTGATATCTATCTAGATGTTATTTGATCCATCTAAGGATGTATTTTTGATCATTTTTGGATGTATATGAATGTATATTGGATGTATTCTGGATCCTCTAAACTGAGTACAAAGGCTTCTTTATATAGACATCTATGCTAAAGGTTGGGACTCTTCAAAGTGGTGCCTCCAAAAGGTGCCTTTTTGGAACAGGTACAGCGACTGCACGGCCGAGTCAAGGGAACTGCACGGCCGTGCACCCCTTGGCACCAGATTTGAATTTGAGTTTTGACACTTTGCACGGCCGCTCCGCTCTAGGCTGCACGGCCGCTCCGACTGAATTTTGGCCTTTATGCTTATTTTGATGTTGCCCCTCCATGGCTTTGACACTTGATTATTTCCAAGGCTCCAATTTGATCATAATTTGACTCTAAAACCTGTCTAAGAGTATAAAATCTACCAAAAGCATAAAATCGAAGATATATGATAAAAGAAGCTAAAATAACCTAAATGCAAACTAAATGATACTAAAAACTAAGGAAAAGATTAATAAATAATGGGATAAATGACTATATAATAGTCACTTATCAAAATCCCCCACACTTAAACCTTGCTTGTCCTCAAGCAAATCTAGGATAAAAAAGAAGATTGGAGAGGGAGAAAAATTGCAAATGATAAAAAAACGAGAATGATCCTTCAGAAAATTTATTGTTGCATGCTATTGCTTTAAATATTGTCTTTATCTTTCTATTCATATTTTTATACCTTTAAAAATTGTTAGAAAGAAGTATTTTGGGGATAGTTTAAAGAAAACAATTTTAAGACAATAACCTAATATAGCATATATAGGAATTTGATCAAACAAAGCATGCTAGGAAGATGAATCTTAGATCAATTACTTGGTAAAAAGAGAGGCTTTTCACTTTTTAGAGTGATTTTTTGAGAAAATGAATTTATTACTTTAAAATGTACAAAGGAAAGTATAAACGCTTATTCATAAACTAGAAGCTTTCATAGAATTGTATTGTATTTTTGAATCACAAGGGCGAAAAACGGATGATGATAGTGGAAAAATCTCATCAAAGTTTCAACAATTTTTATCTTATTTTTGCACGTGTTATATTTTTGCAAAAGACCTAAGTTATTTTTGATCCTTTCAAGTAGGAGACATTGTGGCTGCGAACCCCATGTTCCTAATACTTAGATCAAGAATACTTTTGGATATTACTTCCATTTGGCAAGGAAGCATCGTCGCAGCGAACGCCGTGCCCCGAGTTACTTAGGAAGTAATAGGTTTCTTTTTGCTTTTAAGGGTTGGTGACAAAGTCACTCTTTTAGCAATAAGATAAAAAATGCCCAAACTTGATTCGATTAGTGAGAATGAAAAGATGGGATTTTGATGAAGGGGTGTGATTCAAAATAAGCAAAAACAATGTGAATGATTCTAATAAGGGAATAAGCATTAATAAAATTCTAAATGTACAATTTAAAGAAATATTTTCAAATTTTTTTATAAGAGCAACCAAGTGTATAAAGATGATCAATAAAGATTCAATTTAATTAAATGCTTTTTCTTGACAAAACCCTATATTTTGCTATACTAACTTATGAGGCTTTTAATTTATTTCCTAAAAATATCCCTTATATTTTTCTTTTTATTAATTTCTAAGTTTATAAAAAATATGGGAAGAAAGACAAAGTCATTATTCTATAGCAAATAGCAAGCATAAGAATTAAACATATGGATCATCATAGGGATTACATATATTTTTTTTATTATATATATATATATATATATATATATATATATATATATATATATATATATATATATATATATATATATATATATATATATATATATATATATATATATACTAGAAATGCATGCATAAAAGGAAAAATGCAACTAAGTTAAAAGAGAAAGAAAATTTAAATTTGAAAGCATGATGAAAAATTAAACTAGGAAGCAAGTAAAGATAGGTAAATACCCCCCACACTTGAAATGAACATTGTCCTCAATGTTTTAAGGAAAAATGTCAAATCCGGGGAGGGTGAAGAGAAATTTAAAAATAAAGAAAACTTACTTGGAATTGGTGGGTTGCTCCATAATTAAACAAGTAATCAAACCTTTCTTGGAATGGTTAAACTGAATCTTGCACTTTGTCATGATCAACTGAGAGAGCATACTTCCATCATGAACTTCTCTTGATTTTAGATAAATAGTAGTCATATGTTGCTCAAATAATAATGGTTGTGCTAAGTGCAAAATCTGTTGGTATATAATACTAGTAATAATAATAATATTAATAATAATAAAGATGAAGTAAAGAATGTGAAGAGGGAAGAGTCACATCTCTTTAGGTTGAATCGACATAAAGTAATAATAATATTATTAATAATAGTAAAGATTAAATGTGAAGAGGGAAGAGTCACGTCCCTTTGGTTGAATTGACACAGTTTTCTTTCTTTGAATGCACGGCCGTGCCGCTTTATAGAGCAAGGCCGCTCCACTTTACTGTTCACTTTTTTTTTTTTATCTGCAAAATAAAGTCAGTACAAAATAATAATAATAATAATAAAAAAATATGTAAATAAAATAAAAAATATAAATATAAATAATAAAGACAAACATCAAAAAGTAAACCGTTGTCCCCGGCAACGGCGCCAAAAACTTGTTCGGTCGAAACCTAACGGTTTATTTATATCCGCAAGCGCACGGGCTATTGTAATATAGCGGGTGCAAGTACGGGTCAATCCCAAAGAGACAGGGTTTACTTTGGGATGATATTTGTCTTTATATAAATATATAGATAAAATAATTGGGGGGGAGATAGGAATTTGAAAGGTAACATACTAGGAAGATATATAAACTACTCTAACATATAATGATAGTATTCTCGGGATTGAAAACAAATAAATATGCTTTAGATAAAGGCTTTTATCAAAATAACAAGGATGGTACGTTAGGCTTACACTACTTCGGGTTAAGACAGTAGCGTTGTATTCTTCACCAATTATGCCCTAACTGTTTGAGATTTCCGTTTATGGTACTCCCACCCTGTCACAAACGGGCATTCCGGCTTATCCCTAGCTGACCACAATTAGAAAGAATCCATTAAGATCGAAAGTCAACGTACTTTCCATTCAAAGAACACCCCTAGGCCGTTGAACTACTCTCGTGATCAATGAAACCTAGTTCCTTCATATGGTTCCGTCAATCAAAATTCTCCGCTAGGTACTTCTCTCAATTGACTAGGGTTCCACAAATATAAACGTTTTTATACTTGCAAGCAATTCAAGAATAATATGAAGAAATTGTTTTAAGATGAAAGTGCCAAGTCAAGGATGATACGCTAAGTTGTGCTAACTAACACATGTATTTTAAGACTCACCGGCCTTTCTCTCGAGGGTTCGGCTTAGTGTAATCCCGTTCGTCACGCGGGAAATCCGACTCACCTCTCGAGGGTACCAAATAAATCAAAAATACCAATTAAGTCTATAATCTCACGTATTTTCCACTAAAGGATCATCCCTAGGTCTTTAAATCACTTTGTGTAATTTATCGACCTAGTTCAATTCTTAGAGTTCCGCTAATCAATGTTTTTTTTACTTGATCAACTGAGGTTATACAACTAAAGACGTCTCCCTAATTGCAATCATTTAAGATTAATAAGAAGAGAATTGAAATGACATGTAGGAGAAGCATGAATATAAATAAATGAGTTTCCAACTCCGAGAAATGGAGGATTACTCAAACCATTTGAAATAATAAAAGAAGTAAATAAAGAAATAGAGATAAGGGAAGAGATACTTATTCATAATAAAAGAGAGACAATGGCTTGAAGAAATCTTCTATTGCATTCACAATCTTCAAGGATGCACAAGAACTTGTCACTAATAATTGATACATCTTCAAGAATTGTGTATAAAGATTGCTAGAGTATTTTTGATATCTATCTAGATGTTATTTGATCCATCTAAGGATGTATTTTTTGATCATTTTTGGATGTATATGGATGTATATTGGATGTATTCTGGATCCTCTAAACTGAGTATAAAGGCTTCTTTATATAGACATCTATGCTAAAGGTTGGAACTCTTCAAAGTGGTGCCTCCAAAAGGTGCCTTTTTGGAACAGGTACAGCGACTGCACGGCCGAGTCAAGGGAACTGCACGGCCGTGCACCCCTTGGCGCCAGATTTGAATTTGAGTTTTGACACTTTGCACGGCCGCTCCGCTCTAGGCTGCACGGCCGCTCCGACTGAATTTTGGCCTTTATGCTTATTTCGATGTTGCCCCTCCATGGCTTTGACACTTGATTATTTCCAAGGCTCCAATTTGATCATAATTTGACTCTAAAACCTGTCTAAGAGTATAAAATCTACCAAAAGCATAAAATCGAAGATATATGATAAAAGAAACTAAAATAACCTAAATGCAAACTAAATGATACTAAAAACTAAGGAAATGATTAATAAATAATGGGATAAATGACTATATAATAGTCACTTATCACTAGTCCCTAGGATGGATCATTGCTTTCTGCAGTTCTTGAACTTGGAGACGGTCGATGCTTCTTTTGAATCACGGGAGTCTCAAGGATAGTCCCTCTTCTTCTGGCGACGGTTAAATAGGTTTCAAATATGCCGATCTTGAAATGAAGGGATAATATTTGGTGAGGGTAAGGTAAAGGTTTTCCTATGGGTGAAAGGTTTCAACAGCAGCCCCTACCGGATGATCCGAACGAGATCGAGCCTTCAATTGCTTCCTTAAGCATACTCTGAGAAAGATCTGTGCAAATTCATCGAACAACGAGATGATGAAAGAGGTGTGAGCATATGGGAATCGAGGTGGGGAGTTGGTAAGCCCCACTTTGAGAAGGATATCAGCCGGTTTTCTCGCTCCGATCAATTTAAACATTAGTCATTTCAAAACATTTAGTCAGTGAGCAGCACGAGTGATCATTTGGAGTAAGACCATTTCAATCGAGTGTAACGTGGATATGCAAGTTATGTCTCGAGTCTAGCAAGAATAGAAACAAAGATGTTTTATCACTGCAAAGCAAAATTGGTCCAACTTGGACTCGACAGACTCATGTCCGACAGTGGACATTCTAGACCCTACGAGGACTGATCGACTGGATCAACTTCGGACGGGAGGAAGGGTATCGTTTCCATCGGTGGGATGAGGACCCTTCTCGATCTCTTTGTCATTCACAAGTCATCTCTCCTTAGCTTTCATAATCTGAGCAAACAACCGGGCCTCCCGCTGGCGAGGAAAAATAGCTTCGAAGGTAGCTCGCCACTTTTCGCTGGATACACTCTTTGCACTTTGCTAACCCATGGGGTATGAACCTCCAGGTTGGTGGGCCATAATCTTCTTTGCACCGAGTATTTTGGATTCCAAATCAGATGAACGTCTGCTCGGGCACTTGAACTGCTTCTGCCTCGAAAATATGGACCAATGAGTGCCGGGAATGAGAGCATACACCCAACTTGCCGTAGCCTTGCGGAGGTGAAGAGGTAAGAGCAGGTATAGACGGAGGGTAGAGAAAGTCGAGAAGGTACGGGAGAGGGAAGAGTACGGAAGGAGATGGACTCGTGCAACACTTTATTAATCTTCAAGTAGAAATCGGTGGCTTTTAAGTCCTATGGACGGTTGGGAAAGGCTTATCCTTTATTCACACAATCTAGACCTCGGGGGAACCTATGGACACATCATCCACAAATACGCCAAATGTATTGGTTCAAAAAATAATAACAGGCAATAGTACCTAAATAAAACCAAAGCATTTATGGGACGGACGAGCAGCCCCAATTTCTGGAGAAATTTGGGCAGCATAACGGGTATTCCTGAAGAATTTCAAGGAAAAATCCGGCATGACCTCTCGTCGGTGCACGTTGACAAACCGACATGATCTCTCGTTAGAACATGCCATGGGAACGACATGTCCTCTCGTGAAACCATGTTACGATGGCAACATGCCCACACGTGCTAGGTTTCGGGATAGGTACGAAAGCTTATTATAATTTTTGAAACAATTCATTTTAGTGTATTTGAAAATGTCGTGTCAAAACCAACTGTTTGGGTAAGGTTTAAATGTGTGGTGCCACCTATAACGCGCTAGGCGAATGGGTTTGACATTAGGCGCTCAAGCGTAGGCGAATATTATCACCGTCCGCGATGCCGTCAAGGTCACCCGAGGTTCTAGATCTACGTGATGTAGTGTGCGGGATGGCTATGTTCCTTTATTTGAGAAAAATGATTTTTTTTATTATTTTTTTTTTATTTGAAAAAAAAAAGGATAAAGGAAAAAACAACACACACACGCCCCACAGAGATACAATAATCAAGGATCAATAACTTGATCACGGGGTAGCCCCACAACCACAACCTCGCACTGCAGATATAATCCGCCGAGTGACCACCTTCGTCGCGCGCTACGTAACCGAAGAGGTCACGTTCTGTCGCGTGACAGGAGGAGTCACATTGCCAGAACCCTGAACAAAATAAGCATAAACAGCCCCGACCTCCAAGCACAATGCAATACCTCAGCCCCAAGCAACAGCAACACAGACAACAAAGATGGGAGACAAGAAGGGAACGGAATAAAACAAAGCACATAAGATGCATTTAAGCACATAAAATGTCACACAATCAAAGCACACACAAATGAATGAAATGGATGTTGAACAAGGACGAAAGTTTGACCCACTTTTGAAAACCAAGTTTCAATTCCCCAGCAGAGTCGCCACTGAATGTGCGCTCGCCGAAAAATAAAAAGGAGTCGCCACGCCGTTTTTAAGAGGAAATATTGAAAACCTTTTTGACAGAGAAAATGGGTTCGGGGGTCAGGTTACGTGTTGGGAAGAACCGAGAGTTCACCCAACACGCCTCATCCGTAGACGAGTCTCTCTATTGTTCAACATCTCATTCATTCAAATGTGTGCAAAGTGTGTATGACAAGATATGTATTAAAATGCATGAGAGTGCTTTGTTTTATTAATCAACAAGGGGAATTACAATTTGTAAGCCATTGACTCTGGGAGGCCACGTCCCACTTTACATCGAAGACCAAATACGGATTACAACTGAAAGTAGTCTCTGCATAGGACACGTTATGTCGCGCTACACAGGACTGATGAGGTCCGTTGTGTCGCGTGACATAACCTTACCGTTTGCAGATACTTTACAATTTGAGCACAGGTTCAATGACAACCAAAACAGATCAAATCACCACACCAGATCAAATAATATAACTGCGAGTCAACGAAGGATTGACCAAGGGGACGTGGATATAGGGAGATCCACGCTCCCTTGGCAATCAAACCGCAAAACCAATAGATCACATCATGAATACCAATAGCATCAAACCAACAATTAAACAAAGAGATGGCAGTTGGGACTTGATAATTGAGGACGGATGGAGTCCAATTATCAAGTCCGGGAACAATTATTTCAATGAAACAAATAAACTGTAGGTAAATGAGAGGGATAGAAACGGATCGTTACCCTCGTAGTCCACGAATTCTATACCATGTTAGGTATTGAATCCTTCAATTCAGCTTCGGGATGAAACGAACACAAATCTGAGTTGCTTTGCAGTTTCACGTGCACTTGGGCAAAGGCTAAGAATAGAGGTCACGGTTGATAGGTTTTGGGGTAGAGAGATAGGCTGAGGTGATTGAGAAGATCTGGTTGGCGTTGTCGAGCTAAGTTTACTTCAGTGATAATTAACTGTTGAAGGGCCAGAACAAGGGGATTGGCTTCGGAGGTTGTTGGAGAGAACAACACAGAGATGGGCGATTGAGGGGGATTGAGAGAGAAGGTGATGGAGGTTGTGGTTGTAGACGGAGAAGACGGTGGGGGGATTGATTTGGGTTTGGTTTCCAGAGCTGGGCTAGGGCGGAGATTGGAGGTCGGAGCGATTGGAATTGGAGGACGTTGATTAATGGTTGGTTTTGGTTCGGTTGAGATCACCGATTGATTGGGGATGTGAGGGAGAGGGTAACGGTGTTGAAGTCGCTGGTGAGAGATGGGAGAAGGTGAGAATGTCACCGGTGAATTGAAGGGAAATTGGGATAGGTTTGGAGGTGAGGATCGGTAACAGAGGTTGAGGAATAGGATTGGTGAAGGTTGAGAGAGATTGGTTGAAGAAGAAGAAGACGACGACGCCGGTAATGGGGGATTTACGGATAGAGAGAGAGAGAGGAGAGAGAGAGAGACTGTTTACATATTGAGAGAGAAAGAGAGAGATGTGTGTGTTGTGTGTGAGAAATGTGAGAGGCCCCCTTTCCAAATGAACGCATCTTGGTATTTAAAGGGTGATTGGGAAATGGGTTTATTAGGTCGCACGACTTAACGCTTCCAAATTCCATGCCTCAAGTTGTCGCACGACTGGACACGTCCATAACCGATTCTGGTGCCAAAATCAGATTCTTGAACATTTCGGGTTAATTCCCAAGAGGTCCAAACTGATTTATTCCTTTTAGGTCCTTTTGTCCGGGAAAAATACTAAAATATACTTCCTTTGCGAGAAACTTATAAAATGTTTCCGAAAGTCTCGGAACGGATCGGGAATTTACCAAAACGCCCCTAATTGCAATTTTATTATATTAAAATGCATCTGGAGAGGTCGCGAATTGGATTGGCGTACTTACATTTACCTTCAATTTATGTTCATTTGATGTTTCAAGTTAAAGGTATTGAAATATAAATGTTCCATGTTGATGTTGAATCCAAGTTCCCATTATGAACTTCTATGATTATTCTTATTTTTCTTCCCATGAGAATTTGTATATCCTAGTTTCTTGCTTTATTTCAACATGTACCCATGACTTTAGTATGTTTGTATGAGTTTCCATGGTTTGTTTTCTTGAAGTAAAATGCATGAAAATGGCTTTGTTCTTCAAAGTACACAATCTGTCCACTTTTGAGACTCACACTTCTATCCACGTTTTTACTTGTGTTTAGTGGTAAATAAAGGTACTAGAATCTTAACAACCTGTTAGGATAGATGTATGCCAAGTTTCATGTCTTAAATCTATGTCTAGGTTATGTTTTGAAGCTAGTTTCTAGCATGTTCTGATGCTGTCCATGCATGCCCTGTTTTGACCCTAATGACTTGTTTTCTCATTATCTCTCTCAAATCTGGTCCTGTTTGGATGATTTCAAGTCTATATGGAAGCTAACTCATAAAGGAAACCAAGCATGCCTCTTTTGGATTTTTTGGACCAATGAAAGACCCTCTTTCTATTTTTACTTTAAAAGCTTTATGTCCAGATTGTCAGAACCCCTGTTTTGAATCTGAAATGTCAGAGGTCATTTAACCCCTCAAAAATCATCCTTAGGACTTGATTTTGTGTGTTATTCTTGATAATAATATTTACTTCAAAAGTCATTTTGGGTGTTTTATGAAATTACCATGCTAGAATGATCTGCAAACATGTTCTTTGTGTATACTGCCATGTTTTGCTGCATCATTTTCCAAGCAATGTAAGGCTAACTATTTAACATATATTTTACTCTATTGAACACTATAATCCAAGTACTACATATGAGCTACAAAAGTATGTATTTACTTACCAATTGTGATATTGGGAAGATAGTTAAATATTTGGTTAAAGTAGCTTGGAACACTTGATGTCCATGAACCCTAAATTGTGATACATCTTTATATGGTTGATATTCGACCTTGAATTGTTATAGTAAGTGTGTATACCTTATGTGTTACACATTTTGTACTTATTTGGCATCTTTTATGGTGTGCTTGTTAGGGTTCCCTACTTTGGAATCCTAAGTTAAATTGAATTGGTTCAAGGATTGTTTAGCCATTGTGCTACTTATGATGGATACTTGTTATCATCTTGCTATCATTTTGATATGATATATTGGTATGGTTCCCTACTTTGGAATCATATATTGATTGTTTAAAGCAAGTATGTATTACTGTGAATTTATTTAAAGTCCAGCTGGTACTTGATTGTTCGGGCATTGGAATGAGATTATAATGGCACCCGAGCCGAGTTCATTATGATCCCATTCACTGGTTTCCCATTGTTTCCCCCTTCCATTGGCCATGGTTTGGGTAGTGGGCTAGCTCCCCTTCTTGGGTGAGGTTTAGTTACATTTCGGGGTATGACTTTGTGTCATTTTCACCCGCATTGTTGATATTGTGATTGGGTTCCGGAACCGCTTCTTCAGCTATTGATGCTGCTCAGATTGTGATATCCTTTGGGATTAAACTTTGGCTCAGTATCTTTCTAAGTGTTACATTATTGCACTTATGTATTATTTTATACATCATTCTATGTGTTTACAAGATTGTGATGTATATGATGAATTGTTGATATATGTTTTCCTAATGTGATTGCATATCATCTTGTTGCATATATAATAGCTTACTGAGATTTATCTCACCCCATCCTTTTATTGTTTTCTTAGACCAGGGCGAGCCAGGGCATAGGCCACGTTGAGCGGAAAGGACGCCGAGTTGGGTTGTTATTTTGGGAAGGTATTTTATAGTGGTTTACATTATGTAAATGTAGAACTAAGGGGTAGTATTTCTGAGACTTGAGATGTATGTCACTATTTTGAAACTATTTGGTGATTGTAAATATGGTAAGTCTTTGGAACTATGTTCCTTAAGTTGTAAATGGTTTGTAAAATGGTGTTTGAATGTACGTAGGGTGTGTTACTTCTAGTAGTAGAAAAATGAAAGTTTTTAAGTTAAACAGGTTTTGTTTATCAAATGTTTTAGAAAGGACATTTCGAAAGTTTTATAAAAATAAAGGCGTCTTCCGAGCGTGTCCCGGGTGTGGGGCCAAGTAGGACCACGGTTCGGGGCGCGTCAGTTTCGACTCGTTCCTAGATTCGAACCTTGATGCGGATAGAGTTTCGATTCAATCCTTGACTTGAATTTCGATGTTTGTTGATCAACAAGGTTGATAAACAAACTTTAGGTGATTTAGGGTGATTTTATAGGAATCTTTCAGGGACAGAAACCAACAAAATGTGTGTGTATTGTGTTTTTTTATCAGGGATCCAGGGGTTTGAAATACTGAAAGTCTTCAAGTATTTATAGGGGTTTAAGAGGTAAAGGTGGATTGGGATACCACTCTAGGAAGGTTCCAGAACTCAAATATCATTGGAGAATTGGATGATGAGAAGATTTATCAAAGTGAGAGTTTGAAATCGATGAGGAAACTGATTCTGCACTCCTGCAGAAGCTTAGTCTCGCGCGAGACATGCCAGTCTCGCGTGGGATAAGGCTACTCAATGGAAAATTTTGTCCTTCCCTCGTTATCTCCTATGCAGTTCAGTCCAAACTAACGGTCGTTAGTCAATACTTAACGAAACATGATGAAATGGTGGATTTTTACTCCTGAGTCAAAGGCTAGACTTAGAGTGGTATAACTCTGCTCCTATAGGTTCAGAATGGGGTGTCTATAGAGCCCCTCGGCGACAAGTCTTATGGAATAAGTCATGTCGACGATAGAAAAGACATCATTCTGGGCATCGGGATGGTCGAGCCGCACGGATTCCTACGTATCTCTATCGGAGAATCAGACCAAAACGTAGTTTGACTCCAAAACACAAAAAGGCTGCTTTAGGTATTTTGAAAATCATTTTGAAAATCGAAGAGATTTTATTTTGAAAAGGCAAATTTATACTGAGGAATCAAATCAAGACCCAATTCTGAATATACATGTCTGTCTGAAGATTTGCCTGTCTGGGCTTCGAACCTGTGGGGAAAGATGTTAGAAAACAAAGGCTTACCTGTCCGATCCTTTACATCATGTTGGTTTTGTGACGATTCGCCTGTCTGAGCTCCGAATCGAGATTTTGCTGGGGACGATGATTCAAATGTTGGGGCGCTAAATCGGGCTTTTTGATTTTTGACGATTCACCTGTCGGGGCTCTGAACCGGTCTTTTTGATTTTAATGATTCACCTGTCTGGGCTCTGAATCGGGGTTTTTGATGACGATTCACCTGTCTGGGCTTTGAATCGGACTTTTTGATTTGACGATTCACCTGTCTGGGCTCTGAATCGGACTTTTTTATGACGATTCACCTGTATAGGCTCTGAATCGGGCTTTTGATGGAGTGGTTTACTGTCTTCGACCAACCAATAGATAATTTGCCTATCTGGGTTCCGAATTATGTGGGATGACTTGATCTTGGATCCATCATTTCAGGCAACTTGATGCCGTATCGGGTGATTATGTGTACGCCACATTCGACTCATTCCGTGACTTGTGGTATCGATTTTTCCATGTTTCCTTGCTAGGGTATCACTTTCAAGGGTAAATGTGTCAAAATCTTGAATTATGACGTTGCGCAGACGCTTATTTTCGAGGATAATTTTGTACTTTTCCGGGGGGCTTATCTCGCGCGGGACAGCTTGTATCGCGCGGGACAATGTCTGTCGAGGCAATAAAACAGCAGCAGCCTGCTCATTTCAAACCCCATTTTCAAACTTTTCTCTGCAAGTTCGAGCTAAGGCATTTTTCTCTGAGATCTTTGTGTGTTCTTTTGTTGATTTTGCTTCCTAACCAACCTTTCATTCTCCCATACTTCCATTTTCCATGGCTCAAGAAAGGAGGAATCCCACTTTTGGTAGCCATTTGCTTGGGAAGGATTATCCCCGGGATGACCTCACATTCGATCGTTCCACTCATATTTCCCATGCTATCTGCGAGGGTTTGCTAAGAATCTCTTTCTCACTCTCGTTTCATGCTTTGCATTGCATTGAATCCATGTTTTGAATTCTCCAATTCATCAAATTGGCTATTTTCTTTCTTTGTCTAGAACTAGGTTCTATGTTGATGCATGCTCCATTTTCGTCGATTTTGTTTGTTGATGTTTCATTTGTGTATGTTTGAGTTCCCTACATATCTTGGATTGTAAGAGGGATCGATTTGGGTAGCCAAACGTATCTTTGAACATGACTTTCTAGTGTGCACGCCAAGTGTTCGATGAAATGCCCCAAAGAAAATTTTCTTTTGTTTCCTTGAAGTTTTTGCTATGAATGATTTCTGACATTGTTTCTTTTATAGTCCGTGGGACGTCACCGACGTGCAGAGGATCTTTGTTTCGCTGGAGGGGGAACCATGTACTTAGGTGAGCGAGTCTTCCCTCAGCATGGCCGGAGTTCACTTCCCCGGAGAGTGTCGGAGGATTCGCCCAGGGCGATGTATCCTACCTATTTTATTCCTGATGGGGATTTTGACCATCTCATGAATGGGTAAGCGGCGACGGATTGTGTTGTCCTAGGGGCTTCATATGAGGAGTTCTTGCCTCGCTTGATGGGTCCCCTTGTGGTGGGTGGTAGGCGGTCACGTGCTCGAGCTTCTACTTCTGCCTCCGGCTCGTCAGCCCCAAGCTCTTCATCTCAGTGTGCGGGTCCTGTGCCGCTTGTACCGGATTATGGTCCTCCCAGCTTTACGTACATGATAGGAGGCATGCAGATGGTGGGTCACATTGCGATCCCGGACCAAATTCCGGAGGGACATCTTCGTCCTCCCCTCGATATATTTTTTTTGTTTGCATCGTTTCTCGTATCGTCCATATATGTGTACATGTCCAATTTTTTTCTGAGCATACTCTTCTTTTTGTTAACAAGTTGTCTTGTTCGCGGCGGATTATGACCGTAGTGCGAGCAGGATGGCCGGCTTGATGGCCATGGTGTCGGATCTGTCTGAGAGGCTGTTTCATAAGGCAGCCTCGACGGCGTCGACGATAGCCTCTGCAGTTAGACATGGGAAACCGGTTCTCGGTTCCGGTTTCGGGAAAGGGGGGAACCGAGATGGAACCGCAAAATACCGGTTCCCGGTTTTGGTTCTTGGCTACCGATTCCGGTTCCACGGTTTTCCGGTTCTATTTTGTTCCTTTTTTTTTGGAAGGAAATGGTTAAAAACCTTCAAAAAATCAACAAAATATCACAACAGCAGGAGTACTAAACTCAAATTACAAAAGAATTTAACAATTTTGCACAGAATAGATAACTTTTGATCAAGAATAAAAATTGTTCACTTAATCAAGAATAGAAAAGCGGAAACAATCAACTATCGACTGGTTGTAAAAAATTGGAATCAATAATTTTCAATACATTAGATAAACTTAAACTTACATAACCTAATTTATGCTTATCGACATGGATTTGCTAAAGTGTTTGAAGAAATGGTGTTTAAATTCGGATTGGAAACTTCAAGTATAGCCTATAAGGGCTGATTTTGTGTGTGTGTCAGAAACTCAGAGTCAGAGGGTATAGAACTAGAGAGATAAGGAGAGGGAGAGGGAGATTGAGATACCTGTGTGGATTGTGGTGGAGTGTGTCGGCGGGGACGGCGGCGGCGGCGAGAATGGAGCGGCGGCCAAGGCAATCGCTTTTTTGTTTTCTCTCAGTCCTTCTCTCTCAAACGCTACACAAACACACCACCCAGTGTGAAAAAACTGAATTTTTTTTGAAATTTCCTTTAGAACCGCCGGTTCTGAACCGCCGGTTCTCCGGTTCCGGTTCCACGGTTATAACCTCCGGTTCACGATTTTCAGGAATTTTGAACCGAGATGGAACCGAGAACCGGACGGTTTCGGTTCACCTCGATTCCGGTTCATCCTGTTCCGGTTCAGGTTTAGTTCTCCGGTTCTTCCCGGTTCTGGTTTCGGTTTGCCCATGTCTAGTCTGCAGTGACCCCCTCTTGCGGAGCTAAACAGTCATGGAGGGACGGTTGCCCCGGCGACGGTGATGACGGAGGTGCTGGCAGCTTGGGAGACCTGATGGCATGATCCCCTTTTACTCCCCCCATTCATCTTGAGAACTTTGTAAATATTGGCCGGGTTGGCCAAGACAATATTTTTTCTTTTTTGTACCTGTTAGCAAGTAGGTTGCAAAACAACAAAGATTTTCTTATGTCTTAATCCTAGGTCTAATTAGTTTTTTAACTTTCTCGACTTCCGTGGTGGTGTCCACTAGGAATGAAATGACCAATCTTGATCGATGTTTTGAGCCTGGTTTTGGTGCATGAGCTGCATGTTAGGATCGCATTTTGTAGGATTCGAGACTTGCTTCGGCATGTCGGGGCTAGATTGATTATTTGTACAGGAGTTCTGCTGAGATTTCTGAAGGGTTGTATCACGCGGGACAAAATGTCTCGCGCGAGACACGATTCCCAAGAAGGAGTTCTCTTCTTCTTCGAACATGATTCTGTCAGTCTTCCCCTATATAAAAATGTGTAGTCCGGCCGAATAACTCATTCCAGCCTCTCAAACTCTAGAGATATGCTGCTAGGGTCGAATTCTTGCCTTCTTCTTCAACCCTTTGATCCATGGCTTCAAAGGAGATCATCCCAACGTCCATGATTGTTGATGATTTTTCTTTGCCACCCAAAATAGTTCAAGCTTTTAAGCAAGCATCAAGGAATTTTGTGAGATCAATTCATAATCGGTCTCGTAATTATAAATTTATTGTAGAATTTGGATTCAAAATCCTTTTTACTTTGAAGAACCTCCAACCGGATTAGAATCTTCTGCAGGGCGCTGCTAGATTTTGGGACCCTTCTGTTCATCTCTTTAATTTTTCTCTTAATGAGATGGTACCCACCGTTGAGGAATTTACCATTATCTTGGATATGCCCTTGACCGGTGAGATTGCTGTTCCTAAGTTCGATAGGAATCATTCTGTTGCTTTGAATGAATTATTAGGGATCCCCCTTGATACTTGCTATACGTTGGTTCACTGCATATGGGTAGATTGCTCTTCTTTTCCTGAACGCTTTGGTGGGGATTCGGATGATGAGGCCTTCCATATTTACAAACGGAATTTCTTGTCTCTTTCTCTTTTCGGAGATGTATTATTCACATGCAGGGGTGGCTTGGTTGACTTCCAATTAGAGGAGGTTGTTCTGCAGGCTAGGAAGCATTCTAGGAACATCATTCCGTTAGTATTGGGTGAGACCCTTCATGGTATTTATGAGCTGCATAAGACCGGTGCCATGACTCAAGGGAGTCCTCTTTGGTTGACTATTTGGCTCAGGGAACATCTCAAATTGGTAGCCCCTCTGTTGGAGTATTCTCCGTTTACATATCATATGAGGAAGCTTTTGATCAAGGATCTATCGGAGGATAAGTGGGCTCAATTTGTTGCAAAGGCCACTACCACAAATATCATTTGGTGTCCACCATCTTGGAGATTGAACAAGTATTTTGCCAATACCAGGGGTTTTGACAGAGTCGTGCTTTCGGGTCTGCGAGATTCCTCTTTCTACTTTCCCAAATGGGTGCTCCGTCAGTTTGGTCAACAACATGACACTTATATTTTTGAAGGAGCCTCTCGTGAAATGTCCTATATTGGTTTGGAGTTTGTGAAGGTGCTAGCTCAAGCATGGGGTGAAGGTGCTAGCTCAAGCATGGGGTGAAGGTACTAGTCGAGATCGTTGGACGAACCTTCGAACTTTTGATGCAAGTGTCTTTATATCTGACAAGTACTTCGATTGGTTCTTCCATAGCGGTCACCCAAGTGCGGAAAATATTGATGATCTGCGGCTTTCACTGTTAGGAGATTCCTTCGTGACGAGCAATATTTTGAGGAGCGAGGCTCAATCGAATCCTGCTAACACTACAAGGAAAAACGATTTTAGCTACGGCAAATTCCGTAGCTAAAATGAAGATTCCGTAGCTAAATCGTGTTTAGAGACGGATTTTTTCCGTAGCTATTCCGTGGGTGCAGGTTTGTCGCTAAATTGGGCGTCGCTGTTTTGTAGCTGTTTTAGAGACGGACATATCCGTCTCTAATTTAGAGACGGACATGTCCGTCTCTAAATTAGAGACGGACATGTCCGTCTCTAAATTAGAGACAGACATGCCCGTCTCTAAATTAGAGACAGACATGCCCGTCTCTAATTTAGAGACAGAGAAATCTGTCTCTAAATTAGAGACGGACATATCTGTCTCTAAAACAGCTACAAAACAGCGACGCTCAATTTAGCGACCAACCTGCACCCACGGATTAGCTACGGAACAAATCTGTCTCTAAACACGATTTAGAAACGAAATCTTCATTTTGGCTACAGAATTTGCCGTCTCTAAAATATATATATATATATATATATATATATATATATATATATATATATATATATATATATATAAATTATAATACTACTAAAATACACTTATAAATAACCTTATATTGAAAAAATTGTCATATACATCAATTAACAATGTCAAAATACCACTACTAAAATGTACTTCAAAGTCATAAAATTTCCTAAATCAAAATTTTTAAAATCAATTACAATTAATGCTAGAAAAATAAAAGATGAACTCAGTTGAGATACTTGAGGAACTCTGCAGCAGTGGCAACTGCACCTCATGTGATTGCATCCATTACAATCTTGTCTCTGTTGTTGCTGCTGACTGCAGATGCAAGTGCCCCAGTAATTGCACCACTGATCATTGCATTCTTCTGCACATTGTGTAAATGAAACATACAGTTAAAACACACAAATGCATGATGAAGGAAAACACCAAAACCAAAAATGATACTCCCTCCGTCCCGAAATGAATGACCAAAAAAATTGTGGTCATTCATTTTGGGACAGAGGTAGTATAACAATAAATTGCAGTTCATTTTAAAAAGTGAGATGGTCCGTAAATGCCACAGCAGGGAAGGAATCTGCCATGGGATGGTCCGTAGCCTACAACAAATATATTAGGCATGAAAATAGCACTATAACTTTAGCAAACCATAAGCAAACTGAGAATTACTTCATGAAACTCAAATGATGTACACGGCTTAGATGAAAAACTGGGACAAGTTCCTCTAACTATATTCATATTACTTCCCCAGTTCGTGCTAATGGGAAAGGAGATGCATTTACTGAAGTATCTAGGGTTGAGTTCTTCTATGATCAAGCACCAGAAAGCATGAAAAGTCTTGGGACTTCTTATGCTACAACTAGTTTGGGAATTGGAAATTTTCAGCAGTTTCATTTGAGTGACAGCTTGATAAGGTGAAGTTTCATTTGTATTGCTTAACGAAATGAAAATTGAACAGTTATGCAGGCCTAAGAATGATAAAAACAACATTATATGCCCAGGATGACAATTGGCTACAAAATGCCAATTCATAATCTATCAAAAGCCTGCATTGTATCCAATTTCAATCAAGATAATAGCATAATATACATCTTCCAAATACACCATGTTGCTCTCCATAGTCACATACACAAAATTAACCAAAGCTTCTGCTCATGACCATCCAATTGGTAATGAATTGGGGAATTTTCTAAGAGTGGATAGTAGGACATTGGGTCTCACAAACCAAATGTATGCTAGAATTTGTGTAGAAATAGATGTGTCAAAACCTTTGGAGTCAGAAATATGGATAGGGGAATCAAAAGAGAAAGTGTGAGGATTTATACCCATGGGATTAACTTTGTTGGTCCGTTGTTCCATCCTTGATACGAATCCTCATACTTGTTCACTTTCTCTTGAAGATATTGAATGTAGTCGATAACCTAGAAAATTGATTGTAAAAAGTAAAGCTTATTCAATATCCAAGTTTTAAATGATAACAGAAAGTTGTAAGTAATACAATCTGTTCTCAACATACCTCTAATAAGAAAGACGCCTTATCTCTCTTTTGGTCACCATGAGGAATGAGCTCTCTCAAAATTGAAAATCTGCACTAGGGTTTGAAATACTTTATGTCAAGGTGTTGATAATGCTTATTTTATGAAAAACTTGCTGTAAAGTAAATCATACAAATCATTTCGCTTGAAACTATTCATGTATTTTCTTCACTACAGATATAAGACTTACTGTAAGTCGATTCCGTAATTTGAATATAGTTGATCAAAAAGATGGAAAATTCGGATGTAAGATTATTCCATAATTGGAGCAAAAATAGTGCAAAGCTGTTCATTGAACATGCCTGTCATTGATTTTGCTCCTTCTACGCTTCAGCAGCGAGTGCTTCGACCGAGGGGTATTGGGCTTCGATCAATGCCTTTGGGATCAACTTTCACCGACAAATTAGCTAAGGGAAAATAGATGAATTTCCCAAATGTCAGAACAATGGAATTAAAGGTGGGAAAATGACATTAGAGAGAAAATAGAGAAAACCTACCTTTGTGGTTGGGTGATGTCTCTTTCTTAATAACAAACTCTTCCTCGTCATCATCATCATCATCGTTTTCTTGGGCACTCCTGGCAGATTTTATCATATCAACAAAACTCTGACTCTTCGGAGCTGATGTCAGCCTACAAAATTATGAGAAGTGTTAGAATTGGCTGCATGAAATAAAAAAATAAATAAATAAGAATAGCAGGATGCGGAAAGAACAGAGAAAAACAACTCACTGAGAAGATGACAGGGAACTGATAGTTGTGCTACGATGGTTATGGTTCGATGAGGACAATGATGGCCACTCCATTGATGTTGTCCACTGCCCTCCTCCTACCCTCATCCCCGCCTCTGCCATACATAACCAGAAACTTTCATTGTCTATAAAGATTCATGTTTTAATTTTAGATTGATTTAGTTCTTCTAATGAAAATCAAAAGAATTGGACCTTCTACAACCTAAGCGGTTTCTTGCCATTGGGACATTTTATCAAACACCATATGAGCAACCCAATTCGCCCCTCAAAGAGACAACATTTCAAAACGTATGAAATCTTGGAGTACACATTCACATTCCAAGAATCCAAAGAATGAATAATCTCTAAACCATCTAACGGAAACAATTATTTAAAGATTCAAAATCGCATTTGCCCAAAGATTACGAGAATTGAAGTGAACGAGGCGATTCCAATGGATTGCGACTCAAAGAAAGGATGAGAGAAAGAGAGAGATAATGTGGTTACGTAATAGGAAATAAACTTGTCCTGGTGATATCTAAATAGGACGTAACAAGTAAAGAGCGAGATAAGATGAAGCAAAGGTATCACACACAAACCAAAAGCAACTGAAGAACCACTCACATCACATAACCAGATCATCAACCGTTTAGCCAAATCTCATTTGTTTCTAACAAATAGAAAAGGCCCATAAAATATAACCACACCTTCCCCAAAATTCTCGTGTTTCCACCAATTGCAATTTCAAGTGCAATGGACGGTGCATGATTAACCCAAACTCGTATCTCATCGGCGGCCACAAGAACTGATTCCTCAAGATATCCAAATCAGAATGGGAGGCAGAGGTCTACAATCAGGCATGAATAAGTTGGTTACTAACTTCTATGAGCCAAACCAAATATTAAGAAAAACACCAATTGTTCCAAAATGAAGAGTTGTAAAACTAATCTGAAATCATCACTACTTCTAGTTACTCAACGCTAAACAAAGAAACTAGAATAGCAATACTACTAAACCCATAAGGCGTAATCCTACATAAAGCTACTTCAAATAGGCGGCGGAAGCTAAACAACAATTGATTAAATCCCAATCATGCCGAAATCCAAGAAGTGGAAGTATATTAAACATATTACACACATACCTATTGAGAAGTGAGGCGGATTTAGCCCGGAAAAGAGGATTACAACCGAAAGCGGTAGAACATTGGAAACAAAACGATAAGAGATTATATCCGGCTTTTTCAAAAGGATCCATAGAATGGTTGCGGAACCTAGCAAAACAACCGCTCCCGACCACTTCTTCCACAACAACACATCAAAGAATCGCACCACATTGACACAGAAAAACAATTCTAACATTTTGAAAAAAATGAATCAAACAAACACTAAATTCAAAATCAAGTCGAAACATGAAAATGCGATGATCTCTATTTAAATTAAATAAGGACCGTAATAATCCATAGCAGAAACGTAAATTAATAGAAAACGAGACGGAGTGAACGAAGAACGATATCCCAACTAGCTCCTTGAAGTACGGAAACGACCGGGCCACCAGAGCCAGATTATCGTCGGTGACGGACATCCGCTTGAAGGATTGGAAATGGGGGGAGACTCTGCGTTGTAATTTGGGGGAAAAGGGCGTTGTAATATGGGGGAAAAGGGGAGCGGCGCCAATGTTAAAATATTTGAGAGAGGAAAGGGCGGGAATTGAAAAAAAATTGGGGGCGGGGTAAAGGCCGAGGCGCCAGCCTCATTCTGAGCCAGGCGGCAGCCTCAAATTGGCATTTCACGGAGGAAGTTTCTGGTGGTGATGCGGCAGCCTCATCTCGATCCAGGCGGCCGCCTCACAAGGCAATTCATGGGGTGAGAGAAATGGAAACGAGAGAGACAGTGTGTGTGTGTGTTTTGTTTAGAGAGAGAGAGAGAGAGAGTGTGCATTTTTATTTAGAGAGAGAGAGAGAGAGAGATAATTGGAGAATAACCCTCTCCGGTTTAAAATACATGTTACTAGCAAAAATCCCGTGCTACTATGCACGTGTTCAGAAAATTAAACAAATGAAAGTATATAGAAAAAAAGTTAAAAGAGGGACGGACTAACCTATATTTATTTTTTATTTTTTTTTAAATTTTTTATTGACTAGAAAATAATATTTTAGCCTTTGTTAATTAGTGGTTTTTTTTACAAAAAGTTATATAAAAAAAGATAGAAAAAAACTAAACAAATGAAAGTATATAGAAAAAAAGTCAAAAGAGGGACGGACTATCCTATATTTATTTTTTAAATTTTTTATTGACTATAAAATAATATTTTAGCCTTTGTTAATTAGTGATTTTTTTTATAAAAAGGTATATAAAAAAAGATAGAAAAAAATAAACAAATAAAATTATATACCCTAAACCCTAAACCCTAAACCCTAAACCATATACCCTAAACCCTAAACTCTATACCCTAAACCCTAAACTCTATACACTATACCCTAAACCCAAAGCCCTGAACCCTAAACCCTAAGCCCTAAACTCTATCCACTATACCCTAAACCTTATACTCTAAACCCTATACCCTAAACTAGACGTGGCCGGTTGTGAAAACCGCCGGTTAGCCGGTTTTCAACCGGCGGTTTTTAAGCCCCAAAATCCAAACCGGAACCGAACCGCCTAACCGGCTAAACCGGTTACGGTTTATGCGGTTTACGGTTTTAACGGTTATCCGGTTAACCTCCGGTTTGACGGTTTGGATCTGCTCGGCCGAGTCCTTGGTGTTGCTCGGTCGAGCAACCCTTTTAGGGTTTAGGGTTTGAGGGTTGCTCGGCCGAGTCTTTGGTGTTGCTCGACCGAGCAACCCTTTTAGGGTTTAGGGGTTGAGGGTTGCTCGGCCGAGTCATATAGTAGTGCTCGGCCGAGCATATCATTTTTCAGTTAATTTTTTAACAGATTTCGTTAACTTTGTATGTAGTATATTAATTTTATTTTATTTCAATTTTTTTTTTGATAGATAAGACTATTTTAAACTTAAGTTTACTACATACATTTTTTACAAAAAGGTTTATAAAAAAAGTTATGAATTTTTAAAGAAATGAAAGTTAACGGTTTTTTGAAAAAGTTAACTTTTAATTTTTTTCAATTTTTTTTTTGGATATATAATACTATTTTAAACTTAAGTTATCTACATACATTTTTTGAAAAAAAGATTTATAAAAAAAGTTATGAATTTTGAAAGAAATAAAACTTAACTTTTTTAAAAGAAACGGAAGTATATAAAAGAAAAAAGCGACGGTACCCTTAAATTTTATTAATTAAAATACAATTACAACGAGGGTATTGGTAGGAGTGGTGGTGGTAGGCTGGTAGTAGTGGACCTGGACCTAGTGGTATTGATAGGAGTGGTAGTGGTAGCCGGTAGGAGTGGTAGTAGTAGTGGTGGTAGTAGCGGTAGTGGTAGTGGTGGTAGTAGTACTAGTAGTAGTGGTAATAGTAGTTGTGGTGGTGGTGAATGGTGATGTTGGTGATGTAGACCGGTAGTAGTGGTAGTGGTAGGTAGCGGTAGTAGTGGTGGTGGTAGTAGTAGTAGTGGTAGTAGTAGTGGTGTTGGCGGTGATGGTGGTGGTGTAGACTAGTAGTAGTGGTATTGGTAGGAGTGGTAGAGATAGGAGTGGTAGTGGTAGCGGTAGTAGTGATGGTTGTAGTAGTAGTAGTGGTAGTAGTAGTGGTGGTGGTGGTGATGGTGGTGGTGTAGACTGGTAGTAGTGGTATTGGTAGGAGTGGTAGTAGTAGCGGTAGTAGTACTAGTAGTGGTGATAGTAGTAGTAGTGGTAGTAGTAGTAGTGGTGGTGGTGGTGGTAGTGATGGTGGTAGTAGTGGTGGTGGTAGTGGTGGTGGTGGTGATGGTGGTGGTGTAGACTAGTAGGAGTGGTAGTACTAGTAGTACTAGTAGTGGTAGTAGTGGTGGTGGTGGTGGTGGTGGTGGTGGTGGTGGTACTGGTAGTAGTAGTAGTAGTGGGGGTGGTGGGGGTGGTGGTGGTGAACATAACGGCTAGTTTGAAAAAGTAGCCGTTGGAATGAGTTCTGGCGTTCTGCTCGGCCGAGCAACTCATATGACTCGGCCGAGCATGACCGTTATTGGAAATTAACACTACTGGAAGGTTATGCTCGGCCGAGCAACTCATATGACTCGGCCGAGCAAGCCAAAAACCGGCGGTTAACCGGCGGTTGGCCGGTTTTTCAAAATTTCAAACCTTAACCGAACCGGCCAATTACCGGTTTCGGTTAGCCGGTTCCGGTTAACCGCCGTTGACCGGTTTTGACCGGTTTTGGCCGGTTTTCAACCTCCCGGATGGCCGGTTCGGTTTATAAAATGGACACGTCTACCCTAAACCATATACCCTAAATCCTAAACCCTAAACCCTATACCCTAAATCTTATACCTTATACCCTATACCTTAAACTCTAAGCCCTAAACCCTATACCTTATACCCTAAACCATAAACCCTAAACCCTAAATCTTATACCCTATACCCTATACCCTATACCCTAAACCCTAAATCTTAAACCTTATACCCTATACCCTAAAGGGCCTAAACCTAAAGCCCTGAACCCTAAACCCTAAGCCCTAAACTCTATCAACTATACCCTAAACCTTATACTCTAAACCCTATACCCTGAACCCTAAACCCTAAAACCTAAACCCTATACCCTAAACCCTAAACCTTATACCTTATACCCTAAAATTTAAGCCCTATACCATATACCATATACCTTAAACCATAAACCCTAAACCTTATACCCTATACCCTATACCCTATACTCTATACCCTATACCCTATACCCTATACCCTATACCCTAAACCCTAAACCTTATACCTTATACCCTATACCCTAAATCTAAAGCCCTAAACCCTAAACCCTAAGCCCTAAACTCTATCCACTATACCCTAAACCTTATACTCTAAACCCTATACCCTAAATCCTATACCCTAAATCCTAAACCCTAAACCCTATACCCTAAACCCTAAACCCTAAACCCTAAAACCTAAACCCTATACCCTATACCCTAAACCCTAAACCCTAAACCTTATACCCTATACCCTAATCAATTATAAACCCTAAGCCCTGAACCCTGAACCCTAAACCCTAAGCCCTAAACTCTAACCACTATAGCCTAAACCTTATACCCTATACCCTAAACTCTAAGCCCTAGACCCTACACCTTATACCCTAAATCATAAACCCTAAACCCTAAACCTTATACCTTATACCCTATACCCTAAACTCTAAACCCTAAGTCCTAAACTCTAACCATTATACCCTAAACCTTATACCCTATACCCTAAACTTTAAGCCCTAGACCCTATACCTTATACCCTAAACCATAAACCCTAAACCTTATACCTTGTACCCTATATACTAGCTAAACCCTAAATCATATACATATACATTATACCCTAAACTTTAAGCCCTAGATCCTATACCTTATACCCTAAACCCTATACCCTAAACCTTATACATTATACCTTATAATCTAAACCCTAAATCATATACCCTATAACCTAAACCCTAAGACCTAAAGCCTATACCCTAAACACTAAATTAGAGACGGATTAAAATTCGTCTCCGATTTAGAGATAGATTCAACATCCGTCTCCAAAGTTTAGAGACGGATTCTGAATCTGTCTCTAATTTAGAGACGGATTTTGAAGCTGTCTCTAAATTAGAGACGGATACAAAAATCTGTCTCTAAATTTTGGAGACGGATGTTGAATCTGTCTCTAAATTAGAGACGGATTTTGAATCTGTCTCTAAACTAGAGACGGATTATGTATCTGTCTCTAAATTAGAGACAGATTATGTATTTGTCTCTGATTTAGAGACGAGTGCTAAATCTGTCTCTAAACTTTTAGAGACAGCTGTTTAATCTGTCTCTAATTTAGAGACGGATTAAAATCTGTCTCTGATTTAGAGACAGATTCAACATCCGTCTCCAACGTTTAGAGACGAAATCTGAACCCGTCTCTAATTTGGAGACGGAATCAAAATCCGTCTCTGATTTAGATACGGAATCAGAATCCGTCTCTGATTTAGAGACGGATTCAGATTCCGTCTCTGATTTAGAGACGGAATCAGAATCTATCTCTGAACTAGAGACGGAATCAGAATCCGTCTCTGAACTAGAGACGGAATCTGAATCTGTCTCTAAATTAGAGACGGAATCAGAATCCGTCTCTAATTTTTGATTCTGTCTCTAATCTGTCGCCAAATTAGCTACCGACTCCATCCGTAGCTAATTTTCCGTCTCTAATTCCGGTTTTCCTTGTAGTGTAATGTACGGACTGATCCAACCCAAGATTTCCTCGATGGGGATTGGTACGAGAGACGAGGTAGGGGTCTTCCTGGAAAGATGCAAGCTTTGGATAGTCCCAATGTCTTCAAGAGCTTGCAAAATCTATTTTCACTCGCCTTGATGGATGTTCTTCTTTGAAGGGTCCAAGTTGCAAGAGAGATCGAGATGATGGTAGCGATCACGTCCGCCGGCCTACAAAGTCAATGAAAGGCTATATCCTAGAGAGTACCAAGAGATTGCTTTGATAGATCAATAGTTTTAGTTTTTAGTATTTTTTTTTTTAAATTGTTAGCTTAGCAAATTAGTCGTTGTCATTAGAATTTTCCTTTTGCTATTAATAAAATGCATTCAATTAATAGAAGGACAAGATTCGATTTTATTATTTGATTAGACCGAACCCGAAAGCTGCCTACGTTCCTCTTTTACAATAATTAAATAAGAGGCTCAGGTCGTCGACGTAGTTCATTTTTGAGAAAAAAGGACAAAACTTCGATTTCAGACCTAGGGGGAGTCTCGCGCGAGACAAGGCCTTTTTTTTAATGCACACCCTGGCTTTTTCCTAGACCTCTTCAGGTTTTCAATCTAGCGGGCTTCTTTTCTTGTGCAAGCTCTAATTTTTGCCTAGGTCGCCCCTTCCGGGATTTTCAAGCTAGCGAGCATTTTTCTTTTTAAAAGACCAAGTCACGTGAAGTACTTCTTGAGCTTGTCCATGTTGACCGGCTTCGGTAGTTGATCTCCGTGTAAGTCCACCAGCGGAAGGGCTCCCCCAGAGAATATCTTCTTTACGATGTAGGGTCCTATCCATCTCGATCCCCATTTGCCTAGAGGGTTGAAAGGTCCAGGAGGGTGTTTGCGGAGAACTAAGTCGCCGACCCTTATGTTCCTTGTTTTGACCTTTTTGTTGAAAGCTATTGCCATCCTCCTTTGGTAGGCTTGAGTGTGCTCGGCTGCTCTCAGCCTCCTTTCGTCTAGCAGGGCTAGCTCTTCATATCTATTTTCTAACCAGTCAACTTTGTTCACTTGGCTTTCTAGGAGAACCCTTAGTGAAGGTTTTTCCAGCTCTATTGGAAGAAAGACTTCCATTCCGTATGCGAGGGCATAGGAGGTTTCGTCGGTGGCCGTTCGGACTGAGGTGCGGTATCCCCAAAGTGTGAAGGGTAATTTGTCGGGCCAGTCTTTTCCAGTGACTGCCATTTTTCTGATGATGGTTTAGATCGTTTTATTTGCGGCTTCAACTGCTCCGTTCATTTGAGGCCTGTAGGGGGAGGACTTGTGCCTTACAATTTTGTATTCAGTCAAGAGACGATCGGTTTCTTTCTCAAAGTGGGATCCATTATCAGATATCATCTCTTGTGGCACCCCGTATCGGAAAATGATGTTGTGCTTGGTAAACTCTGCTACCTTTCGGGCATTCAAGACTTTATAGGAGGTGGCCTCGATCCATTTAGTGAAATAGTCGATGGCTACTAGAACAAAACAGTGCCCGTTGGTTCCCGCGGGTGCGACTTTTCCAATCACGTCTATGCCCCATGTAGAGAATGGTGAAGGGGATATCATGGGATACAGTAATGACGGCGGCGCATGCTAAAGGTTAGCGTGTATCTGGCACTTATGGCATTTCTTGACCATGTTGGCACAGTCAGCTTCCATGGTTAACCAAAAGTACCCTTATCTGATGATCTTCTTGGTGAGCATATTTCTGCTCATGTGGTTTCCACATACTCCTTGATGAACATGGTCCATTATTTCTTGGGCCTCTTCTTCGGTGGCGCAAAGGAGGTTTCTCTGGGAGTACTTTTTGAATAGTCGTTCAGCAATGATGACGTAATTGACTGCCTGTCTTTTAAGGGCAACTTGAGTTTTCTTATCAGCCTCAGGCGTAAAGGTTCCATCTAAGATGAAATTCCAAATGTCATAGTACTATGGTTTCTTATCAGAATCCTCGATGGTGGCGCATTCAGATAACCGGTCATCCTTGCAGTCATGGAGGTTTATGACGGCGCAATAGGCAGGAGTCTCTCGCCGAGTTACTTTGAAGGGTTTTACTGTCTTTCCTGCAGGAATTTCGACCAAGGAAGAAAGTGTAGCCAAAGCATCTGCAAATCGATTTTTGTCTCGGGGGAGGTAATGGAACGAGACATCTTGGAATTGTTGCACCAACTCTTGGAGATGGGCATTGTATCTTTGAAGGGTTGGATCTTGGATCCTCCACTTCTTCAGTATATGATTAATGATGAACTGGGAGTCCCCAAATACCTCTAGTTTGGTCACCTTTCATTCTAGGGCTACTTCGAGTCCTGCTATACAAGCTTCGTATTCGGCAGTGTTATTAGTGGCATCAAAATCGAGACGTAGTGCTAGTGGAGTATAGATGTCATCGGGATCTACCAATAGCATTCTAATGCCATAACCTATCTTATTGGCTGTGTCATCGAAAAATAATTGCCACTTATTTTCGTCCTCTATACTCATGATGTTTTTATCAAGGAATTGCGGGTCTTCCCCCTTCACTTCATCGCAAGGAAATTTGGCTAACTGATCTACGAAAACACTGCCACTGACGGATTTTGAGTGACGTAAGAGATATCATACCCCGCGAGCATGAAATACCACTTGTCTAGGCACGAGGATAAATCGGATTTGTCGAGGATGTACTTTAGAGGATCCATTCGTGCGATGAGACGAACTGGGCAGGCTTCCATGTAGTGCTTCAGTCTCTGCGTTACCCAGACGATAGCAGCATAAGATTTGTCGAGTGGAGAATAGTTGACTTCACTGCCTTGGAATCAATGACTGACAAAGTATATTGCATTCTCTGTGTGCGAAGCTGGTTGTTCTTGAGCAAGCATAGCCCCTAGTGCATTGTCAGTAACCGTGAGGTAGAGTTTCAAAGGTTTCTCCTTGTGTGGTGGAACCAGGATAGGTGGGGTAGTTAAGTAGTGCTTAAATTCCTCGAATGCTTCTTGACATTCCTTGGTCCACTCTTGGGGTGTGTTTTTCTTAAGTAGCTTAAAGATAGGATCGCACATTGTAGTCAATTGATTGATGAATCGACTGATGTATTGGAGTCTGCCCATGAAACCTTTCACTTCTTTCTGTATTCTCGATGGAGGCATGTCTATGATGGCCTTTATCTTAGCGGGTGAATGTGCGCTCGCCCGAAAAAAGAAAAGGAGTCGCCACGCTGTTTTTAAGAGGAAACATTGAAAACCTTTATTTAGAGAGAAAAACATGGGTTCGGAGGTCAGGTTACGTGTTGGGAAGAACCGAGAGTTCACCCAACACGCCTCGTCCGTAGACGAGTCTTTCAATCAAAAACATCCAAGTAAATCCAAAGTGTGTGCATACATTGATAATAAGCAAGATGTGGTAAAATACGTCTTATTGATTATGAAAAGAGGAAATACAAATTGTGAGCCCATTATTTAGGGAGGCCACATCCCTGAATACAAACAATCCTAAAACAGATTACAAAAGAAAGAGGTCTCTGCAGATAGGTCACTTATGTCGCGTGACACGTCGTACCAGTGACCAAATATGTCGCGTGACACAGGATCACATGGAGACAAAGGTGTCGCGTGACACAAATGGACCATCTCGCAAGACTTACGTAATGAACATGCACTGACAGAAAGCTATACGCATCTAATCAATTAGCTAGATTACGAACGAAATACATAAACAACATAAAATCGACCCAGGAGTGTGGATATGGGTAGATCCACACCCTCGGGGCTCAAGCACCAAATTCAACCAAATCAATCAATATGAGCTCAATTACACAATTTATGTAAGTTAAACAGAGAGATTGTGATTGGGATTCAAAGAATCTCAGATAGCTAGGATCCGATTACTGAATCCAAACAAAATATAATACTAGAATTACAAGGAATTAAGCAAGAGAGAGAGAGGGAGAGAGGGTTAGGGAATCGTTACCCTTGTTGCTTCCTCGAATTCTATATCCAAATGATATAGAATCCTTCAATTCCTCGCGTGCATCTCAAAGCCTGCACAAGGGCTCCAATTGGTGTAGTTTAAGAATTGGGTTTGGATGGGAGGAATTGGTTAGTTGGAAGGTAGGAGAGAGAGAGGTTTGGTGTTTGGGATGTTCGTCACAATGCTATTTTGGCGTAACAAAGAGGGCTAGAATTCGGATCCTATTTCGAGAGGGGAGGGTCTTATTTATAGGTCAGCTGGTCGCCTTAGTATGTCGCACGACCTTACGCGTCCACTTTTCATGCCTCAAGCTGTCGCGTGACACAAGGTGGCTCAACCGCTTTTGGCGCCAAAAACCAGTTTCTGGAACATTTCGGGAAAATACCCAAAAGGTCCAACAGGTTTTATTCCCAAGGGGTCCTTTGGCATGAATAATGTACCAAAAGGTACTTCCTTCGCGGGAAACTCATGGAACGTTTCTGGAAGTCTCGGGATAGGCCAAGAATTTACCAAAACGCCCCTTAATGCAGTTTTATTATATTAAAATGCATCGAAAAGGTTGCAAATTGGATTGGCGTACTTACAGAGCCCCTCGGCAACGTCACTTTTGGAAAAAGTGGGGTTGTCGATAAAATAAGACCCAATCTCAATGAGCGGCTAGGGTTAAGGTGAAGGTCTAGAAGGGTGAGAAGGGGAATAGATGGCTGGACCTTTCTGAGAAAGGATTCCTACGTATCCCTTGAACAAGAGAATCAAGCCAAATCGTAGTTCGGAACACAAGACTGGAGGGGAAAACGACAAACCGAAGAAGTGAGAACTATGGTGTCTCAAACCAATTTTGAAAATATTGTGAGATCTATGGTGTCTCGAACCATTTTTGAAAATGTTGTGAGATCTATGGTGTCTCGAACCATTTTTGAAAATGTTGTGAGATCTATGGTGTCTCGAACCACTTTTGAAAATATTGTGAGATCTATGGTGTCTCGAACCACTTTTGAAAATGTTGTGAGATCTATGGTGTCTCGAACCACTTTTGAAAATGTTGTGAGATCTATGGTGTCTCGAACCACTTTTGAAAATGTTGTGAGATCTATGGTGTCTCGAACCAATTTTGAAAATATTGTGAGATCTATGGTGTCTCGAACCATTTTTGAAAATGTTGTGAGAACTATGGTGTCTCGAACCAATTTTGTGAGAATGTTGTGAGAACTATGGTGTCTCGAACCAATTTTGAAAATGTTGTGAGAACTATGGTGTCTCGAACCAATTTTGGAAATATTGTGTGATCTATGGTGTCTCGAACCAATTTTGAAAATATTGTGAGATCTATGGTGTCTCGAACCATTTTTGAAAATGTTGTGAGAACTATGGTGTCTCGAACCAATTTTAGAAATATTGTGAGAACTATGGTGTCTCGAACCAATTTTGAAAATGTTGTGAGAACTATGGTGTCTCGAACCAATTTTGAAAATAATGTGAGATCTATGGTGTCTCGGACCAATTTTGAAAATAATGTGAGATCTATGGTGTCTCGAACCAATTTTGAAAGTATTGTGAGAACTATGGTGTCTCGAACCAATTTTGAAAGTATTGTGAGAACTATGGTGTCTCGGACCAATTTTGAAAATATTGTGAGAACTATGGTGTCTCGAACCATTTTTGAAAATGTTGTGAGAACTATGGTGTCTCGAACCAATTTTGAAAATAATGTGAGATCTATGGTGTCTCGGACCAATTTTGAAAGTATTGTGAGAACTATGGTGTCTCGAACCAATTTTGAAAGTATTGTGAGAACTATGGTGTCTCGAACCAATTTTGAAAGTATTGTGAGAACTATGGTGTCTCGAACCAATTTTGAAAGTATTGTGAGAACTATGGTGTCTCGAACCAATTTTGAAAATAATGTGAGATCTATGGTGTCTCGGACCAGCTGATGGATGTGGTTTTACCCATCCAAAAGATATGTTCCTAAGCCTATTTTATGTTCGAATCCTTGGGAATTTAATGTATTTTTGAGTGTTTTGATAGTCCACGAAGGCCAGGTCAAAGCTGAGTCAAAATGGGGCAATTCTGCTGTTGGCACGAGTGGAGCACGACTGAGGAAGCAAATAGCACGACTTGGGAACGAATGGAGTCAAGCCAATTCCAAGCAACTACTCAGCACGAGTGGGCACCATGGGCACGACTCGTTCTCACGAGTGAAAGTCAAGGCGTTTTCAAGTAAAGCTACTCAGAACGAATGGAGGGGTCTGTCACGACTCGTGAGCACGACTGGGACTGAAGGGCACGACTCGTGCTAATTAGCACGACTCGTGCTAGTACGCGTATTCTGACGTCAGTACAGATTTTGGAGCAGATTTAGATGAATCTTTTTAATTCCCTTTCCTAGTTGATTAAGGATTGCATTAAGGAGTATATATACTCCCATTATTATCATTATGAGGGGACCTTTGATTTGAGTTTTCTTGCCTAGGTTTTGGAGGATTGAAGGATTTTTGATCTTTAAGGTTTTCAATATTTTCAGGTTTGATGTATTGTTATTTATTTTTTGGATTTGTCCTCATGAATATGAGTAGCTAAATTCTCTTTTCATGGATTGGATGTAATATTCGTCGGATTTCTATGCTAGTATAATTTTCCAAAACTTTCTTGTTCATGTTTGATGAGATATCTAAATTCAATTTTAGGTTTTAATTCTATTTTAACCTTTAATTGTTAGGTTTTGAATCGTTGCACTAGCGTGGATTGTTCATAATTTAGGCCACTATTTCATCAATTGGATTTGATTGTTGACCTAGCGGAATACAAGAGAATCTAGATTCATATGTTCTCATTGTTCTTAATGAATTTCTTGATTATTGTTTTGACCTAGCGGAATCTACAATAGGAGAGAAATAAGAGGGTTGCAATCCGCACATCGAACGTCCCAACCCTTAAATTAAGTGAACGAATCTTTGAACAAGATTGTTAATTTTATCATGATAAATCTAGTATAGAATGAAGATGAATATGACATCCAATCCGTGAATTCCTTTGATCTGATTAAATCCTAGTTTATTGCTTTCTTGTTTTCTTGAATTAAATAGTCAATTTCTTGCTTTAATATTTTCGTTAATAAATCCAAATCAAAAACCCCATTTTGTTACTTTTAGCATTAATTAAATTTATTTGTTAAATCACACGAGTCTCTGTGGTTCGACCCTTACTTTTGTACGTTGCTACTACGGTAACTTGTACACTTGCAAGGTTTTTATTACACAGTGGAATTTTCTCCATCAAGTTTTTGGCGCCGTTGCCGGGGACTTGTTGTGATCTTTAACAAGTTTATTTAATCGGTGCATGTTTGGTCGCCGATCATTGGATCCTAATTTGGTTCCTTTGAACGACGATATAGACAAAGTTGAGAGAGGCATTCCCTCTGCTCAAGTGAGTGAAACTGAATCTGATACTTCTGTCACCGGGACAGAAGAAGAATTAAGTGAGTTGGAAACTTCTTCCACCGAGGAAGAAGAAGAATTTAATTTTGTGATGGCGGACCAAGTCATGAATACATTTGCTAGGCCAAGAGTCGACACATCGGTGTCGTGCATAGTGTTGCCCGATGCAGCACTAGCTTATGAAATCAAAGGCCAATATTTTAACATGATTCCTAATTTTTATGGCCTTGCCGGTGAGGATGCGTTAGCGTTTTTGAGAGAATTTATGTCTACCTTGAGTGGGTTCCCTACAAAACAGGGTGTCACCTCGGAGCACTTGAGACTGAAGTGCTTCCCTTATGCATTAAAAGACAAAGCCAAAACTTGGCTATTATTACTTCCTCCCAGTAGCATCGCTACTTGGGATGCTTTACATGATGTTTTTCTCACTAAGTTTTACCCTTATGATGCATTGACAAATTTTAGGGTTAAAATTATGGGATTTGCTCAGGAAGCGGGGGAAGCCTTCCACGATGCATGGGATAGGTTTAAAATGTTGCAAATTCAGTGCCCCCACCATAACTTTTCCCGCTTCTATGCTTTGCATCAAACTTTCTATGGGGCTTTATCCCCCGAATACCAATCCATGGTTGATAATGCGGCAGAGGTAGTTTGGGGACAAAGACTGTCCAACAATGTCAAGAACTATTTGAGATGTTGAGTGCAAACTCTCAACAAAAGGGATCTAGGGGGGCAACAAGAGGAGTGAATGAGGTAGGGCTAAACAATGAGTGGGCTAAGCAGTTTGCACTACTGAACCAAAGATTTGATAAGTTAGCTTTACAAAATGCTTCTTCTGCTATGCCTTCTACTGCTCATCTTGTAAATGATTTTTGTGCTAATTGTGGTCCTAACACTCATGCTACTAATGTGTGTCAAAGTGGTTTGCTGGTTAACCCTGAACAGGCACATGCAATGCAAGGATTTGGCCAGCGGTTCCCTCAAAACAATAACCCTTATTCAAACACATACAACCCTGGTGGAGGCAACACCCAAATTTTTCATGGGGAGGCAATCAAGAACAAAATAAGCCTCTCCATCCTCAACCTCCACCGGTACAGTATGAGCATAAAAGGGAACCGTGGGAAGTGGCCATGGAAAAATTGCAAGCTGAAAATAATCAATTGAGGGCGGAAAATCAACAAGCTTCCAAGAACCATGAAGCTGCCATTCAGAAGTTGGAGACTCAAATTGGGCAATTAGCAACCGCCCTACAAGGCCATAAGTCTGGAACTTTTCCGAGCCAACCACATCAAGCAAATGCCATTATCACTCTTCGAAATGGCAAACAGGTAGGTAGTGAGGTAATCTCTCCTTCATCTTCTTCTCCCCCTCCTGTTGTAGATCAAAATGCTAATGTGGATAATAATGATGTCGGTTGTGATAAGAGTACAAGTGACATGGGGGAAAATTCTAAAGTTAATTCTCCAACCCCCATGCCATATGTACCCCCCGTACCGTTTCCTGGAAGGTTTTTAAAACATAAATTGGATAAGCAGATGTCGGAATTGATGGACATGTTTTCTAAGGTAAACATCAATATCCCTTTACTCAATGTGATCAAAAATATCCCTGCTTATTCCAAATTTTTCAAAGAATTAAATTCCAAGAAACATAGGTATGGGACAAATGAGAGAGTAGTGATGAATGAAAATGCTAGCGCAGTGGTACAACATAGTCTTCCACCCAAATTGAAAGACCCCGGAAGTTTTCTGATTTCTATTACTATGGGGGAGTCAAAGAGGGTACAAGCTATGTTGGATCTTGGGGCCAGCATTAATTTGTTGCCATATTATTTATATGAGGAGTTAGGGTTACCCGAATTGAAACCCACCACAATGGCCCTACAACTTGCGGATCGGTCCATTAAAAGACCTGTGGGCATTGTGGAGGATGTTTTAGTTCAAGTAAATTCATTCATTGTGCCTGTTGATTTTGTGGTGCTTGAAATACCAAGAGGTGAAGGAAGTCGCCGGGATTCACCCATATTACTTGGGAGGCCCTTCATGGCGACGACCAACACCATTATTAATGTGAAGAATGGCAAACTATCTATGACAGTGGCGGGTGAGAAAATTGAAATTTCTGTGTTTGATGCCATGAAACATCCGAGTGAGGATAGAGAGGTGTGTTCTTATGTTGATAATTGTGAAGTTGTGCCAAATGACGGTGAGAAATCTAGGGATAGTGCGGGTTCCCACTTGTGTGCCGTGAAAAATAAGGCCGACAATCTTGGTTCTTGTGATGGCCCGTATCACCCCCTAGATCGATCCAAAAAGGGGTCGGTGTCCCCATTGAAATCTTTCTTTCCACTCAAGTCTACCTATATTGATTCATGTGCTAAAATAGAAGAGTGTTGTTCTCTTGATATTTCTAATGCTTTGTCTGTCAAGATGAATGTGCAGGATGCTTGCAATGATGTGAAGGAAAAGGAGGTGCTTGATTGTGATAAGAATAAGGCACCAAATGAGGTTGGGGGAGTGGCCCCCAAGAAAAAGAAATTGAAGAAAAAGAAAAAGAGCAAGAAAAAGGTTCGAAAAGTTTCTTGGGCCCCACCCGAGCTTATAACAAAGGGTGAATTTTTGTGGAAAGTTGTGGGCATTTGTGCCCGAGAATGTGCGAAGTGGGCCAAAGGAAGGAAAGCTAAAGCCAAAATGAATGTGGTCACATCAAATCCCATTTAGTTGGGAGCAATGGTCGGGCTAACGACCTTAAACAAATGCGCTAATTGGGAGGCAACCCAAGTAGGTATGTTTTTTTTGCTTTATTTATTTGCTTTGTTGTGTCATGTTGTCCTTTGAACCCAAGGCATGTTTTTGTTCTCTTTGCTATGAGGACATAGCATGTTTTGAGTTTGGGGGTAGATATCTCTCCGAGTTTGTGGGTTTATAGGGGAGTGTATATAGTGTCACCCTCCAAAAAAATAGAAAAATTTAAAAATTTTGTTCTCATTATATGTTTGGAAGTTGGCCAACGTCCGTGATGATTTGAGGGATTTTGATTGAGTTTTGCTAGTTTGTGCCAATTTGAATATGTTAATTAGAATTGCATTAATACATGTAAAACACAATTGCACCACCATTCACTTTCATCATTTTCCTTGATCATTGTTACCGACTTAGGAGACCTTTATAGGATCACTTTGACATTCTCGGGGTCCCTAGAACATGTTTGCATGACTGTCAATAACACATCAATTAGGCTATTCTGGAAGTGATATGTGGCTATTTCTTTGAACCCTATTTGTGAGCCTTTAACTTTCTCGTCACTTATACAAAATTTTCCGCTAGAACCCTTTTTGAGCTTGAAAAAGAATGGAATCTCTCACAAAGTGGGAGGTTATTTTAGACCACCATTCGCCTTCTTTTGTACCCTCATTATCCTACCCTTTTAACTTATACACTATTTTCTTACCTTTGCAAGAAAGTGAAACTAGGGAATGAATGGGAATTTTTGGGTGAAGTTTGAAAAATCAAAGGGTTGAGTGGAAAGTGGTCATGAAAAAAAAAAAAAAAAAGGGGCATGTTATGTAATGAAAAAAGAGGGGCTTGAGCAAAATAGTGAATGCACATTCTCCGTGATATATTTGTGCAAAGAAAAAAAAAAGTTGAAAAAAAAAAAAAAAGAAAAAAAAAAGGAGAAAAAAAAAAAAAAGAAGTGCCTTGCCCTCTCTAATGTTGAAGTGGAAAGCGATCAAAAAGAAAGAAAGGTGATCGATCCCAAGTTTGAAAGTATGCAAAATTATAAGTTTGGGGGTTAAATCAATGGGTTGGCTTGGAGCGGAGTGATAATTTCAATGTGAGGATGTATGACGAAGACTTTCTAGTTTCACTTGCTTGACTTCGTATGTCCTTATCTTCATTTGTAACCGTGAACCTAGCCCGTGTTTATCGCAATACATTACAAACCATAAAGCCATATTTGATCCCTAAAGAGTAGCCGGGTTGACAGTTTTGTTTAAATATGCATATGAGTGTCCCTTGTGCAGAAATTTCATCTTAGTATCATTGATTTAGAGCATGTGGTTAGTGACCCTATAAAATATCTTACTTTGGTGACAATGATCTCCCATATTTCATTCATCATTCAGGCCGAGGTGGAAAATTGTGGGTTAGATGCATTAATGTGATTGTAATTGCATATTCTTATTGGCACTCGTTTAGCATATTTAAGTGAGAATCTGAGACTTGCTTGGCCGGCAACCTTGTATATATTGAGAACATATCAAAAATATTTTGTGTTTATCGTTTTTTTTGTTAGAATAGTTTTCTCTTTTGTTTAGTTTTATTTTACTCGGGGACGAGCAAAAGGTAAGTTTGGGGGTATTTGATGGATGTGGTTTTACCCATCCAAAAGATATGTTCCTAAGCCTATTTTCTGTTCGAATCCTTGGGAATTTAATGTATTTTTGAGTGTTTTGATAGTCCACGAAGGCCAGGTCAAAGCTGAGGCAAAATGGGGCAATTCTGCTGTTGGCACGAGTGGAGCACGACTGAGGAAGCAAATAGCACGACTTGGGAACGAATGGAGTCAAGCCAATTCCAAGCAACTACTCAGCACGAGTGGGCACCATGGGCACGACTCGTTCTCACGAGTGAAAGTCAAGGCGTTTTCAAGTAAAGCTACTCAGAACGAATGGAGGGGTCTGTCACGACTCGTGAGCACGACTGGGACTGAAGGGCACGACTCGTGCTAATTAGCACGACTCGTGCCAGTACGCGTATTCTGACGTCAGTACGGATTTTGGAGCAGATTTAGATGAATCTTTTCAATTCCCTTTCCTAGTTGATTAAGGATTGCATTAAGGAGTATATATACTCCCATTATTATCATTATTAGGGACTTTTGATTTTATTTTCTTGCCTAGGTTTTAGAGGATTGAAGGATTTTTGATCTTTGAAGTTTTCAATATTTTTCCAGGTTTGATGTATTGTTATTCATATTTTGTGATGTCAATCCGGAATATGAGTAGCTAAATTCTCTTTTCATGGATTGGATGTAATATTCGTCGGATTTCTATGCTAGTATAATTTTCCAAAACTTTCTTGTTCATGTTTGATGAGATATCTAAATTCAATTTTAGGTTTTAATTCTATTTTAACCTTTAATTGTTAGGTTTTGAATCGTTGCACTAGCGTGGATTGTTCATAATTTAGGCCACTATTTCATCAATTGGATTTGATTGTTGACCTAGCGGAATACAAGAGAATCTAGATTCATATGTTCTCATTGTTCTTAATGAATTTCTTGATTATTGTTTTGACCTAGCGGAATCTACAATAGGAGAGAAATAAGAGGGTTGCAATCCGCACATCGAACGTCCCAACCCTTAAATTAAGTGAACGAATCTTTGAACAAGATTGTTAATTTTATCATGATAAATCTAGTATAGAATGAAGATGAATATGAAATCCAATCCGTGAATTCCTTTGATCTGATTAAATCCTAGTTTATTGCTTTCTTGTTTTCTTGAATTAAATAGTCAATTTCTTGCTTTAATATTTTCGTTAATAAATCCAAATCAAAAACCCCATTTTGTTACTTTTAGCATTAATTAAATTTATTTGTTAAATCACACGAGTCTCTGTGGTTCGACCCTTACTTTTGTACGTTGCTACTACGGTAACTTGTACACTTGCAAGGTTTTTATTACACAGTGGAATTTTCTCCATCACCAGCTTTAAAACGACATGATATGATGACTAGACGCTTGAAAGAAATATGCGTTCATACCTGTATTGTGCTCACTCGCAGCTGTCGGAAGGTCTTAGACTACCATTGTTGTTTCTGCTCTGCTGGGGATAAGTGTAGCTTCCGGAGGGCTCACGCTACTTCTTTCCTGCTCTCTTGTTGTTCTTTCTTTCATGTCCTGGGCTTTGCTTGGGAAACTGGGGACTTTGCCTTTTCCTGTTTCTTTCTTTCTCAATTTGGTCTGAGGGCCAGTCTTGAGACTCAATTGATTATTGTACCTGCGAGGGTAAGACAACAACTCCCGATGCTATGCCTAAATAAGCTTATCTTGTTAGCAAAGATTAATTTATGTTAGCTTGTTTGCACGAGTCTGTCTGTTCTGGGAAGGCAAATGCGATTATTGGGTTAAAGGTCAATTTTGCCAGGTTTATTCATGAAGTTTTGGGATTGTTTCGGACAGGTATGTATAGTAGGGGTCCTCTCCCGTGAGGTGGAAAATGATATGGCGCAGCTAGGCAAGTCGGGGACGCTCCCGAGAGTACAGATTGCAGCAGGTCCAGAGTGTATCGCGTGTCTGAGACAGCAAGAAGCAGAGAAGGTGCAGAGGATAATCCTGGCTTGCGCAGCCCCAGTTGATAATGAAGAGCAATCTTGGAGGGAATCTGGTGAGGAGAGCCGGAGGGACACCTTAACCAAAGCCCCATCTTGAGGATATTCCATGCAGCTTCATCGCAGGCAGAGTCATCTTGTGGCCACAGAGGCAATTCATCATTTCAAACCGCAGTCAATCAATCGCTGGACAAGACTCGGAAGTGTTTACGTGCAGGGGCACATCCTTCGAGGGTGGGAAATGAATCCCGAGTTCTGTGTATGACACTCTCGCTTTGGGTTCGACTCTTTTGAGAGAGTATAAGCATCACAAGGTGTGGAGAAGTGTATGGAAGCCCCTGCTGACCGAAATGGTGTTTTAGCTCTATCTTCCTATGATGTAGCAATAGAAGACTTTTCGAGACACTTGAAAACTTGTCTTATTCGTGGTGATCACAAAGCTGCTTAAAACCCTTTATTGATGTTCGGGTTACACAACCACCAAAGCTGATATGAGCAAATATTTTTATCAATCCTGAGGAGAAAGCCCGCTGATATCGAGAATCGGAAGGATAGACAGTGTATGGGCATGGTCCTTGAAGAGACCGGATTTTCTGAGATTTGTTTGTGATTTCGACCAAACCAATAGTGGTTGCCTACGTTCCCCTCCTTACGAGGAGCTCAGGTCGCCGTAGTTCGGGTTTATCCCGAATGAAAAGAATGAACGGTGAAGTTCGGGGATGTGAGGACCTTCGAAGATTTTAAGAATTGAAAAATATGTCCTCTTAGAGTGTCGATGGGAGACACAGATGCGAAGCCCCAGTGGGACGTCCACGGCAGGTGTTTGCAGAGGAGAAATGAAATATGCTCACATACAACGTCAAATGAACGGACGGAATTTGCACAATCTTCAATTTATGGTCCTTTGAGCCGGGATGGAATTGGCTCTGCTTCAAGCAATAATCTGTTTTAGATCTCGATGATATTGGACTGAAACTGCTATCCGGTAGTAACTGCGGCTGGGCTTCGGGATTTCGATCGGTCTTCGGGTGATTTGGGATATCATGACCTCTTAAAATGAGAGGTCGGCTAGGCTTTTTGCTGACTGTACCTCTAAAAATGAGAGGTTGGCTCTTGGGTAAGTGTTTGGGATTTCTAAGGTGAGGGGATCCATGATTGCATTTTCGCTGTCTCTAAGGATGAGAGGTCAATCTTGGCTTTGGCTAAAGGCAGAGGTATGGGTAATGGGAATGTCCTCTAAAATCGAGAGGACGGCTTGGGATCGGTTAGAGGTAATGGTGAGGGAACATCCAAATTGTCTCTTTATTCACTCTGAGACTCCTCCTGAATAACGACCGAATCCTTTGACTTTGCTTTCTGAGAGTATCACTGGGGACTAGGCTCTCTTTCTTTTTTTTTCTTTTTTTTGTATCTTTTTTTTGTATATTTTTTTATTTTTGTCTCTCTCTTTTTTCTTTTGAGAGGAGAATTTCAGCTAGTCCCCAGGATGGATCATTGCTTTCCATCGTTCTTGAGCTTGGAGACGGTCGATCTTCTTTTGCATCGCGGGAGCCTCAAGGATAGTCCCTCTTCTTCGGGTGATGGCTAAACGGGTTTCAACTAGGCCGATCTTGAAATGAAGGGATATTGTTTAGTGAGGGTAAGGTAATGGTTTTCCTAAGGGTGAGGGGTTTCAACCGCAGCACCTACCGGATAGTCTGAACGAGATAGAGTCTTCGTTTGCTTGTTAAGCTTACTTCGCGGAAGATCCATGCAAATTCATCGAGCAACGAGATAGCGAGGACGAAGGAAGATATGTGAGCATATTGGAATCGAGGTGGGGAGTTCTTAAGCCCCACTCTGGGAAGGATATCAGTCAATTTTCTCACTCCGATCAATTTAAATATTAGTCATTTCAAAGCGTTAGTCGGTGAGCAGCACAAGCGATCATTTGAAATAAGACCAATTCAATAGAGTGTAACGTAGGTGTTCTAGTGATGTCTCGAGTCTAGCAGGAATAGAAGCAAATATTTTATTATTGCAAATAAAAGACTCATAACATGGACTTGACAGACTCGCGACCACATAAAAGATACTCTAGAACCTACGACACTGACTGATTGACTTCACCGTCTGCGGGTGAGATAACCTCTGGGCCTCTGCTGATATCACTGAAGAAGATCGGGGACGACATTGGGGCGAGCCTTCTCAACCTTTCCATCATCAACAAGTCTTTGAATAACCTTCTTCAAGGGGATGCAATCATCGGTGATGTTACCCAAATACTGGTGATATTGGCAATATTTGCTATGATCCAAGTCCGGATTGGGTTTGGTGGGGTTGTAGTTATCAAGTGGCCTGATCATTCCCTGTTGAACTAATCCCCTAAAGGCCTCTTCGGTTGTCATTCCGAGATCATCAAACTGATACTGCTTACGGGGTGGCTGCTTTCTCTGGTCCCCTGCCTGTAGATTGCTGACACTGTTGTCGATGGTCATCTCTTTTGCCTTAGGGATCGTTGAACTTGTCGCTCTGTGTCGAAATCCACCATTATTTCCAACATTGGTGTTTGATGCAAGGTTAAAGAGTCTGTTTTCGCTGCGTGCTCCCATGCTTACCATTTCCCTCAAGTCAGGATACCAACCACTTCCGATAGCTTCACGGAGAACTGGCTTCACACACGATAGAAAGATGTCCTTTTGATCCTGCAATGGATTGACTCGTAGAGTTCATTCAAATTTTTAGCGTTCCATCTCTTGTAGAACTCGATGATTGACTCGTCTTGTTTCTGAATTGTACCGACCAAATCATCCCTGGTTGTGCGCCATTCAAGGTTTCCACGATACTTTTCAAGAAAGGCCTCAGCAGTCTGACTCCAAGTAGCTCGAGCTTCTGACTTAAGGGTTAGAAACCATGTCAAGGCAGGTCCTTTGAGTGTGAGGTGAAAGTGCTGAGCCATAAACTCGGGAGTACAACCCATTGCCCCCATAGTCATCACGTATGTGTCCACATGAGTTTTCGGGCATGCCGAGCCATCAAATTGTATTTTGGGCATTTTGAACTTGTAAGGAAGAGGCTCTACTTGCTTTGGGTCAACAACCTTAAGTCCACTTGATCCTGCCGTCAACTTGTCAATTTGTTGCTGCATTTGCTTCAACAGTGCAGTTACCTCTGGAGTCATCCCGGGAAGTTGAGGAAGAGTGGTAGCAATAGTAGAAGAAGGCTCAAAACTGGCTGGTTGGAAGAGAGACGACTGAGCTAACCCGGATGCTGGAGCTGGCAAATGATTAAATTGACCGGTTGGGAAATTCTGATTCTGCGGAAAAGCACCGGCAGGCCTGTAAGGAATTGACCCCGGATGTTGCATAGATGATGAGCCAAATCCAAAAGCTAAATCCATTGAAGGCTGAGACATGTATTCTTGAAACTGAGGCTGTCTAGTAGGAAACTGCATAAATCCATCCTGGCTGAACTGATTCCTGGAGTAAGGATGCTGATTCGGATACTGGGCGTTATTCTGGAATTGAGGACCAAGAGACTGACCTTGCTGATACTGAGAACCTGGAAACCACAGACCTTGATTGTTCGGAAACTGGGACCCCAATTGGCTTAGAGGCATGGAAGCATTGAGAATTGGTGAGGAGGTCAAATCATGGAAGACCGGCTGTGTTCCTCCAAAACCAACTTGAGAGTTCACCGGCAGCCCCTGATTCTGAGCGTAACTGAACTGTGCAGCCTGGGTCTGAGGCTGAAAAGGGAGAGAAACATTCCCGTCTCCTAGATCAGTGTCATTAACCTCGGTAATCTCTTCATAAGTTCCATCAGCGCGTCGGATCACAGCAATACCTCGGCTTCTCATTGCATCTACGAACTTAGAATGTGCTGCCTCTTCCCTGGCTTGAGCGAGTAATTGAGTCTCACGCTCTCTAGCTAGAGCGGCTTCCAAATTAGCCCTCATCTCTTCCATAGACAGACTATGCATGACTTGTTGATCCGCGGCAGATGAATCCTCATATTGAGTGGTCATACTCTTCTCTGCACTAGACATCTCTGAAATTGAATCGGGTGCGAAATCTGTTGAAACTGCAGCTGCCTCAAGACGCGAACTAAACGAACACCGGGAATCGGATCGCGCACCCAACTTGCCTTATCTGGAGAGGATAGAGCGTGTATAAAGAGGGGAGTAGAGAATTTTGAGGAGGTACGGGAGAGGGAAGAATACGGAAAGGAGACGGACTCGTGCAACACTTTATTATTCAAGTAGAAATTAGTATTTTAAATCCTAAATACAGTTGGGAAAGGATAAGCCTTTATTCATACTAACTATACCTTGGGGAAACCTAATGACGCAACATTCGAATTACACCAAATGCTTTGTCTTGAAACATATAATAGGTAATGATACCTAACCAAACCCTAACATCTTTATGGAACGAAAAGGTTTGTCCAAATTTCTAAGGAAATTTGGGCAGCATAACGGGTCTTTTCGAAGAATTTTGAAGAAAAATCCGGCATGACCTCTCGTCGGTACATGTTGGCAATGCGGCATGATCTCTCGTTTAGAACACGTCATGAGAGTGACATGTTCCCACGTGAAATCATGTTGCATTTGGCAACATGCCCACAAGGTATGAGGTTTTGGGAGAAGGTATAAGAATCTATGATATTTTTCAAAAACAATTCATTTTTGTTGTAATGAAAACATCGTATCAAAAACCAACCGTGGGTAAGGTTTAGTGTGGTGCCACCTATAACGCACTAGGGGTTTAGGTTTGATTTCAGGCGCTCAAGCGTAGGCGAATTTCATGGCCGTCCGCGATGCCGTCAATCGCACCCGAGGGTTCTAAATCTAAGTGATGTAGTGTGCGGATGACTAATTCGTTTATTTGCAAAAAACAAGATTTTTTTTATTATTTTTTTTTTGGAAAAGAAAACAACACCCACCCTCACACAGGATAAACAGGGAACAACAATCAATTGAGTCACGCTTGATCCAAGGGACTGCCCTCAAACCAGTCTTCTGATGTTCTATTCAGTGGCCACCCTTTGTCGCGTGACACAGGACAACCAGAGACAAAAGGTGTCGCACGACCTGGATGGTCACTGAACCAACAGCTCTTCAATCATCAAATCAGCCCCTGTTTTACCATAGCAAGAGCAACACAAAGAGAAGACTAATGCACAAAAAGTGACCACAAGCACAAAGGGCTCACAAGTTCCATGATCAACAAGATGTATGAACCACAAATGATTATCAAATAATGCACACAAAATGGATGTATTGGATGTTTTGACTAAACAAAAGCTTGACCCTCTCAACACTTGAAAAACAGGTTTTCAAATGTTTCTCATCCCCAGCGGAGTCGCCACTGAATGTGCGCTCGCCCGGAAAATTTTGGGTTTCTCGGTTTAAATGAAAAAGAAGGAGTCGCCACGCCGTTTTAAGAGGAAACATTGAAAACCTTTATTTAGAGAGAAAAACATGGGTTCGGAGGTCAGGTTACGTGTTGGGAAGAACCGAGAGTTCACCCAACACGCCTCGTCCGTAGACGAGTCTTTCAATCAAAAACATCCAAGTAAATCCAAAGTGTGTGCATACATTGATAATAAGCAAGATGTGGTAAAATACGTCTTATTGATTATGAAAAGAGGAAATACAAATTGTGAGCCCATTATTTAGGGAGGCCACATCCCTGAATACAAACAATCTTAAAACAGATTACAAAAGAAAGAGGTCTCTGTAGATAGGTCACTTATGTCGCGTGACACGTCGTACCAGTGACCAAATATGTCGCGTGACACAGGATCACATGGAGACAAAGGTGTCGCGTGACACAAATGGACCATCTGCAGAAGACTTACAGAATGAACACAGAATTGACAGAAAGCTATACAGATCTAATCAATTAGCTAGATTACGAACGAAATACATAAACAACATCAAATCGACCCAGGGAGTGTGGATATGGGTAGATCCACACCCCCTTGGGGCTCAAGCACCAAATTCAACCAAATCAATCAATATGAGCTCAATTACACAATTTATGTAAGTTAAACAGAGATTGCGATTGGGATTCAGTAATTCAGATAGCTAGGATCTGATTACTGAATCCAAACAAAATATAATGCTAGAATTACAAGGAATTAAGCAAGAGAGAGAGAGAGAGGGAGAGAGGGTTAGGGAATCGTTACCCTTGTTGTTCCACGAATTCTATATCCGATCGAGATATAGAATCCTTCAATTCGTCGTTGCGGATCTCAAAGCTGCAGTGCAAGGGCTCCAATTGGTGTGGTTTGAGAATTGGGTTTGGATGGGAGGAATTGGTTAGTTGGAAGGTAGGAGAGAGAGAGGTTTGGTGTTTGGGATGTTCGTCACAATGCTATTTTGGCAGAGTAACAGTAGGCTAGAATTGGGATCCTATTTCAATGAGGGGGAGGGTCTTATTTATAGGCTGCAGTTGGCTGCCTTAGTATGTCGCACGACCTTACGCGTCCACTTTCCATGCCTCAAGCTGTCGCGTGACACAAGGTGGCTCAACCGCTTTTGGCGCCAAAAACCAGTTTCTGGAACATTCCGGGAAAATACCCAAAAGGTCCAACAGGTTTTATTCCCAAGGGGTCCTTTGGCATGAATGATGTACCAAAAGGTACTTCCTTCGCGGGAAACTCATGGAACGTTTCCGGAAGTCTCGGGATAGGCCGGGAATTTACCAAAATGCCCCTTAATGCAGTTTTATTATGTTAAAATGCATCGAAAAGGTTGTGAATTGGATTGGCGTACTTACAGGCGTACGCTCATCTGGTGGCACCTTAGAGAGTCTTCTCTCCATCTGGGTCTTTGAAATGATATACATATATATGAAATGTTTAGATACACATATAAAAATAAGAGATCATCAAAAAGAACCATATAACCAGTAAATTTCACTTACAATTATGGGCTCAGCCTCTTGAGTAGGACCTGCATTCTTCATTAATCGAGTTTTGCGGAATACACTAGGGCGTGAGGTGTCCTCTCCTTTTTTTCTCATCTGTACACATTAATTAAAACAATTGCATAACATACAATATGTACATATCCAAAGTATGTAACTATACTATGATTTTGTGGTCAAGGTTTGTGATATTCTGAAAAATCCAACAATTTTAAATTACCTCTAAACGGACATTAGCAAAGGAGGTTCTTCCTGTCCTGTGAAGGAGCTCATGTTGCTCACGGTTACCTTTGTTCCTAGTCGATACTTCCTGCAAGCAAATATGAACTAAGTTATTTGTAAAATACGTCTAAATTATTTGCACAGAAGCACAAGGGGACAAAATGCCCGAACATCTGTAAGCCTCCAACGATCTACTAGTTTCTCCCAATCTTCTTGCTTCACACGTGCATCACTAGGGGTTTTCAACCTTATATCTGCATCGTCTTTAAATGGAACATAGTAGTCCTTTTTCACTCTTCCCTTCCAATTTCTCCAAAGAGACCCAATAGTTATCAAACAAACATGCTTGAATGTATCAGGAGCATCAGTATTGTCCTAGAATCAGAGTAAACCACAATTATAGCTTAATTTTAGGTTTTTATTTTTTAGGGCTCTTGAGTTATTAGTTGTATACCTGAATCTCCTTCCACACAACATTTTTATTATAATCGAAAACCTTACGCCAGTCAGAGTAGTGAAGGGGAAGTCTAACTCCACATTTTGCTATAATACCAAGCCTTGTTGCAAATTCAGTTTAGTTCTCCCCACATACTTGCATATACTCATTGAAAGTCAAGTGCAATTTATAGCTGGCATCACCCCATTCTTTGCAACCGGCAGCTGGACCACGACCTTTCTTAACAAATTCTTGTCCAGCACCAATAACCATTCAATAGAAAGTATCAACCGAAACAAAAACAAGCAAAGTAAAATGACATACTAATTTTGTTATGCCCTAACCCCAAAACAATCAAACAATATTTGCACCAAATTAAGAGAAAGACAAATTGAATTACATAAATCCGAAAGGAGAATATTCTTATCATAATTGAAAAAATATTGAATTAACAGATGAATATTGAAACCTGTTCCGGAGTTCCAGACGGCTGGTACTACTGAGTAACTTCAACTGTCGTTGTTATCGTGGAGAAGAAAAGATTTAATTAGATAAATACATAGATTATGAAATTGACGTTGAGGTAGAATTAGAGAGTACAATGGTTACCTTTCAGCGGTGGATTACGATTTTTGGGACGAAAAGAGAGATTTCAATTTCTCTATTCAGCAGCGGCAGATTAGGACGAAACAGAGATTTCAATTTCTAGGGCTTAGGGCTTTGAGATTTTGGGAGGGAAGGGGTGGAGCCGTGGAGGGAAGTTTTCGGTTTTTTTCAGCGGAGCGGCGGATTAGGACGAAAACTGTGATTTCAATTTCTAGGGCTTTAGGCTTTGAGATTTTGAGATTTTGGGAGGGAAGAAGTGGAACCGCGGAGGGAACCTGGTTGGAGGGAAATTTGGAAATAATTGGGACGGAAAAAGAGATTTTATTTTATTTTATTTTTTATAAAAACAATTGTTACGGTTATATTAAAACTAATGTAAATGGAAAAAAAATTACTCGTTAAAAGCTTTTGTTACGTTTTAGAAAAAGACCGAAAGAAAAATATTTATTTACCCCGTTTTGTAGAAAACCGTAGCAGATAATTTTTTATTTATTACGGTCTTAAAAACCGTAATAAATAAAAGCCTATTTGTGTCGGTTCGACGGACCGTAGCAAATAAAGTGTGGTAAAAGACCCCTTTTTTGTACTGGCATGTATTGCTTTAGCTTTCCGACCACCCAAATCAGAGTTGCACACGTCTTTTCTAGGGCGGAGTAATTCAACTCGCTACCTTGAAATTTGCGGCTGACAAAATAGATTGCATTCTCAACCTTGGAGTCCTTCTTCTCTTGCGCCAGCATGGTCCCAATAGCTATATCTGTGACCGTCAAATATAGAAGTAGAGGTTTGCTCCCATGAGGCGGACAAAGAATGGGAAGATTAAGAAGATAAGCTTTGATTTTCTCGAATGCTAGCTGGCATTCTTCGTTCCAGATCACCTCCTGATTCTTCTTCAGCAATTTGAATATTGGCTCACACATAGAAGTCAGTTGGTTGACAAATCGGCTGATGTACTGTAAGCGGCCCATGAAACCTTTACCTCGTAGACAGTTTTGGGCGGCTTCATTTCGACAATTGCCTTGACCTTTCTGGGATCTACCTCGATGCCGCGCTCTGTGACCATATATCCCAAGACCTTGCCACTGATAACCCCAAAAGTACACTTGGCTGGATTTAGCCTCATGGAATGCTCCCGAAGTCTGTTGAAGAACTTCCTTAGATCAATGAAATGCTGTCCATCTGACCCGCTTGAATGAATAATCATATCGTCAACATACACTTCAATATCCTTATGGATCATGTCGTGGAACAGGGTAGTGATGGCCCTCTGGTAGGTAGCCCCAGCATTCTTCAGCCCAAACGGCATCATTGTGTAGCAATAAGTGCCCCAAGGAGTGGTAAATGCTGTCTTTTCCTGATCTTCCTCGGCCATTTTAATCTGATTGTAGCCCGCAAAATCGTCGACGAAGGATTTGACCTCATAGTTCGTTGTTGCATCCACAAGCATGTCAATATTCAGCTGGGGGAAGTCATCTTTGGGACTAGCCTTGTTGAGGTCCCGGAAGTCTACACAAACCCGTACCTTTCCATTTACCTTTGTAACCGTCACGATGTTTGCCAGCCAAGTCGGATATTCGATCACCTTGATAAAGCCCACCCGTAGGAGTTTCTCAATCTCTTCCTTAACCTGTAAGGACCACTCAGGCTTGATCCGCCGTAGTTTCTGCTTGATAGGCTTGATCTCTGGATCCAGGGGTATCCGGTGCTCTACAATAGATGTGTCTAACCCAGGCATGTCTTTGTAGGACCAGGCAAAAATGTCTACAAACTCTTTAAGCAGCTCGATTAGGGCATCCATTCAGCTCCGAAGAAGAAGCTACCAATTTGTGTTTCTTTGGGCTCTTCAGCTGTTCCCAGGTTCACCGTGGTCAATATCTCATCAGCAGCTTGGGCACGACTTTCCTTTCGCTCGCAAACCTGCTTTGAATTATTTTCTAAAGTTTGTTTATCTATTAAGTCTGCATTATCTTCAATTGAATCTGGCTTAATTATTTTTAAATCTTTGTGATCAATTTTGGTTAAGTGCTCAAATGTTAGATTTGCAATCACGGGATACTCGGAAAGATCGACCATTTTATTAAGAGCGAAAGGGTAAACAGTGTCTACAACACGACGACGGTCTTCCGTCGTGAGGACGTCAGACCTATCGGAGGACTCAAACTCGATTACAAGGGACTCAGGGGGTTGACTCAAGACACGGGGGACAACCATAGTCGCAGAGGAACTGGGACGAGGCTTGAGTCCAAGTTTCTTGATCATAGTCTCCCTGTCGGTGACCGGTCCTTGGAATGAAGTCCAATTCTGTAACGGCCTCTCTGCAACTGTCTCCAAAATGTTCAGATCCACAACTAGCCCTTTCTCAAATTCCAACATGGCCACTACCTCGTCATCTGAAGAAAAGTCGATTAAATCTCGGGGATCTTTAGCAACAACAAACCCTTCTGCAGGTATCTTCTCTGTATGCATGCCACTTTTAGGCTCTGATAACCCCTGATCTCCGAACAAAATAGCCAAATCACCGTCCATGTCTACGGGGTCTGCACCGCGGATCTTGTGTATCACAGGCTCATCTAGGGCAAGCTTCTCAAACTGGTTGACATAATCGGGCCCCCAAAAATGGTAGCTGTTCTCATATGTAGCAGTAACGCCTGGCCTTCTGGGCATACTGACGAGCATTTCCTTCATCGGGTTCTGGCTTGTAGCAAATCTTCGGATCATTCCAATCCTTTCTTCCACTTGACTTAGCTTTGGTTCCGGGCAAATGAACATTTCCCCATCCTCCTTGACAAAATACTTATTTAGAGACCAGCTATAAGGGCGCATGTCAGGCCTTTTGTATCTCTTGCCGGCAGCTAAGGTCATTCTCTCTTTGAGCTCTTCGGCCTTATCATATGCTTTATCTGCCCCAGTCACGATATATCCCAGGCCTCGCCTGTTTCTCTTTGGTTCTGGCATCTCAAGCTTACACGGTCCTAATTTTCGTTTTCCTAACCCCATGCCCGGAATGTAGCTCATGCCTCTCATCATTTTCAACACGGGAGGAATCTTGTCCGAAGAAGTTGTTAAATCGATAGTGCAGACTTGCCCTTTCGGCTTTTCGATCGTGAAACCACTGAGCATCAGACTTTCTTGGTCAAGCTTGATTTCCATTATCGACATGGTGTTGGCGCTGGTCTCCCCAATAGTGACACTATCCCCATAAATGGTTGTCAAAACCCCATCTTGCACAAACTTCAAACATTGGTGGAGGGTGGAGGCTACCGCTCTGATTTCATATATCTATGGCCTGCCCAATAGTGCCGAGAACGTGACAGGAATATCGATGACCTGGAATTCTACTGCCATCTCCTTACTCCCGAATAACAGATTCAGAGAAACAATCCCCAATGCCGCTCTGGAAGTTGAATCATAAGCTTTTATAGTCTGGTTCGGCGACTTAAGGCTCTGTGCGTCAATGTCTAACATGCTCATCATCTTGGCAGGCAGCACGTTCATGGCCGACCCGTTGTCCACCAACACATGGGGAATTCGACATCCCTCCAAGGGCACGGTGATGTGTAGAGACTCGTTGTGCTTTGAACCGTAAGCAGGCAAGTCCATGTCTGTAAAAGTGATGATGTTCCCATACTGTGCTGTTTCGATCAACTGGCAGGCCCCATCTGGAGTTGCGTTGACGGATACCTTGGTTTTAGATAGAGCCTCTTCTAACTTTAACTTGTGGGGGTAAGAGGATGTAAGCAGGGACCACAAAGAGATATCAGCCTGGGTTCTCTTCAACTGCGTCAAAATCGGGTCCTCCTGGACTTCTTCATTTCCTGTTGATCTGTAGGGATCTCGGGAGGCCTGGGGGTTTGAAACCGCAACTCCTTTGCCTTTTCCAAGTGGATCAGCGCTATTTGCTCCCAACATTCTACCCGACCGGGTCAACAAATTAACCTCTTGATCATCTTCAACCACGAAGCTTCTGCTAGCTTCTTTGAGTTCAACTAGCGTAAGTGGAGCAGGGCGGGCGCTGTAAGGCCATGCTGCTTATCTTATCTCGTTCACGGACAATGGTGTCTCCAAGTTAGCTGCTAATCTGAGCTCTTCCAAAGAGATTGGGGAATCTTTGGGAACCACAGAAGAGATAGCGTTGATGACCAAACGCTCCTCATATTCATCGTAATCAGCAGCATTATTTAAATCGTACAAATCATCAAGATAAAAGACGTAGAAAAAGTTGTCTTTCATTTCATTGAAACAAGGATTTACATCATCATTGACCTCATTACAATCACCACTAGCTTTTCCACTTACAGACTCTCCAAACTCTATTACATTCACAAAATAATCTTGACCAAAGTCAATTAGGTTCACATTGTTGCTGGGCAGAGGGTTGTTGACGACGTTGGGGCGAGGAGACTTTTCGATCTTCTTATCGTCAACAAGACCCTGGATAATCTTCTTGATAGTGACACATGTATTGGTGGTGTGCTCCGGGTACTGATGAAATCGACAATATTTGCTAGTGCCGAGATTGGGATTAGGGTTGAGAGGCCTATAGTTATCCAAGGGTTTGATCATCCCAGTTCTGAGCAACCCATTGTAAACCTCTTCCGTGGTCATGCCCAAGTCATCGAACCTCCGCTGTTGTCTGGGTTGGAATCTCCCTCCATTCTGTACATTGTTGCCTCCTTGCAGGTTGTTGATGCTATTATCCTTGACCATTTCTCTTCCCTTTGACGCCATTGTAGAAACTGGGTTAGGTGCCCGGTACCGGAATCCTCCACCTCCTCTACTACTGCCAGCATTTGCATTTGGGGTGAGGTTAAACAGTCTGTTCTCGCTTCGAGCGCCCATTCCAACCATCTCTCTTATGTCTGGGTACCATCCCTTTCCAATGGCCTCCCTTAACACCGGCTTCACGCATGACAGGAAAATATCTTTCTGATCTTGAAGGGGAATATGTTCCGACAGCTCGTTGAGTTTGGCATTCCACCTCTTATAAAACTCCGTGATCGACTCATCATTTTTCTGAATGGTGCCCACTAGATCGTCTCGGGTAGTACGCCACTCTAGGTTTCCTCTATATTTCTCCAAGAAAGTCTTGGTGATCTGGCTCCAAGTGGAGCGACATTCTTGCTTCAAGGCCTAAAACCAAGTGAGCGCCGGACCTTTCAAAGTCAGATGAAAATGAGAAGCCATAAACTCGGGCGTGCAACCCATCGCCCCCTTCGTCATTATGTAGGTATCTATATGAGTCTTTGGGCAGGCCATACCATCAAAGTCCATCTTTGGCATCTTGAACTTATGGGGAAGAGATGTTACTTGAGACGTGTCAACCACTTTGAGGCCACTGGAATCTGGGGAATAGCAGGAGCCACAGTTGAAGACGGCACAGGAAATTCTGAAGCAGATCTGATAGGCAAGGCGGCTGAGGGAAAACCAAAAGTACTGGGGATGTTGATGTTGCTATCTAATAAACTTACTGAACTGGGAATCCTGTTCCCGTACATATCGTAACCATTAAACTGAGCACTTGGATTCTGTGGACCAAACTGCGTCGATTGACATCCAAACTGACCTTGGGTAGAGAATCCGGTACTGATACAGGGAGCGGAATATGGGGTGGAACCATACAGGTGTTGGGTAAGAGGAGAACACACTGTGGGCTGAGAGAAGTTGCTTTGGAACTGATCCTGACAAATCTGGCTTCCTGATAGACGATATTGACCGTTCTGCTGCTGATTGGACTGACCATACTGATAACTGTCTGGGTACGTGCTGAACTGGGGTTGGGAATAGTTTCCTTGGGACTGGAATCCGTACTGAGCTTGCGGCATTGGGGCATTGGGAGTTGGTGAGGAAGTGAGATCAAAGAAGTTCGATGGTTGGCCACCACTTTTGCTGAAACCTTGCTGAGCAACTTGACTATGAGTCTGAGAGATTAGGAGAGGACCCTTTCCTTGGGTATTCACGATCATTTCCGGAGATGGCATCCGATCCGGGCGAGGAGCATAACTTACGGGAGGAGGCATAGCATGGTAGTTGGGTTGAGCAGGTTGAACGGGAGAAGCAGATCCGATCCCGTTATTACTATCTTCAGTGATTTCTTCGTAAGAACCATCATCTCGGCGGAGGCGATTCCCTTGGCTCGCATGGCTTCTACAAAATGGGTATGGACCTCCTCCTCTCCAGCCTTAGCGTTCCGAGCCAACAAGCGGGATTCACGTTCTCTGGCCAAAGCAGCTTCCAAAGTTATTCTCAACTCTTCTGCAGACATGTCATTCAAACCCGGTTGACCCATCAAAACTGAACCTCCAGTAGACTGAGCAGTAAACACATCACCATTTCCGGCCATATCTGATTCTGAATTGAATGAAAACCCTGAAACTGTTTGGACTTCTTCAACAACACAGACCAGACGAGCTCCCGGAACAGAAGAGCGGATCCAACTCGCCGTAGCTGCAGGGGTAGATACGGGTTTATAAGGTTGTGGAGGAAGAAGACTTTGAGGAAATACAGGAGAGGGAAAGGAAAAGACAGACGGACTCGTGCGAACAATTTATTTATATTCAAGTATAAATCGGTATTTTAAATCCTAATTGCGGTTGGGAAAGGAAAAGCCTTTATTTACGCAATCTACACCTTGAGGAAACCTAGGGACGAAACATTCACATTATACTAAATGCTTTGTATTTGAAATTAATAATAGGTAATGATACCTAGATAAGACCTAAACACTATGTGAGATGGACGAGTGGACCAAATTTTTGTGGAAATTTGGGCAGCATAACGGGTATTCTCGAAGAATTTTCAAGAAAATCCGGCATGACCTCTCGTCAGTGCACGGTGACAATGCGGCATGATCTCTCGTTAGGACACGTCACGAGAGTGACATGTCCCCACGTGAAACCATGTTGCATTGGCAACATGCCCACAAGGTGTAAGGTTTTGGAAAAGGTATAAGGACCTATTATAAATTTTAAAAACAATTCATTTTAATGTGATTAAAATGTTGTATAAAAAAAACCAACCGTGGGTAAGCTTTGAGTGTGGCGCCACTTATAACGCACTAGGGGGATAGGTTTGATTTCAAGCGCTCAAGTGTAGGTGAATTTCATGGCCGTCCGCGATGCCGTCAATCGCACCCGAGGGTTCTAAATCTACGTGGTATAGTGTGCGGATGACTATGTTCTTTTATTTATGAAAAATAAAAAAAATTATTTTATTTTTTATTTTTGAAAAAAGAAAAACAAAGAGAAAACACACACACACACACACACACACACACACTCACAGGGGACAAGGGGTACAACAATCAACTGCGCAATTTGATTCAAGGGACTGCCCTCAAACTAGCAACTGAAGCCTGTTCAGTGACTAATCCTGTCGCGTGACACAGGACAGCAGGGAACAAAGATGTCGCACGACCAGAGTAGTCACTGAACCAGAACCCTGCAAAAATGAAATCAGCCCCTGCCTCCCATGGCAAGGGACAAAGCACAATAACAATGATAATAGACAAATATGATAAACTATGCATTTTATTGATTTGAACTGAGATCTTACAACTTGTGAGCCATTTGGTTAGGGAGGCCACGTCCCAACTACAACATATCAGAACAGATTACAAAGGAAATGGATCCCTGCAAATGGACAAGATATGTCACGTGACACATAGCATGCCTGGCTAGATGTGTCACGTGACACAGGATCTAACCAGACACGATGTGTCGCGTGACACATGGTGTCCATCTGCAGAGACTTACAGATTTGAACACAGAAGCATCAACAATCAAAACAGATCCAATTATTTAATCAATTCAACATCGAAATGAACAATTAATAACAACTCAACCAAGGGGGTGTGGATATGGGTAGATCCACACTCCCTTGGGGAATTAAACACCAATTTCAACAATAATCAAACCATGAGCATTCAATTATACAAATCAACGATGTTAAACAGAGAGATTGCGATTGGGGTTCAGTAATCAAGACAGATGGAGTCTGATTACTGAACCCAAGGATGATAGAATGATGGAATTATGGAAGTAGCAAGGTAGGAGAGAGAGAGAGATGGAATTGAGAGTGTTACCCTTGTTGATTCCGCGAATCCTATACCAAGCCTGGTATAGAGCCCTTCTACAGCTGCTTCTGGGACTGGTTGAACTGAAGAGAGGTGGCTGGAGGTGGATCTAAGTGTTGGTGGGTGAATTGGATTGAATTGGGGGGAATTAAAAGTGGATTTGGATGAGAGAGAGAGAGAGAGAGAGAGAGGTGTTTGCAGGGTGTGTGTTACGCTTTAATTTTGGCAGAGTAACAGTATGTGAAAGTTGGGATACATCTGAGAGGGGTAGGGTCTTATTTATAGGCTGCAGTTGATGGTCACAGTGTGTCGCACGACCTTCTGTAACCATTTTCCAAGCCTCGATTTTTCGCGTGACACAAGGTGTCACCAACTGCTTTTGGCGCCAAAATCAGTTTATGGAACATTCTGAGTAAATACCCAAAAGGTCCAAAAAGGTTTATTCCCTACAGGTCCTTTGGCATGAGCAAAGTACCAAAAGGTACTTCCTTCGCAAGAAACTTATGGAATGTTTCCGGAAGTCTCGGAATAGATTGGGAATTTACCAAAACGCCCCTTAATGCAATTTTATCGTATTAAAATGCATCGACAAGGGTAGCGAATTGGATTGGCATACTTACAGAGACTAAAAAGGTAACAACCTTCTTATGACAATCGACTAAAGTATGATATTTGCTTAGCCAATCTATACCCAAAATAACATCAAAATCATGCATATGCAACACTACCAAATCAGCAGGTAACACATGATCACATATATGCACATCACAGGCACGTAACACCTCATCGATTACCAAACACTCTCCCATCAAAGTTGACACTTCTAGCACATAAGGCATAGACTCAACAGAAACATGCAATTGCGATGCAAAATGCATGGACACATAAGAGTGAGATGAGCCAGGGTCTATAAGTGCACGTGCTCTCATACTTGCTATAAAAATAGTACCTCCGATGACGTTGGAGGAATCTGTCGCTTGCTGTTGATTCACCGCGAAGACCCGACCCTAAACCTTAGGCCTTCCTGAAGAATCCCTCTTCTATCCTTGAGAAGTCCCGGCGCCACTAGCGGATGCTTGCTTCTTTGGCTTGGTACAATCTTTCTGAAAATGCCCCGACTGCCCACAATTCAAACATTTCCCCTGTTTCTTCCAACAATGTTCCTGTACGTGCCCCTCCTTCTAACAATAAGTAAAAACTTTCTTTGGTGCATTCCCTGAATTAAAACCCTGCCTTCGAACACCAGACTGACCTTGCAGCTGCCCTCTGGACTGAAATGTTGATCCTTTCCCTCCTCGGTTATCTCGACCCTGTTTTTGTGGTCTACTTTGTCCTCCTAGCCTTCCTGTACTAACCCCTTCCGTTTTTCTCTTATGCTCTTCAATGCCGTGCTCCACATGATATGCACGATCCACGGCATCTTGAAAATTCTGAAACTTGTGGGCCACTAACGGCGTTCGGATCACTGTCTTCAAACCCCGAACAAACCTCATGGCCTTCCTCTCCTCAGTTGCTGCCAAATGAGTGCAATACCTTGATAACTCCGTGAACTTAGCCACATACTGAGCCACGATCATCATATTCTTCTCCAGATTAAGAAACTCTATCTCTTTCTTGTCTTGATCCACGGTTGGAATAAAATGTTCTTTGAATTTCCTTACAAAATTCTCCCATGTGTACGGAACATGGACCTCGTCCCAACTTGCTTTTAAAGTTCTCCACCAATGTTCAGCCGCACCCGAAAACTTGTAAGCTGCAAACCTGACTTGTTCATCCTCGGTACATCTCAAAACCTCAAAGATCTTTTCCATGGCCTCAATCCATCTTTCTGCCTTTGCTACATCCGGCTCACCATCATAACCGATAGGTTTCAACTTCAAAAACTGATCCAATCCCACCCTGGGCGCTGCTTGCTCTCCTTGCTGTCTTTGGTCATTCATGGACTTCATTTTAGCTTCTAACATTCCTTGGAACATATCTCGGGTCTCCTCCCTTATATTTCCCCGGCCTAAAGGTCTTTCGAATCTCCTTCTGCTCCTGCCATAACAAATGAGTACCTGCATAAAACATTTAACATCACTCACTCAATCCATACTACCCTCCTAGGTCATGTAGTCACTCTAGACTATATAAACCTAAGGCTCTGATACCAACTGAAGCGCCCCGAACTATGTACCTACTTGGACACACGCCGATACACGCTCTGAAGACGCCATTAAAAAAACTTTCGAAATGTCCTTTCTAAAAGTTATCACTTTCAAAACCTGTTTAATGTTAAGAAACTTTCATAACTTGCTATTAAAGGTAAAATCATTCAATCTAAAAAAAACCAACTCACGCCACTTCCAAATCATTTACAACCCTTTACAAACCACACACAACTTATTTACAAACCAAGGAACATAGTTTCCAAATTGAAAAATATTTACAAAGCCTTAAAAAGTTGCAAAATAAGGACCCCAAGTTAAATTCTCGGAATACTACCCAAGTTTATACATTTATATAATGTAACCTTACAAAATACCTTTTCCAAAACAATCCCCACTAGGCGCCCTCTCGGTGATCAACATGCCCTAGTCCCTGGCTGGGCTCTATCTAAGAAAGCAATAAAAGGAAGGGGTGAGAAAAATCTCAGCAAGTTATTATATGTGCAACAATATGATATGCAATCACATTAGGAAGTATATAACAACAAATCATCAAATATGTATATCACATTCTTATCGACACAAAGAAAGATATATATACATATAACACATAAGTGCAATAATGTAACACTTAGAAGGATACTGAGCCAAGGTTTCATCCTCAAAAGGATATCACAATCCAAGCAGCAACAACAGCTGAAGAAGCGGTTCCGGAACCCAATCACAGTAACAACAAATGGGACTATGACACAAAGTCATGCCCAATAGTGCAACTAGACTACCCTTGAGCTAGTTCACTACCCCCAAACCATGGCCAATGGCTGGGCAAATAGGGAACCAGTGTATGGATTATAACGAACTCGGCTCGGGTGCCATTATAATCCCATAACACTGCCCAACAAACAAGTACCAGCTGAACTTTCAAATACAAGCACAGTAATCACTACTTGCTTAAACAACCAATGTATGATTTCAAAGTAGGGAACCATACAAGGAAAGCATATCAAAATGATAGCAACATGATAACAAGTATCAATTAAAAGTAGCACTAAGGCTAAACCATCCTTGAACCAATTCAATTAACTTAGGATTCCCAAGTAGGGAACCCTAATCCAACACATCATAAAGATGTCAAACAAATGCAAAAGGTGCAACACATAATGTATACACGCTTATAATAACCATTCAAGGATGTAACTTCAATCATATGATGATAGTAAACAAGTTTGGTTCAATGGTTCCAACCTACTTTAACCCAATATTTAAACATCTTCCAATTATCACAATTGGTATGTTAAGACATCATGTTATTATTCATATGTTGTACTTTGATCATAGTGTTCAATTGGTTGAAAGATAGGTTATAAAATTGACATACATAGCTTTGAAAACAATTTCACAAAACTGGCCAGGGCACGACTCGTGACCCTTTTACACCCTCTCTGATACAGTCGTCCAAGCTAAGGCACGATCAAGCATGATCGCTAGGCACGACTCGTGCCATAGGGCATGACTCGTGCCCTCGGCCAGAAACTTCGAAACGTAGCCGAACTTCAAAGAACTCCAATTTAAACCTTTCAAGCTCATTTTTTCAGCTCAACCAAACTTACCAAAACCCAACTTCAGTTTATACCAACCCCAAAATGACCTCAAACTAGTTTCAACCTAGCCAAAGCCATTCTTTGTCCCTTCCAACACACACCAAAACATTTCCAACTTAACCAAAATCATTCTTTTACCATTTCAACACAAAAAAATCATTTCCAAGTTAACCAAAACCAATTTTTCCATTTCCAACCTCAAGAAAATAATTCCAAAATCCCATGCAACCCTTAACAACACAACAACATCAATTATAACACTAAATGAGCATACAATTCAAGAAAAATATAATTACTTACTTGAAATTAATTGAAAACTTGGAAAACTTTAATCGGATGAATTTGTTCTCCTTCTTCCCCCGAACATAACGAAACAAACGGATCTTCGAAGGGATTTTTCTAGAATTATTTGGAGATTTTTAAGTAGAAAGGTTAGGATTTAGTTTTGGGACCAAGAATAGAGCTGGAGAAAGTTTTTGTTAAAGTATGATGAAGCTTCTCTAATTTTCCATGGATAAATATAACTAGTTACACCTAAGCCCTTCAACTCTCAAACACTCCAACAACTAAAATCCTTAAGTTATACTCTTTACACTCAAGCACCTCAAGTATTATAATAAGTTACTAATAATTTCCAAAAGTTATCATTTTAACTACATACTCCTAATATTTCCAATAAGACATTAAATAATTATTTTTAATATACTAACATTCTAATATATCATACTCCCTCCGTCCCATAGAACTTTACTCCTTTACTGTTGAGAACGGAAAATAAGGAATAATGTTATTAAAGTAGGTGTTGTGAGTGGGAGGAGAGAGAATGAGTGGAGAGAATAGTAAATTTGAAAAGTGTTGTGAGTATGACAAGTGGGTCCCATGAATAAAGAAGTATTAAAAAAATTTCTTTTTAGGAAAGTGGGACTTTAAAGTGGGACGCCCAAAATAGTAAAAGGGGTAATGTTTTATGGGACGGAGGGAGTATATGTTATAAAAATGGTCACTAACACATAATTGCTATCAACCAAATGCCACACATATACTTGAATGAAATGCACTCCAAATATATACTTAAGCATGACTCAAAAGGAAACCTAGGATTAGGGTCGTGACACCAGTCACTCCAAAACTAGCCAGTAGTCTTATAATTCACTTATAAGAGTTATAATGTGTAAATTACGAGATTAATTCGTTATTATTGTTGAATTTTTTGATTTTTTTGGTTGAAAATATTATCTTATAAGTCAATTATAAAAGACAAAGTAGTCTTATAATTCACTTATAAGAGTTATAATGTGTAAATTATAAGATTAATTCGTTATTATTATTTTTGATTTTTTGTTGAAGAATAAAAATTTATTTTATAATTGAACTATATGAGGGATTTGGTTTTATAATTTAGATATAAGAGTTGTCATGCGTAAATTATCAGATTAAATCATGGTTATTACAGGAATTTATGATTTTTTATTAATTTTTTTGTCTTAAAGCTTAATTATAAGAGGTGAATTGGTATTATATTTCAGTTATAAGAGTTGAATCATGAGTCAGATGACAGTTTTGTAAATAAATGTCTTTGATAATATTTATATAAACAAGTGACTTAACTAGTGCTATTTCTATAAATAAGTAACTTATTTGAAGTGTAATAATGTGAAATATTTTAGGAAGGTTAATGACAGTTGGGAATATGAAGAATACAATGATTAATCTATATTTTTTGAGACTGATGTGACCAAACTGAAACTATTCTGAATCTAATGACTGATATAAAATATGTGAATGCCTAGTGACAAATATATATGATTCCCAAACTTTCAGTGACTAAAGTATATTTTTGAATTTTGGACTTGCATCGGTTTAAAGTAGAGCCATCAATTTGGGTTGAGCCCGTCGAGCCAGCCCGCCCCGCCATGCAATAGGGGTAGGGTGGGTTGACATATTTCCAGCCCGCCAGGAACTTGGTCCGCCTCGCCCCGCCCCGCCCCGTTTAGTGGTGGGTTTTCGCGGGTTGGGCCCGTCCCGCCAGCCCGTATTGACAGCTCTCTGGTTAAAACTAAACCGATCTACGATTTTCCTTCCTTCTCTGATCGATAAAATAGATAGATTTGAATTGACCGTCCCTCTTCCACAAAACACACACACACACATTCCATTTCATTGAGACCGACCGACGACGTCAATCGGCCAATTTGCTTCTGCCAATTTCTCAGGTTCTGATTTCAAACCCTAGCTTCTTGATTTCCTTATCCTATTACTTTTACTATACTCTTATTTCTCTTGTTTGTTACTGTGATTTATTCATTTCAATTTCATGGTTTTCAAATTTAGAGAAATGGTTCAGTTTTTGCTGAATCTTATGTTTATTCAACTGCTTATGCTGAATCTGGTGAATATAGCAGCATCATCTTCTCAATTCAAATTCCCCCGGTCTCCCATGTGATGGGAAATCCGAACAATCCACCCGTCGCCCTCCCTCCCACAGTAGTCTGACTCCATTAGTGAAAACCCTAATCACTCCACCATAGTAGTCTTCCTCAACTTGCGTGTGTGTTTTGTGTGAAATATGCAGAAAATTGTTTTTAAGCTGATCCGCATTGGCCCGCCTGGCCCACCAACCCAAGGTGGGTTTGGTTGGGTTAACATATTTTCAACCCGCCAGGAATTTGGCCCGCCCCATTTAGTTGCGGGTTTTTACGGGTTGGGCCCGCGCCCGCCCATCCAGCCCGTATTGACAGCTCTAGTTTAAAGGCTGTAATGTTGGTTGTCGTTCGGTGCACGAACAAGAAGGGCATTAACGTCATTGTGTCAATGAGTGGTGTCTTCGGGATTTTCAAAATGTTATTTCCTAAATTGGATTTAAATCTCGCATAGGGACCCTATAGGAAGTGGGCTTTATATATATATATATATATATATATATATATATATATATATATATATATATATATATATGTATATATATATGTATATATATATGTATATATATATGTATATGTATATATATATATATGTATATATATGTATATGTATATATATGTATATGTATATATATGTATATATTGTATACATATACATATATATACATATATATATAAATATATGTACATATATGTATATATATATACATATACATATATATACATATATATATACATATATGTACATATATGTATATATATATACATATACATATACATACATATATATATACATATATGTACATATATGTATATATATATACATATATATATACATACATATATGTATATATATATACATATATGTATATATATATATATATATATGTATATATATATATATATATATATATATGTATATATACACACACACTCCATACGTACTAGTCGAAAAGAAATAAATTTCCATTTTTGAATTTCCCATTTAAAAAGGCACACTTTCAAAATGATTTTTTTTAATAATTCTTTATTCGTGTAACCCACTTGTTATACTCAAAATAACTATTCATTAACTATTTCATACCACACTTTATATCTCCTTAATTACTTTTTATACTCACAAACATTTACTCAAATATATACTTTACTTAATTCTAGTGCAATATTAACTTTATGCCTTTCTGGTGGGATGAAGCACAAAATCTAGGGAGAAATGTGTTTCTCCATCATATGGAGAAACGGGTTCTTCTCACGCACAAAAACACAGACACGGCCACAGACTTCCTCACCAATACCTCTCCAATCAAAAACACCGTCTCCTTCACCCCCAAATCAGCGGCAACTCAATCGCCTTCCACCGTTCACCACCACCACCCTTCAACATCGAACCCCTCTCCGTACCCAAATCAGCGTTCACCGGTGGCCTCCTTCGTCGTTCTCTCCCTCTACTCCGGTTAAACGGAAATCTAATCCAATCCCCTTTCCATTGCTACCTTGTTTCAAAGCCTAAGCCGTTCACGCCCATCAAGCTCCCCAACAACGTTCAATCGCCCATTACCGTCTTCCTCATTCTCCCAAGCCGTCGTTTCTCCGTTCAAGACCCGTAACCGCCGCCAATTTCGATCCAACCGATTGGAAGCTCCTTATACCCAAATTTTTTACGGGCAATTCGAATATCAACATTAATTCCTCACGGTTGATTGAGCTCTTGTTTCCATTAATTCTAAATTTCTGGTTATGTTGGGTGAATATCTCCGTTTTTGTTGTCTCTGGATATCATCTTTTGTTGTTTCTGGATATCAATTAATAAGGTTCTGGATATGAATTATAAAGTTTCTGGATATCAATTAAAAAGGTTTTGGGTTCTGGATATTAATTAAAAAGCTTCTGGATATTAATTATAAAACTTCTGGATATCAATTATAAAGCTTCTGGATATCCAGAACTCTTTGAAAGGATATCCAGAACCTTATGTAAGTGATATCCAGAAATTTAGAATTGGCTTCTGGATATAAGTTTTAAGGCTTCTGGATATCCATATTCAATGTTCTGGATATCCAGAACCTTGTGAAAGTGATATTCAGATCAGAAATTTGATCTTGGCCTTGGATTTGGTCTCAAATCTCTTTTTTGGATATCCGTCCCAAAGCTTCTGGATATCAATCCCAAAGCTTCTGGATATCCAGAAACCCGTTTCTCCATAACTTATGGAGAAACGCGTTTCTCCCTAGACCTACTCGGGATGAAGGGAGTATATATTAGTTATTGATCGTGTTTATTTCAAGTTCATATTTTTCGAATTTATTTTTTCTTTTCACCTTGATATTACTACATTCATCTAGTTTGAAAAGGGGAAAGTATTATTTTATTAAAGAATTTATGAAAATAATTACTCTTATAGAAGCTTAAAATGTGTTATCGACGCACATTTTTTTTCCAGAGTGTCTCTTAAATAAAAAATAAAATAAACATTCATTGGCATATGCAACTTTTTTTGTCAAATATCTAATGAAATTCTTGTTTAGGTCTCAAATTAATTAAAAAATGAAAGTTGATACCTTTAAAATGAGAAAAAATGAAACACGGGCCACTAAGCTATACCATGGATGGTAAATTGAGATTAACCCTAAATAAATATGTATGAAAAACTAAAATGTCTTATATTCAGAAACGAATAGAGTATTATTTGGTACCAATAACAAGAAATAAAATTACAAATTGTTTTTCTTAAATTCCCTTTTCTTGTAGCCTGCATTTTCCTTACAAATTATTAGCAACAGAGAATCCTAATAAAGGCCTTCCATACCCACAAAACTTCAGGCTCATTGAATCTAATCACTATCGCTGTCGCTGCTGCTTCCACCATCGTGACTCTTTTCATGACCATCTCCATGCTTCTTCTTCTTCTTGTCCTTCTTCTTTTTCTCCACGCCGTCTCCTCCTTCCTTCTCATGATGATCTCCGCTAATCTTACCCTTTATCTTATCGGCGATCCCTTCCTTGTGATCCTCCTTGTGCTCACCGATGTGCTTCTCGTCCTTCTTATGCTCGTCGTGTTTCTCTCCTTCCTTGTGGCCTCCAATGTGGAGGGTTTCTTCGATCTTGTTGATGATTCCGGCCATTGTTTTCAAATGTTTGTAGAATGGTTTTGGATCTGAATGAAATGTGTGTGTGAATGAGTTTGGAAAAAATGGAAGATCGCATCACATATTTAAAGGCAGACCCGAGAAAAAGGGAAGGAAAGAGTAAATTTTTCTTGCAACAATTTGTAACTTGACAATGATTTTAAACATTGACAAGCTTTTTTTTTTTAATATTGACAAATTTAAAATAAAAGAAATAGTTTGGTCTTATCTCATATTACGGAGCTCAAAAACACACACGGGTAAATAGGAGTGAGAATGGGTATTTTATTTTGGGTGAAGGTGTTGGGATGTGGAGTCAAAACCATGGATAAAGGAATTTGAACCGCGGTCGGAGGAGTTGGTGAGATCAAGGAGGATTCTTCTGCAGCAGATTTGTTTCCTATTTTGATTAGATCTCCTCTTACATTGGTGATTCCTTTTGGTAGTAATATTTGGTAGGACTTGTGAAGAAAGAAGATTACTTTCTTGAGTAGGAATCCTTTTATTACTAGGATTTGATTTATTGTTCCCTATAAATACATGTGATAGCCTAGAGACAAATTGTAACATCTGAAAAATATTAGAGAGAATATTTTGGCTTGGTAGCGCCCCCGGACGTAGTTGTTGTTGCAACGAACCGGGTTAACAATTCTTGTGTGTTCCTTTGTGTGTGATTTACTTTTCGTGTGTGTTGTTCTTATTATTACTCCTAGCTCGGTCCGTTTTCCGCTGCGTGGGCGTGATTTTCACAACAACTGGTATCAGAGCCTTTGGTTTTGTCGAATCATTGCTTGGGTTATCTTTTGCTATGGATTTCTTGGGAGCTTTGGAGGATGGTAATAAGGTGTTGATCGAAAAGTTTGATGGGACGGATTTCAATTTTTGGAAGACACAAATCGAGGATGTTCTGTGGAACAAGGATTTGTATCTACCATTAAAAGAAAAGCCGGCGGACATAGAGGAAGCAAAATTCGAAATCATGGATCGGAAGACGTTAGGGCTTGTTAGGCAAACGTTGACCAAGGATGTGGCGAAGAATGTTTTGGAGGCGAAGACTACCATGGAGATGTTACAGATGTTGGCGAGCATGTACGAGGCACCATCGGCGGCGAATAAAGCTCATCTAATGAGGAAGCTGTTGAACGTAAGGATGGTGGAGGGCATGTCGGCAACAAAGCATATAAGTGAATTCAAATCTACCGCGACCCAACCGTCTTCCGTGGTTTACTCTTGATGACGAGGTACTAGCATTGATTTTACTTTCTTCTTTGCCGGAAAGTTGGGATACGGCTGCGATAGCGGTTAACGTTTCAACGGGAAAAGTGAAGGCAGAAGTTTTCGGATGTCGTTGATGTGATTCTTGGCGAAGAAATTCGTAGGAAGAGCAAGGGTGGGACATCGGGGCTAGCACTAAATGTCGGTGAAAAGAGTAAGGGTGGCAAGAAGGTGATTACTTGCTACGATTGTGGGGAGAAGGGGCACTTTAGGAGAAGTTGTCCGGCGGTCGAGCGGGCGAAGGAATTGAATGTTGCCGAGGAGATGGCGGACGTATTAATCTTGGGTGGGATCAGTTCAACGAGATTCGTGGGTTTTGGATTCTGCTCGACGTTTCATTCATGCACCAAAGGCAGAAAGAATGGAGCAAGACGTTCCGGTGATTTTGGGGTTGTTCGTTTGGGAAACGATCATCCCGTCAAGGTCATTGGAAAGGGGGTTGTTCGGGTCAAAGCAACGGATGGGACTGTTTTACGGCTACGTGATGTGCGACATATTCCGGATTTGAAGAGGAACTTGATTTCCATAAGGCAACTTGATAAGGAGGGTTGTGTGGTGACCTTCGGTTGTGGGAGAAGGAAGGTAAACCGCGGAGCTAGCTTGGTGGCTCGTGGCGGCGTGGAAAATATGTTGTATACCACATGCAACATGAGTCGTTGGGAAACGAAGGCGCATCCCAATGATGAATGGTGGTGGCCGAGATCGCCATGGTGGGAGAAATTTCACTAAACGGTATGTTGATAGAAAATTGGGTGATGAAGTCGGCCGACGCGGAGCCAATTTGGTCAACATGGGAGCGGGATCTAGAATGGTGATGCGATGGATTGCAAAGAACACACAAAGGTTCCAAGCTTGTGATTGTGTGGGGCACGTGGATTCGCGCTGTTCAGGATCGATAGTTAGCAAGCAAGTGAGCGGGGATGTGCAGGGAGGATCATTCGGAATGAAGACTCGGAGCATGGTAGAACCGACAGTTATGTTGAAGCGTTGCTCATCTTCAACTCACTTGGATAACTAGACAAGAGGCCGGCGCTACCAACGCAATAGGCGGCCACGAAATTTGTTTCAAGAAGAGGTATCATGGATGGTTTGTCTCCGGGTGGGAGATTGTTGGGATGTGGAGTCAAAACCATGGATAAAGGAATTTGAACCGCGGTCGGAGGAGTTGGTGAGATCAAGGAGGATTCTTTCGCGGCCAGATTTGTTTCCTATTTTGATTAGATCTCCTCTTACATTGGTGATTCCTTTTGGTAGTAATATTTGGTAGGACTTGTGAAGAAAGAAGATTACTTTCTTGAGTAGGAATCCTTTTATTACTAGGATTTGATTTATTGTTCCCTATAAATACATGTGATAGCCTAGAGACAAATTGTAACATCTGAAAAATATTAGAGAGAATATTTTGGCTTGGTAGCGCCCCCGGACGTAGTTGTTGTTGCAACGAACCGGGTTAACAATTCTTGTGTGTTCCTTTGTGTGTGATTTACTTTTCGTGTGTGTTGTTCTTATTATTACTCCTAGCTCGGTCCGTTTTCCGCTGCGTGGGCGTGATTTTCACAACAGAAGGAACATACTTTCACGTTTTTTTACAATCAATACAATGTATTATATAGTGATATTTTAATGCAATATGTTTTATTAATTTGTTACATATAATGTAATATGCTATTGTTACATATAATGTAATATGCTATTACTAGATAGTAAACTGACTTTATTAAAATCATAAATATAGTAATTGCATAAATTTTTTATTACAAATTTGGATACTTCATGCCATTATATTGCAAAGCCTGAATAATTTAGAATTTGGGACTATGGATAGATAGTCAAAACCATGACATATGTTACTGCAAGTTCCAAAAAAAAAAAATGGGCCAACTAATGTTGAAGGCTGCACGTCTTAAATTTTGTTCAAATAACAACTACTCTATTCTATTCGTCCGGCTCGAAAGGACATTTTTGTGTTCTTGTACGAAAATTAAGAAAAATGATGTAGGAAAGAGAAAAAGTGCATAGTGGAATAAATGTTGTGAGTGAAATGTGATGTAGGAAAGAGAAAGTATGGTAGGGAATAGTTAGTGAATATTTATTGTGAGATTATGACAAGTGGGTCCCAGAAATAAAAAAGTAATGAAAAGGGTAAATTAACGTATTTTTAATATACTTTTACGAACCGGATTTGGGTACTTACAGTAGCCCCTCGGCGACGGAAGTGGGGTCGTCGAAACAGATAAGGATCCCGATCTGGGGAGATGCCTTACGAAGTGACCTGAATGATCAAATGGCTGGACCCTAGAGAAAGGATTCCTACGTATCCACAGTAGGAATCAAGCCAATCGTAGTTCTCGTCCATTAGTATAAGAGACTTAACTGACTGACTTTAGGTCATGAGATCTTACGCTGGAGATCTAACGAAATGACATGAACGGTTGTGCAAAATAGATGTTATGACAACACGGTCTAAATCCGAAGAAGAGATTGAAGTTCTAATGACACCGTTAGAAACGGAATTTAACCTCGGGAGAGGATGGTATGTTGCTGGGGAAAGGCGTCTAAAGTTCTAACGACAATGGTTGGAAATGGAGAAAAAAGTTTAACGTTCTAACGAAAGTGGTTAGAAACGAAGAAAAACGTTTAACGTTCTAACTAAAGCGATTAGAAACGGAGAAAAATGTTTAATGTTCTAACGAAAGCGGTTAGAAGAGAAGAAAAACGTTTAACGTTCTAACAAAAGAGGTTAGAAACGGAGAAAAACGTTTAACGTTCTAACAAAAGCGGTTAGAAATGGAGAAAAATGTTTAACGTTCTAACGAAAGCCATTAGAAACGGAAGAGATGATTGAACTCTTGTTTAAAAGGGCGGGTTTTCGATGATGGCCGAAATTTAACCTCAAGAGATGTGAGAAATAATTTAACCTCGGGAGAGGATGTCGAACGATAATTGCAAAATTTAACGGAAATTTTAACCTCAGGAGAGGGTTTTAAAGAAAATATTCGGAAAAATTAACATCAAATTGGGAAAGATAGTGGGCTGGATGGTCAATTGGGCCAAAAATGGCCCAACCAGTAAATCAGGCCGACCGGCCTATTCTTCAACATGGCCAGGTTTAAATCAAGCGAAGAACAGAAACAGAAAACAGAAAGTTTCTGTTTTTTCAGTTGAGAGAAAAGAGAAAAAAAGGAGAGAAAAATTTCAAATTTTTCCAAATGCTTGCCAAATCTTGAGATATTAACGCCATTGAAGGTAGATTAGGACGAAGGAGTCGCCATAGGAGGACCAATAATGAGAGGAAGAAGCTTAAAAGGACGGTGCAAGCGACTAAGCTTTCTTTGGATCCATCTGAGTTCTACAAGGCACAAGATAATCACAAATCTAAGAAGGGGATTGCGAGGAGGGCAAGTATTCTTGACTTTTTTGATCAATTTTGGAGTATGTTCAATTTTTCCTTGTCTTGGATTTTCCAAATGTGGTAAAATAAAGAAAAATGGGGGAGACGATGCTTGGTTGTTATTTGGGCATTTTATTGCTCTTTGAAACATGTAATCTTTTGTGATCAATCTTGTTGAAAAAAACTCTGAATGGGACGGAATTTTTTGGAATGATGTGGAAAAAACTCTGAATTGGGATGGAAATTTTTTGGAATAATGTGAAAAAAACTCCGAATTAGGACGGAATTTTTTTAGAATGACGTGAAAAAAAACTCCGAATTGGGACGGAACTTTTTTTTTTTGGAATGATGTGGAAAAAACACTGAATTCAGATGGAACCTTTTTTTTATTTTTTTTTTTTAGAATATGAATTATATATCTTTGTGATGATATATTTATGTGCTTTCATTTTATGGCATATATATCTTGCATACATTATTTGTGTATTAACATACCTTCGCTATGTCTTACCTGCAGGGGCAAGGGCCAATAGACTTCTTCACCACAAAGAGAAGGGCGAATGTTGAGGCAGTGAGCGAGTTGTGGGGTATGCTCCTAGATGTGGCTCGATGCTCCTAGATGTGGCTTGTGGTGAGGGGAGAAGTCCTCGACAGATAGTGGTAGATTCCGGTCTGGGGGGCTTCATCAGTGCGGTGGCGGTTGTAGTGGCTTCGACGTAGAGGATCAAATTCATTCACGTGGCCCTGAGCGAGTGCTGGTGGGATACTACCCACACTTTCCATTTTAGGTGGGGAGAGGCTACGATTACTCCCACAGACTTTGCTGCTATTACCGGGTGGTCCTTTGGGGGCAATCCTATAGAGTGATTTGAGGAGTTTACCACGGAGCAACTTATAGGTTTGTTGGGTTTTGACATTACGGATGCCAAGGGTATTGGCATATTGTATCGTCCGATGGAGGGGTATCTCAGAAGAGGCATTGATGATTATTTGGCTGGTTCTGAGAGGATGAAAGTCGAGTGGTTGGCTCGGGGGTTTTTATGGTTTGCTTTGTCAGCGACCATCTTTCCCAATACTGACACAAAGTGGCAGTTTGCTCTGCTTGGCTCTCTGATTGCTTTGGAGGCGGTGAGAGGATTTACTTGGGGGGAGGCTGGCTTGACCGAGCTTTACTTTGCACTGGATAAGTGTTCTCGAGGGGAAGAGAATTCTTTCTGCTGCATCCAGTTTGCTTTGGATGTGAGTCTTCTTTTTCTCTTCCTTACCTTATCATTCATTTGTCGTATACTCCCTCCGTCCCGCTATAAGCTGCACACTTTTCTCATTGGGCGTCCCATTATAAACTGCACACTTCCTAAAATGGCGAAGAATCATTACTATTCCACCCACTAATTCTCTCTCCTACTTTACTTTTATACTCACAACACCAATCTACTCACTATTTCCTACCCCACTTTCTCTTTCCAACCTCACTTTTCATACTCACAACACTTACTCCACTAACTTTCTCCTTAATTTGCGTGCAAATAGTAAGTGTGCACATTGTAGCGGGATGGAGGGAGTATATATATATTTTTATTCTGTATATATGTGAATGACACTCTGTCCTGTTTTCTTTTCAGGTATGGTGTTTTGAGGTGTTCTGTCCACAGCGGTGGGGCATTAAGGATGACTATGCGGTTATGTTTCCTGCTATGCTGACTTGACAGAAGGAGGCCAGAAACCGGGAAAAAGATGAGGGACAGTACGAGGGTCACTTATGAAGAGGCATCCGAGGCTTTGGAGCGGGATTTTTCACGAAGGGTGAATCTGGCATGGTGGCACCGGCTCGATCATGAGATCATTGATGCCGCCAGGGAGGTGACGAACAAGAGGAAGCTTCTGGTGGGGCTCTCTTGTGATATTATGTATTTGGGCGAGAGGGTGACTCGCCAGTATGCTCGGGGATCGGATCCCATGGTTCCTAGGGATCCTCTCATCCACTTGTTGCAGCCTTTGGACATAGATGATGAAGAGTTGCTCCTGTATAGGCTGGGAGTGTCTTTTATTGAGAATGTCATTGATGGGGATAACTATGAAATTTTCAAAAGGATGAGGCTGAGGAGCTCGTAGGTTATTTCTAGAGAGGGGGAAGATCCTTCACGTCCCAGAGACCATCCTGTCCCCCGTACTTGTTTTGCATATGAGGGTGCTGGTGTTTCCCGCAGGCGGTTGATGATCCCGATTTATGAGCAGGCGAGGCCTCGATACCGAGTTGATCCTGGTGCTAATGTGAGTATTCTATTGATTCATGTTATGTACTCATTTTCTGCATGTGTGTATCTGCATTGTTCTTTCCATCTTTTGATCATTTCCTTGATATGTAGGTCTCGGGACGTACTCATGACTTGACGGTCCAGCGTCTGGAGAGAGTGACAGGTTTTGCCAGGCGGCTTCTCGATTACATTCGGTGTGGTTCCAGGAGAAGCACGGCGGTTCATGAGCCTATGCCCCATAGGCCATCTGTTGCTAGGGAATCATCTACTTCTGTGACTGGTGGGACGGATGCGAAGCGACTCGTTGGCCAGTCTTCTGGTTGCCAGGGTGAGACTTCTGAGTCGCAGGCCCATCGCTTTTTCTTTATTCGGGATTTGATTACGGTGGGACTTCAGGATCCCAGACACAGCGTCGCTATTCTTCGGTCACCGGAGTGGATGACTTTGTGAGCTATCTCTTTTCCACATATCCTGTTGCGATGACACAGTTCATTGAGTGCTCGTACGACGAGCAGGATTCATTAGATGATGAGCCAGATGCAGTGGATGAGGAGCATGATTCCGAGTATTCCTGTAGCATTTTAGATAGCTATTTTTCTATATGTACAGCTTATTTCGGATACTGTTTATTTCTATTTGGGATGCCCTTGTTCTGGGGAGAGACTTTGTACACTTTAATATTATTATGATTTGAACAAATAATGACCCAACAAACCGTGCCGGGATTTCATATGTTCATCTTCCTAAGTTACTGCTATTATATATATATTTTTATTATTTTGCACTGTCGCACGAGCTCGGGATGGATTTGGCATTGCATGGGTAATGTTTCACGGACTTGTTTGCTGGTTTGAATAGGATTTGAATAGGAGGTGTTTTGGAAAGAACAAGGGAACACAATGCAGCAAGGCTGAAGTTTGACTAAGTCAAACTGCAAAACAGGCCGGCCGGCCTAACTTTCAATTTTCACTCCTATAAATTGCAGCTTCAGTCTTTCTTCATTTTCAGAAACTCAAAGCCATTTCCACTGCGTTATGAAGATGAAATCAATTTCTTTCCTTTAAAACCTTGAATTTCTTCACTTCTCATGGCCACATTTCCAAAATTGCCTACTCAAACGCAAGAGTATTTCCTAGATAGGTTCAAGATGTGGGCAAGGCACCATATGAGGCACAACAAGGAGTTCTTCGAGGATCACTACAAGGTGAAATCCGTTTGGACTTTGAAGGAGCTTTCTCCAGACTGGGACCTTCTGAGAGCTGCTGCCCATTTTTGGGACGACGTTTATAGTTTCTCGTATAATGAGATCACGCCTACGTTTGAAGACTTTCGTGCTATTCTTGGAGGACCTGAAGTGGAACAGGTTGCACTTCCTTTGATGGGAGGGATGACGACCGTTGAAAAGTTAACATATTTTCTCGACATTTTTGTTAAAAAGGCCTACGGGATGTTGATGCCTCATACTGATTATATCAACATTTCCGGGATGCCGGATAGGTTCATGAGTGATGGCGAGAACATTGCTACGTGGGACGATTTTGCTTCGTGGGTGATAGGTATCCTGTTTATGTTTAGGTCGTTAGGAGTATACCATCATGGGGTTTTGGATATGGTGGGACATTGCCGGGGCGGCGAGGATATCGTGCCTTTGATTTTATGCAAGACTTTTCATGGCATCAATCGGATGGCGACCGGAAGCCGATACATGTGGGGAGGAAGTCCCGCTCTGCTCACTGTGTAGCTGAGGGAGAGGCTGCAGGTTATGTCCGAGGTTCCAATGGCATATGATCCTTGGTTCTTTTCTCGGCGGCCCTTAGAGATAGAAGGCAATCAGGCTGACTGGGAACTTTGGATGGCCAAACTTCAAACACATCACTTGCAATGGTGGGTCCCTCATTGGAAATTGCAAACGTGTCGGATCGTTCAGGATAGTCTTCTTATTGTCAGAGTTTCGGGACTTTCCATGTCTTCCTTACGGCAGTTTGGGATGGAACAGGTTCCTTTGAAGGATTTGAACGATGTTGCCACCTTTGAGGTGGGATCACTTTCTATGGATGACCCTTCGACGTTCTTGCTTTTCATGCAATTGTGGCAGTATTCATCTTTTCCAGTTAGGGTTCTCTTTCACCAAAGGGGGAGCACCATTTTGTCCACAGGCTACTTGAACTAGTATGAGAAATAACTGGGGGAGACTTAAATGGTACTTTTGTGGAGGCGAAGTGAGCTTTTGGGTCTTAACTGTCGTGACAGCTCAACTTAAAGAAGGGCTAAAGCTAAGGCTAACCCTCAAGACAGTACGGGGGATGACATGGCAGACTATGAGGTCAAAGCGAGCCGATTGGCAGATAGGGGCACGGATATGATGGCTCAAAAAGAGAGGCATCTCATAGTAGAGCTAGGGAAAGGGCTGCATTGGCAGCGGCGGGTTTGACAGAGGCATTGGGAAGGATCCCAGAGCTTGGCAGGAGATCGACAGGGATATTTCCTGTGAAAGAGAAGAACACCCGCCGTGGAAAGGGGAAGGGAAGGAAAGATGAAGGACCAAGCACAAGTGGCTAGATTCACTACAAGAAAACAGGTCTTTCGCGATTGCTTTTGGCGATGACAAAAAAAAGCAGTCGCGTTTGAGTATATAAGGAGACGTCCTTTGTGACTGCATTTAGTGCGGTCATAGTAGGCTAGCGTGATTGCTAAGCAGTCACGGATGCCATCACATACTCCCTCCGTCCCATTATAAGGAGGAAAATTACTGTAGACGCGTAGAATAAGGAAAAAAAATAATGATATAAATGTTGTGAGTGTAAAAGTAAAATAGGAGAGAGAATGAGTGGAGGGAATAGTGAATTATAATGGTGTTGTGTGTATTAAAATAATGTAGGAGAGAGAATGAGTGGAGGGAATAGTAAAATAGGAGAGATAATGAGTGGAGGGAATAGCGCCAACAATGTAGTCCGGGCGGAAATGTGAAATTCTAATTTTTATCAAAGGCGATGGCTTTAGCAATCGCGTTTTATAAAAATATTAAATTAAACAATTTTAAAATTGGAATTTTAATTTTTTTTAAAGGCGACTGCTTTTGCAATCGCGTTATATGAAAAAAAATTTAAAATTATTCAATTAAACAATTAAAAAACCCTTTTCTTTTTCTAATAGCATTCCACGGTATAGAAAACCTTTTCTTTTCTTTCCACTCTCATTCCTCTTCTTCTTCCTCACTCTCCAGCGGCGTTCTTCCAGCGGCAGCAATTCCAGCAACGATTCTTCCTCCAGTGCCTATTCTTCTGATTCCAAGGTACAAGGTGATTCCACGGTATAGAAAACCCTTTCTTTTCTTTCCTCTCTCATTCCTCTTCTTTTTTTTTGTTAGAAACATTCAAGTATTGAAGATTATTGTTGACTAAATGTATATTAAATTTCTGTCACAGATTCGAGATTATAGGGCCGATTGGAACCTTGAAGTGATCCAACCTGTTGCGGGAAATTATTATCCAGTATGTCTCTATATCACTATATGAACTGAAATATCTGGATATTGGTATATGCGTATGTGTGTGCATGCTAGCACATCTATCTTCTTAGTAATATGTCTCAGTCTTGCATATTTAAGTAATAATGGAAATAGCGTTTATAGCAATCACTACAAGAAAACTTGCCTTTTGGGTGACGATTACGAGTTGGCAATTTATATATTCAACATCCTAGTTATAATCTGTACTCAACTACTTGGATTTGGTTACATGAATTCTTTTTGACTATCCCACATCTATTTTTTCTTGACAAGTAACTAGACTCGGGCACATCCTTGAATTCTTGCTGTCCATGTCAATCTTTGTCTTCCTACCTTATCGCTCTGCATTGATGTCACTCTTTTACTGAACGAATGATTGGTTTTGGTCTGCATTTTGAGTCACTGCCATGTGGGTTTCCTCATTTAATCTCTTCTAGTGTGTACTCTTATTATCTAACCTACATCTTTATCTTTAAAATTATAAATTCCTTCATTTACACCATATCCGTCTCATCATTCTCATTTCAGCAACACTTTTATGCATACATGTATCTTTGTTGTCCAACATTTTCTATTATAAAACAAAGCCATTTATATTTTATTTCCCTTCAACTTTAGGCATTACCAATAATATTCAACCCCAAGCCTTATCAATTTCACCTAAGCTGTTGTAGTACGCTTATTGACAGCTGAATATTTTACTGAATGCTGTAAGGGGTGCAACTCCTGCACACGTGTAGATACATAAAGAAGACTACTAAAGCAAAAAATCACTCATGTATCGCCCAAGCTGATGCGATATTATGACTAAAAGACCTCGCTCTTGTTTGATAATTGTCCCCAGATAATAGAACGAAAAATTTCTGCTTTCTTGGCTAAAATTCACTTAAATTTTCTCAATAGGCTTTAGAAAAACATGTATTTTATGAACATCTGCGAATGGAAACTTCAAGTCTTTATTTTAACTTTGTACATGTAGGAGTGCGCACATTTGCATAGCAGAAGTAAATCTGTTCTTAACGGGTACAAATGTATCATAGGGGGCCGTCGTTCGGTCATCTTCTTGTTTGCAACAGTTAATTTTTTTTATCTGTGTGATTATGGGACTGACTTGTCATTTAGAATTGATGGATGGATAAGTTGCATCACCATCATGATTTTTTCATAACATTAGCATTGTTGTCATTTTAGGAATGCAGTATTAGAACTTTTGGTCACACAAGAAATAACTGTTTTCAGATAGTTGTATTTTAGATGTTCATTTTTTAACTAAGAGATTCCATAATATCTACAGCTTTGAGCAATTTTGCATCAATTTGACCAATGAGAAACTTCAGCAGCACTTCAATCAGGTTTGTGTGTAGAGAATTTTCTTTCTTCATGAATCATGGTGAACTCAATTGTCATTAGTATTTCACTACAATATTCATTGAACTCTTAAATTTTATTGCACTATAGAGCTCCAAAGTGAAAGCGTGAGTTTTTTAGGAAACAATGTGTTTCCTTATTCGAATCAATATCACACATTTGTTAAGTTGATTTTGGGACTTTCATGGAAAGATTTATATTGTCCTATTGTGAAAAAGATTTTAGTTTAGGAAATAAGTTGTTTCCTATTTCGAATCAAAGAGAAATTTTTGGTATGTTGATTTTATGCTTTCATGGAAAGATTCATAAGTATCCTACTTTGAAAAGGACTTTGTAAATAGAGTAAATATCTTTTATTTATGTACATAGTTTTATATTAGGACTAACCTACTAACAATCTATTCCTTTGTGAGTGTGCTTTATGTTTTCTTGTAGGAATTGAATTCTCACATATGGAAGAGTTTGGATTCGTGAAGATCTTCTCAATGGTGCCTATAAATACAAGAGACCAGCACAAGAGAAGACAGAGCTTTAGAGATTTATTTGAGAGAATAATACTTTTCTTCTTCACGTTTTCATATTGTTGTTTTAGGTTGTGAGTGAAGGTTGTGTCTTACATCCGTAACTCACATCTAGATTTTCTTAGAGTTCTCTTGTTTTACTTCTGACTAGAATAGATCCTACTTGGGAAAGGGGAGTTGTTCTTGTCGTAGAAGGTGATTAGAACTCGTTTAGTATTTTCATATTTTAGTTTTTCACTTATTTGTTTTTGTAAGAAACAAAAGTTTTTATAGTGAAAAGTTTTTGGGCGTAAGCCTAGTTTGCTGATCACATTGATCAGTAAGCGTAAATAATTCTTGAGTTATTTGCTTTTAATTGTTTTATTCCGCTGCATTATCTGTGGATGTGTGGACAGTTGTGAGACACATCTGTTCTCACATCCGTTGTCTGTTGGGTGATTAAAGTTTCCTAGCTACACGAAACTTTCAATTGGTATCAGAGCCAACTCTCGATATATTACTGAGTGTTGATCCAGAAAGTGTAGTCATTATGGAATGCCAAAATCACCAAAATAGGCCTCCTGTCTTGGATGGCACCAACTATTCTCTTTGGAAGTCTAAGATGCAAAATTACATCAAAAGTATTGATGAAAGGGCTTGGATGTGTATCCTTGTTGCATGGCAACCTCCTACTGTGGAGAAGAAGCCTGCGTCTGGTGTTGGTGAGTCTATTTTCGAAAGAAAATCTGAAGAGCAATGGACTCTTGAAGAAATTCAGGCTGCTAATTATAATTCAAAAGCTATGGGTGCTATTTTCAGCCATGTTTCTGGGAATATGTACAAACTTATCACTAATGAGAGTGTAGCCAAAGCTTCTTGGGATATATTGCAAACTCAATGTGAGGGAGCACCAAGTGTAAAGGCTACTAGGCTTAGAATTTTAATGGATAGGTTTGAGACCCTTCGAATGGAAGAATCTGAAGATATCGTTTTCTATGCTGCTAAGATCCATGAAATCTCCAATGAATGCACTAGCCTAGGAGAGTCAATTTCGAATGCTAGATTAGTAAGCAAAATCTTAAGGACTTTGCCCGAAAGGTTTAACATTAAGGTGGCTGTTATTGAAGAAACCAACGACACCAACACAGTAGGTTTAGACAAAATTGTTGGTATTTTAACTGTGTTCGAGCTAAATCTTGAGGCTCAACAAAAGAACAAGGCAATAAGTATTGCCCTTAAAAGTTCTGCAGTCATTCCAAAGGAAATAGCTGACCTTTCCTCTGAAATTAATGAATCTAATCTTGAGGAAGATGATATGGATGTAATCACCAAGAAGTTCAATTCTATTTTGAAAAACAAAAGGAGAAACAAGTTTCCTAAAAGGAACTCTCAGGATTTAGAGAAACAAGAAGATAATCCTGATGAGGTGTTCAAAAAGAAAAGCTTTGATAGCAAGAAATCCTCTGATTTTGTGCAATGTAGAGCATGTCATGGCTTTGGTCACTTTGCTAATGAGTGTGCTAACACACTTAAGAAAAGGGGAATTAGTTACACTGCTGCTTCGAGTGATAGTGAGGATGATGAAGTATTTGCTAACATCTCTACGTTTGAATCTTCCTCTGTCTGTTTTAATGCTTATACCGCGTATACAAATGAAGAAGAATTTTCTGAAGGCGATGCGGAGACGGATGTGGATACAGATGTGTACACATCCGAACTCACATCCGAGCAGACCTTTAACTGTTTCTCTGTAAAAGGAGATTCTGATGATGAAGATAGGGACATTCCCTATGAGGAACTCGTTGCAACCTATAAGGAATTACATGCTGATTGGATGAAGCGTATGGACAAAATTGAGGTACTTGCTAAGGTAAATAAAGTTCTTTATGATGAATTAATTACCTGTGAAGATGAAAAAACCAAACTTTCAAAAGAAACGGATGTTCAAAAAGATACCATTGCCAAACTTGAAGTCCTTGTGACCAAGAGAGAAGTTGAGCTTGAAAAAATCAAGAATGGAAGTGAAAAAGCTGAAAACACTTTTACCAAGTTAAACAAAAGTAAAATGAAACTTGATGAAGCTATCTCTGTAGGTCAGCTCAACAAAACTGGTTTGGGCTTTTGAAAAAGTAATTTTGTAAAGGAGGGATGTGAGGCTTCTACTTCAAAAGGTGTGGAAAAACCATTTTTTAAAGAAAAAATCCTTTTGAGTGAGAAAAGACCTAGGAAGAGGCACTACATCTGCCACTATTGCCTTACTCCTGGTCACATTAGGCCCTTTTGTTACAAACTTAAGGCTGATAAAAAATCTGGTCACTTCAATCAGCCTCAGATGTGTGAGAAGATGTATGCACATCCGAACACACATCAAGGTAAACTGAGACCTCTGCACCACAAAAAGAAAGCTGAAAAACAGTGGGTGGCCAAACTAAGTGCTACCTGCAATATTGTTTACTCTTCCCTCAAGAGTAGTGTCTCTAATTCTTGGTATTTTAATAGTGGGTGCTCTAGGCACATGACTGGGAATCAAGCTTTTCTAGTAGACTATGAGTTAATCAATGGGGGAAAGGTGAATTTTGGTGGTGATGCTCAAGGCAAAATCATTGGGAAAGGTACCCTAGATGTGAAGGGATTCCCAAAACTTCACAATGTGTATCATGTGGAAGGTCTTAGGACTAATCTCATTAGTATAAGTCAGTTATGTGATGATGACTTATATGTGAAGTTTGATAAGAAGATTTGTGAGGTGTTTAATGAGTCTAACACATGTGTCCTCACTGGTCTAAGATCATCTGACAATTGTTACAAGTTTTGTGATAATTTGTCTTGTTTAAGTTCCTTTGATATTATATTTGATGATACACTTGATTTTAACCTCAAAACTGCCAAGGATAATGTTTCGGTTATCAAGCGGAGTGGAAATCTGCCGATATAGGTCTTTGGAGATACGGAAAGCACTTTGTAAAGGAAAAACAGCGGATATGAGTCCGGATGTGCAAAAGGATGTATCTGCGGATGTGAACACAACCGTTCCCACATCCGAACACACATCCACTCAAAGAACCGAGTCCGAAGTCGGTTCTTCGCATTCGAAGGAGAAGCTAATTCTGAAAGAGACCATGTTGGGTCTGTTGATAGATCAGATGACATTTTGTCCAGAATTCAGAAAAATCACCACACTTCTCAAGTGGTTGGTGAAATGCATGATCAAAGGCAAACCAAAAGGAATGAGAAGGCAACTCACAGTTATTTGGATGCTTTATGGAGTCATACATACTTATACTCCAAGGTATGTTGTTACTGCTTTGTGTCTAACATAGTGGTATACTGTGACTTAGATTGGGCAAACAATTTTGATGATAAAAACATCTGTGTTCGATGTTCCTACCTTGGTAACATCCTTTATTCCTGGTATAGAAGGAGAAAAAGTTATGTCTTCTTGCTCATAGTTGAGGCTAAATATGTTGCCCTTGGAAGTTTTTGAACTATGTTACTGTGGATGAATCAAATGCTGAATGACTATGGATTGAATAGCAAAATTTTAACTACTTTTTGTGATAACAAAAGTGCCTTGGACATATCTAAAAATCCTGTCCAACATTCTAGAACAAAACACATTGATATTAGACATCATTTCATTAGAGATCTTGTAGAACAAAAAACTGTGTGTCTGGAATTTGTTGGGACTGAAAATCAATTGGTTGATATATTTACAAAGGCATTAGATTTGGAGAGATTTTCCTACTTGAGGAAGTCTCTTGGTTTGTGTGATATCTAAGGTTGTGAGCACAAATGTGTCTCACATCCTCTAACACATCTGTATATTAGATTGTCTGAAAAAAAAAATAAAAAAAAAATCAAAATACATATCATGCATTAGCACGAAATTTCTCAGTGTGGTCACTTGTTTTTGATCACTTAATTGTGAGCACTTCCTGTTCATGTCATCTTTTGATGACTTGATATAACCTTCCTAGGTATCTCACAGTGGGTGCTATAAAAAAAATAATAAAAAAAATAAATAAAAAATAAGTGAGAAACAGCTGCTTCACCCTTAGTATGAAGCCAGACCATTGTGATCAAGAGATTTTCATAAGAAAAATTGAAATCAAACTTGAAAAGATCATTGGGAAAAGGGCTATTTTTGGGATCAAGTAAAGTGAAAGCTACTCACAATGCAAATCCACAACAAAAAATTGGTGGATGCATCCTAGAGGCTGTGCAGATTGGATTATTGCTCATTGACTTTTTGTGATCTAAATGTGTCCCCAAATGTGACTCACATTCTATGCCACATCCATAAGCTGAGAATTTTTCCATCACCTGTGTGTTTGCATCATGCTAGGCATACTGCATTTTTAGGACATATAGGAGCTTTGTAAATATGCTAGTTAATTTATTTTCATTCTTAATTTATTCTTTGATTTAACATGTTTTTGTTTTCCAATATCTCCCATGAAAGAAAAAGGTGTGTATCAATCCGTATTTAAAAAGGAAGGACAATTTTAAAGGGATTCTGTTGAAAAAGATATGGCTAAAGTGATTTTTTGTTACCATAAAACGTTAGCAAAATTTTGATTTATTTTAATCCCTATTCTTTCTGCGATTCGCTGTGTGTGTGTGGAAATATCAAAGGGTTATAGCCGTTGGTGGATCTTTGTGAAATTTTGGCTGTGTGAGACTTTTTTGGAAAAAGGATTCCTTAATTCAGTTGGAAAGGGGGAGTTGTAGGTTTTATTGTGTGCCTCATCTGTCGCATCTCTTTAATCCTTCATTGTGCTTCTTTCCCCTCTACCCCAATTTTTATCTCACACACACACACCATATATTTCTCTATCTCTCTCTCTCTCTGTCTAATCAATCTGCAGAATCAATGGAGCTGATGTTGTGGATGTGCGTCAGGATGTGGCCACATCTTGTCACACATCTGCAGATTCTTTGGATGCAATCGTGGAAGCCTTTTATGCAGAAATTGTTGCAGCTGCTGCTCTCAATGCTCAAATGATTACCTCCCAGACACATGCCAAGAACCTTACAGGTTTTTGAAGGTGGATCTCCAGAAATGGGTGACTTAACTTTCTTGTCAAAAAGGGGGAGAAGAAGAAAAAGGATGAGAATGATTTTGATGTTGTCTTTGCTACTGCTGCTGATGTTTTAGTTGATACTTAAACTCAGGGGGAGTTTTAATGTTTGTTCTTAATGGTGAATGAAACATCAACAGGTTTGTTTACTTTTAATATTTGTTAGTTTGATTTTAATATTCGTTTTAGTTATTTGTTAGTTTTAGTCTTGATTTGTGAATCCCTAAATACATTTGCTGAATGGCTGCCTTAGTCTATATTTGTTGAACTGCAATTTTTGGTACTGACTTGTTCTATGCAGTTTGTGTGGATGTGTTGACACATCTGCACACACATCCATTCAGGGGGAGTTTTTGAATCTGAAAATGTTGGTCATAGTAATCAAATCATAAATCTTTAGTTTTGACCAGAAAGTCCAAAATAGGGGGAGATTGAAAGCGTGAGTTTTTAGGGAACAATGTGTTTCCTTATTCGAATCAATATCTCACATTTGTTAAGTTGATTTTGGGACTTTCATGGAAAGATTTATATTGTCCTATTGTGAAAAGGATTTTAGTTTAGGAAATAAGTTGTTTCCTATTTCGAATCAAAGAGAAATTTTTGGTAAGTTGATTTTATGCTTTCATGGAAAGATTCATAAGTATCCTACTTTGAAAAGGACTTTGTAAATAGAGTAAATATCTTTTATTTATGTACATAGTTTTATATTAGGACTAACCTACTAACAATCTATTCCTTTGTGAGTGTGCTTTATGTTTTCTTGTAGGAATTGGATTCTCACATATGGAAGAGTTTGGATTCGTGAAGATCTTCTCAATGGTGCCTATAAATACAAGAGACCAGCACAAGAGAAGACAGAGCTTTAGAGATTTATTTGAGAGAATAATACTTTTCTTCTTCACGTTTTCATATTGTTGTTTTAGGTTGTGAGTGAAGGTTGTGTCTTACATCCGTAACTCACATCTAGATTTTCATAGAGTTCTCTTGTTTTACTTCTGACTAGAATAGATCCTACTTGGGAAAGGGGAGTTGTTCTTGTCGTAGAAGGTGATTAGAACTCGTTTAGTATTTTCATATTTTAGTTTTTCACTTATTTGTTTTTGTAAGAAACAAAAGTTTTTATAGTGAAAAGTTTTTTGGCGTAAGCCTAGTTTGCTGATCACATTGATCAGTAAGCGTAAATAATTCTTGAGTTATTTGCTTTTAATTGTTTTATTCCGCTGCATTATCTGTGGATGTGTGGACAGTTGTGAGACACATCTGTTCTCACATCCGTTGTCTGTTGGGTGATTAAAGTTTCCTAGCTACACGAAACTTTCACAAAGTATCCAAATTTTGAGCAAAGATGGACGATACATGAGGAAATGGGTGATGATGAGGCTTATGAAGATATTATTCGGGTGGTCTTCCCTTTTTTTTGTTCTCATTCCTAGAGGAACAAGTGTAAGTTGATTGTTGTTTTTAGATTAACCTAGCAGGTTGATGTATTTTCTTGACAAACCTAGTTTCTAGGAACAAGTGTAAGCTGATTGTTGTTTTTAGATTAACATGATAGGATGATACATTTTCTTGACAAACCTAGTAGGTTGATTTTTTTTTGGATTTTGTAACGATGATTATGGTTCATAATATAGTGTTAAATGCAATTAATTTATTAATTTTCATGTTGTGCTAATCAACCTTTCTTTAATTTTTATTCAATTATTAATTATAAATAGGGCCAGTGAAATGGAAAAAAATATAAATTTAAAGTACCTAAGGTGATTGCATTTGCCATCTCTTTTTTTTATACCTAAGACGATTGCCTTTGCAGTCTCCTTTTGTTAACCTAAGGCGATTGCATTTGTCGTCTCCTTTTGCTAACCTAAGGCGATTGCATTTGTTATCTCCTTTTCTAAGCTAAGGAGATTGCAAATGTGATTTAAATAATTAAAAAAATAAAATTAATAAAATTTTTATGCGATGGGAAAAGCGGTCGCGAAAAATAAATACCTAAGGCGACGGCTTTTTTTCGTCGCATTAGCTTTCCGCGACAAGGCTTTACGCGACTGCCTTAGCGATTGTTTTCCCAGTCGCGTTAACATTCCGCGACGGCTTTGAGGCTTTACGCGAAAGCTTTTGGCAGTCGCAAAAAACTGTTTTTCTTGTAGTGATTGATCTCGCAGTACAAAGTATCCACCCACTGTCATTGCAGACACATTAGGTTTAATTAAGTTTTTTATTTTGCTTTGCAAGTATGTAATGAGTCGAGAGTAGACCGTGCTTGAACTCATCAAAAGGTGTTTAACTGTAATGAATAGTAGGTTAATTTAAGAGTTTTTCGAGACACAAGTGATTGGTACTGAATTTAGAATTTTATTAGTTTTTTAGACCGAACCAATAATGGCTGCCTACGTTCCCCTTTTTAAAAATGGACTAAGGGGCTCAGGTCATCGTAGTTCGACTTTTTTTTTTAAAGAAAGGGAAAGATAGAAGCGTGAAAAATAGTGCAACCCTGATTTATACCTAGACCATTTTGAGGATGAGTCTAGTTGGGTATTACTCTTTTAGCATTTTGATATATATATTATTATTGTTTAGAGATTAGAGGGGGAAAGAGAGTTGACTCAATTTCTTCTTCAAACGAAGTATCTCCGAATCTTGCTTCTGTTTACTTGGTTGACGAAAGGGTTTCTATCCATCTGCTAGCTTTATTGCTCCTCCTGAGAAGATCTTCTGTACCACAAACGGGCCTATCCAGGTAGGTTCCCACTTTTCGAGGGGATTGGTCTGTGTAGGAGGCTTTTCTTTAAGCACTAATTCACCCTCTCTGATGTCTCGGGTCTTAACTTTTTTTTATCAAAAGCTCAGGCCATTCGACTTTGGTAGGCACGAGTATGTTCCATGACCTTCAATCTTCGCTCATAGAGTAGAGCCAACTCGTCATGACAGCTTTGGAAACATTCGACTTTGTTGACCCCATTTTCCAAGAGGACTCGTAGAGAGGGGATTTCTAGTTCAACTGGCAACATGGCTTTCATTCCATAAGTTAGCGCGAAAGGAGTTTCCCCGGTGGTGGTTCTGACTCATGTACGGTATCCCCAAAGTACCAAATGCAGCTTTTTGGGCCAATCCCGTCCTCGTAAGGCCATCTTTTTTATTATCCTTGCGAGGGTTTTGTTTGCTGCCTCTATTGTGCCTTTAGTCTATGGTCTATAAGGAGAAGACTTGTGGTGAGTGACTCTAAACTCGGTTAGAAGATGGTCGTAATCTCCTTCGAAGTGGGTTCCATTATCATATATGATCTCGTTGGGCACTTTGTATCTGCACATGATGTTTTCCCTGATGAATTCCGCCACCTACTTGGAATTCAATACTTTGTAGGATTTGGCTTCTACCCATTTGGTGAAGTAGTCGACAGTGACTAATATGAACTCGTGGTCGTTGCTTTTGGGGGGAGTGATCTTGACAATGACGTTGATTCCCCATGTGGCGAAAGGCTATGACGTAGTCATGCGATAGAGCTCGTGAGGGGGAATGTGATTGTGGTTGGAAAACCATTGGCACTTGTCACAACTTCTGACAAACTGGATGCAGTCTGTTTCCATTGATATCCAATAATAGCCCATACGGAGGATGATTTGCATCAATGCTCGGGCATTCATGTGGGGGCTGCAGGCTCCATTGTAAGTTTCGTTCATCAACTCGACGGCTTTCTCTTTGCTTACTCATCGAAGGAGTGGTCCCTGGTGATGCTTCTTGTATAGCATGCCTCCCAAAATGACGATGTGGGATGCTAGGCGTTTTAAATCCACCATGCTTTTGGCTTTGATGCCTTATTTGTAGTTTCCTTCTTCATTCATGAAAGAAGCTTCTCCACTTTTGAGGTACTAGTACACTTGGTTGTACCAGGGTTCGTTGATCGGCTCGGGTTCAACTTTGATCTCACAATAGTAGGCCTGGGTTTCCCGTCTCCCTAGTCTGAATGGCTTTACTGATTTCCCCTCGGAAATTTCAACGAGAGAGGCTAGAATGGCCAAGGCATCGGCGAAGCGGTTCCTATCTCTTGGCAAGTAGTGAAAGGAAACATCCTTGAATTGAGCGATGAGTTCTTCCATGTATGCGTATGGTCTATCGTATTCCATCTGTTGGAAACCTGATTGATGATCAGTGTCGAGTCTCCGTATACTTCCAACTCTTTGATGTTGCGTTCAAGAGCGGCTTCTAAACCGGCTACGCATGCTTCATATTCTGTCGCGTTATTGGTTACTCCAAAATTTAACTTTATGGCTATGGGAGTGTGCTCATCTTTTGAATCGACCAGGAGCATTCCAATATCATTCCATTTCTTGTTGGCTGCCCCATCAAAGAAGAGTTGTCAGCAGTTCTCGCTGTCAAGAGAAAAGATTCCGTCATCGGGGAATTGTGGATCGGGACCCTTGGGTTCGTTGCTTGGGATGTCTGCCAGTTGGTCTGCCATTACTCACCCTTCATTGATTTCCTGGTCATGTACTTGATATCGAACTCGGCCAGGAAAAATGACCACTTGGCTAGTCTAATGGACAATGACGGCTTATCGAACAGATATTTGACCGGATCCATCTTGGAGACCAGGAATACTGAATGGGATTGCATGTAGTGTTTCAGCTTTACGACTACCCATACCAAAGCGGTACAGGTTTTTTCTAAGGCTGAGTAGTTGAGTTCGCTTCCTTGAAGCTTTCAGCTCACGAACTAGATTTCATTCTCAACTTTTGAATCCTTCTTCTCTTGCGCCAGCATAGCCCCAATTGATGTATCCGTCACAGTCAGGTATAAGAGGAGTGACTTTTCTCCATGCGGTGGGCATATGATCAGGGGGTTTACCAGGTATGCCTTTATTTTCTCGAAAGATTCTTGGCATTCAGCGTTCCATTCGATATCCACATTTTTCTTCATTAGCTTAAAGATTGGCTCACGGAGAGACGTCAGCTGGTTTACAAAGCGGCTGAAGTATTGAAGTCTTCCCACAAAACTTTTCACTTCTGTCAGTGTTCGAGGTGGTTTCATCTCAATGATGGCCTTGATTTTCTGGGGGTCGGCTGTTGTGAAATTGGGGGGATCACCACATCCACTAGCCCATACTAGCAGTCATCAACATGGAGAAAAATTAAATCAACACATGATAATATGAAAGAACAAGAACACCGATAATTTGTTAACCCGGTTCACCACCACCCGTGGCTACATCCGGAGGCACCAAGCCAGGATATCACTATAATAATATATGAAAGATTACAACTTTACATATGTACTCACACAGATATAGCATAGTAACTCTCCATGAGCAATCTCTCATATACATTATCTCACTCCCCTAGAACGCACAAATAACACAGTCATGGCCGGGTTGTAGGATCGCCCCCATGGCTCTCCTAGGCCCCCGACCCCCCTTCCTAGACATTATTTTGTGGCTCCCTTTGATATCCTAACTTTCTCCTCTTGGGTACAAATATTATGGTGGTAGTCACAATGTATTTATAGAGATACAAAACCTACTCCTGATTAAAACCTAATTTACCCTGAGTCCTTGAGACAGAAGGAGTATAACTTTAATTAGGAATGCTAATATTAATTCCATATGTGGACTCCTTTCCAGAAATCCGTCCCCGACAGACTGTTCCTTTGGGCGGTCGCCCACTTCAACAATCCGCTCCGATTTTCTGCTCCTCCATGGTTTTGATCCGCTCCTTGGTTTTGGCTCCAATCCCAACAATCTCCCACCTGGAGACATAAACCACCATTGTGACATGCTCCCATCATACTCCCAACTGAGAATGATCCACCAAATATTTTACACCACCATGTTGAGCCTCCACGTTCCTCCACCATGAGCCTCCACGCCCAAGTAATAAGGCGAGTTGAAACCAAGCGACGCTTCAACCTCTCCGTGTTAGATCCTTCTTGCCTCCCCAAATCAACTTCTACCTTGATTTATCTGCAAGACTAACTTTGCCTTCTCCCTCCTAGATCCACTCCCCTTGCAATGCTCCCCATGAAACTCGGACACACCTTGCTTCTTGCATTGTCTTCTTGTGGTCTTTTTTTCTCGCTCTCTGTTAGGTACTTGTGACTGTCTCCTTGCTGGCCAGCTACACATTGTCACCTCTCCACCCCAACACACCGTTTATTGATGTCTCTCCCCTTTTTACACCAACAGGCCGGTCTCCAAGCCTCTTGCTCCCACCCGGAACGAAATTGATGTTGTCGGTAGAGAACAACATCCTCCTTACCCCTCATCTGTCGTTTGCGAGAAGTCCTCCTCTTCCCACGTGGTCCTAGCAGAAACATACCACTCACCTTTGCAAGAAGAGATTGTATCAAAATAGGAAACAAAATATGCTGCAGAAAAAACTCTCCCGACACGTGGGCGGTCGCCCACCACCCCTTTGGCGGTCGTCCATGAAGAATTTCCCACGAGCCCAACCTTCTCCATGGGCGGTCGCCCAGTACTCCAGAAGCTCCTCCGACTTAGACTCCTTTTCTTTCATATTTTTCTCCAACCACCTTGACTGCCCCAAAAACCCTTGAACATCTCTAGATCTATCTTGATCTCTGCATCTCCAAAATTCCACCTCGAATTTCTGCAGATCTCAATAAGAAACAAACGAACTCTTCAGACTTACTGATCTTTCGCACGATCGTGGACCTATTTGGCACGTCTTGCTTCAACCATAAACCCTAGAAGCTCTCAAATCCCTGCACGTCTTCCACACGAGGAATCTGCACGAAAAATCTGTTGTCTCTTTTCTTCACCTTGGATCTCTCCTAGACCTCTAACCAAAGCTCTGATATCAGTTGTTGTGAAATTGGGGGGATCACCACATCCACTAGCCCATACTAGCAGTCATCAACATGGAGAAAAATTAAATCAACACATGATAATATGAAAGAACAAGAACATCGATAATTTGTTAACCCGGTTCGCCACCAACCGTGGCTACATCTGGAGGCACCAAGCCAGGATATCACTATAATAATATATGAAAGATTACAACTTTACATATGCACTCACACAGATCTAGCATAGTAACTCTCCATGAGCAATCTCTCATATACATTATCTCACCTCCCTTAGAACGCACAAATAACACAGTCATGGCCGGGTTGTAGGATCGCTCCCATGGCTCTCCTAGGCCCCCGACCCCCCTATCTAGACACTATTTTGTGGCTCCCTTTGATATCCTAACTTTCTCCTCTTGGGTACAAATATTATGGTGGTAGTCACAATGTATTTATAGAGATACAAAACCTACTCCTGATCAAAACCTAATTTACCCGGAGTCCTTGAGACGGAAGGAGTATAACTTTAATTAGGAATGCTAATATTAATTCCATATGTGGGATCCTTTCCAGAAATCCGTCCCCGACAGACTGTTCCTTTGGGCGGTCGCCCACCTCCTCTATGGGCGGTTGCCCACTTCAACAGTCCACTCCGATTTTCTGCTCCTCCATGGTTTTGATCCACTCCTTGTTTTTGGCTCCAATCCCAACATCGGCTTTGATGCCTATTTCCGTGACCATGTACCCTAGTACTTCGCCTCGTTTCACGCCGAAGGTGCACTTTGCGGGGTTCAGTCTCATGGAGTGCTTTTTGAACCGATTGAAGAAATTTCTCAAGTCTATCATGTGTTGCATGTCAGATACTTTTGAGTGCATGATCATGTCGTCTACGTACACCTCGATCTCTCTGTGGATCATGTCATGAAAGAGTGTGGTTGCAACCCTTTGATAGGTAGCCCCAACATTCTTTAAGTCAAATGGCATTACCGTATAATAGTATGTTCCCCATGGAGTGGTGAAGGCTATCTTGGCCTAATCTTCTTCGGACATTTTGTTCTTGTTGTATCCGGAAAAACCATCTACAAAGGATTTTACTTTGTAATTGGTCGTGGTGTCAACCAACATGTCGATGTTTGGCAGCGGGATGTCATCCTTTGAGGTGGCTTTGTTAAGGTCACAAAAATCTACGTAGCATCTGACCTTTCCATTGGCCTTGGTGACTGTCACGGTGTTGGAGAGCCAAGTAGGGTACTCGATCACTCTGATGAAGCCGACGCGGAGCATCTTCTTGATTTCTTCCTTTACTTGCAGGGACCAATTCGGCTTGAGTTTGCGTAGTTTCTGCTTGACGGGCTTGGCCTCGGGATCCAGAGGGATTCGGTGTTCCATGATGGGGGGATTGAGTCCTGGCATGTCTTGGTAGGGCCAAGCGAACACATCAACATATTCTTTGAGGAGATTTACTAGGGCTTCTTTCTCTGTACCGGTGAAGAAACTGCCAACTTGTGTCTCTTTAGGCTCTCACGTTGACCCTAGATTCACTTTGGTCAAAACCTCTTCGACAGCTTGGGCACGATTTTCCTCTCGATCAACTACCTTCTTGAAGATTTCTTTAATGTATTGTTCGTTTATTGTGTCTGCTTCTTTATCAAATGAATCATTATTAACTTCTTTTAAGTTGTTAGTTAATTTATCAGTTGTTAAAGTGGCAATGAGGGGATAATCCGAAAGGTCGATTTTTTCATTCAAGAGAAAGGGGAATACAACGTTGGCTACATAATCATAGTCTTCTGGCGTGAGGCCGTCAGACGACTTAGAGGACTCGAATTCAACAACGAGAGACCCAGAAGGTTCAAAACTAGACTCTGAGGGATGGGGGAGTAGCCCTAATTTTTCTATCATCTCCTTCTTGCTCGCCGTTGGTCAGGTGAAAGTCACCCAATTCCTTAATGGCATTGAAGAATTTTTTTATGAAGGTTCGTGGGTCAAAAGGCTTGGCTTCTCCCATCCCGATCATGGCTATCATGCTGTCCTCGGAGCCCAAATCAATCAGGTTTGGTATTTCCATAACTTCTTCGAAGAGGTTTTGCAGAGCAGGCCCACTTAGATCATTCTCCACAAATTCTGGTTCCTTCTTCCTCTGGACCGTTGTTTCGAATGTTGCTTCGGGGATTGGACCAAACAGTCTATCTCCCAAGAAGAGTGTTTCGAGCTGTTCTTCTATGTCGGGTATCCCTTTGAACGAGTACTCATGCTGAATGGTGGTAGTGATGGGTCCAGGTATTGTAGTGACATCGAGGAATGCTCCCCTTATTGGGTTGGCCCTAAGTCCTCTGAAATGTTTGAGGTTCTATGCCAGCTTCTCCAGCTTTTCTGCAGTCTCTCTGTTGACCTTTCCTGTTCCTTTCTTATCTTCATCAGTTCCTATGTCAGTTCCCTCAGTTCCTTTCTCACCTTCATCAGTTTCTTTGACGAAGTAGCGAGCTAGGTCAAAACTGTAAGGTCGGAGGTTGGGTACGGTGTAGGAGATTCCCTTTTTACGAGTCGCGGCTTTGGTGCTTGCGAGCTTCTTGTCTTCTCTGACGTCATCAGGTGTAGGTACATAACCGATCCCCTGGACAGTATCTTGATCCTTGACTTTGATAACTTGGTGTTGGCCCTGTAGCCTTTTGCCGAGCCCCAGTACTGGGATGAAGTTCATGAGTTTTATCATTTTCTTGGCAGGAGGGATCTTATCCCAAGACAACGGAAGGTCTATGCTGCGTACTTGGATTTTGGAAGTTTCTACTGTAAATCCAGTTAACACCATATCATCATCATCGTGCTTGATTTCTAGAACGGGAATGCCATTGGTGCAAGTCCCTTCGGTGGTGACACGATCCCCGTAGACAGTTGTCAATTTATCTCCTTGCATGAATTTGACACATTGGTGAAGAGTGGATGCTACGCCGATTATTTGGTGCAGCTATGGTCTTCCCAAAATGGCCGTGAAAGTGATAGGAATGTCCAGGATTTGAAACTTGGTAGGCATTATATGTTTGCCAAACCAGAGGTTTAGGGTAGCGACCCCGAGAACTGCACGGGAGGTAGAATCATAAGCTTTGACAGTGTGTGCCGAAGGCTTCAAGTTGGTGGGCTTGATGTCGAGAAGATCCATCATCTTGGCAGGCAGAACATTCATACCCGAGCACCCGTCAACAAGTACGCGAGGAAGGCGACGCTCATCCAACTGGATAGTGATGTAGAGCTGCTCATTATGATCAGCCCCAAATTTTGGCAGGTCCAAGTCGGTGAAGGTGATGATGTTCCCATAATGGATATTATCGATCATCTGGATTACTTCCTCGGGAGTCACATCTACGGGGACCATGGTCCGAGCTAAGCTTTCTTCCAGCTTGAGCTTATGATAGTAGGAAGAGATGAGCAGGGACCAAAGGGAGATGTTTGCTTGGGTCTACTTTAGCTGGGTAAGGATCGGGTCTTCCTTTCCGGAACTTGCTTCCTCGGGTACCTTGGCATAGGGATACCAACTGGGTCGCGGCTCTTGCTCTGTTGGCTTTTTGTTGGCCTTGGGCAATAGCACATGAATTTGGCAAGATAGGGTCAGAACATTGACATCGGGCTTGGCCTCTTTCGAGCACGTTTCTTTGAGTTGAGCCATAGTCAGTGGGGGATTTTTTGAAGCGCAGGGCCATACATCCTCTCTCAATTCGTTGATTATTACTATCTTTTTGGGGGCATCGGCAGGCTTTCAGATTCTGTCCCATGATATGGGTTTAGGTGCCTTAGAAGGGAGAGAGCCTATGGTCTGGCGCAGTTGCTCGAATGTCAGTGTGCATCAATGGTTGCTAGGACTTAGCATTATTTCGTTCATCCTTTTTCTGAGGCTAGAGGATTCTTGATTCATGCGAACCGTCTCTTTGAGCTCTTTGCGGTACACAACACTTTTCTCTTTATCGCTGAGCATGCTCATAGCATTTTTGAGCTGGGACAAACAGTAATTGTGGTTTGCTAGCTTTCCTCCACTTTTACTCCAAATATGCTCTCTTATGGCCGAGCCTTCGTTGAGAGTTAGCGCTTGCATTTCTTCCCAAGTCAGAATATACAAGGCTTATTTGAATTGCACGCGACAATCCTGGTAAACCTCCATTGGGGAGAGCTCTCTTTCTTGCCTCAATTAGTAACGAGCAAGTCAGAAGGTGAGTACACGGTTTCCTGGACGTCTGCCCAAAAGACTGGCTTTTGTCCCAGTTGTTCATTTCCTATCCCGTAAACGAACTTCGCAGTTTGTGGGACCTCCTTTAGCATTCTTTAGAGGTTTATTTCCATTTTTCTCTTCCCTTTAGACATGCTTTTCTTTTTTAATTTGCCTTTTAACTTGAGATTGGAAATGATCTTTTCCCATCCTCCTAGGACCTTTGGTATTCTAGTTTTGTTGGCTTCATGACTGGCTTGGAAGAGTATAACTTCATCATCCTCGTCATCACTTTTGCAAAGGGCTTGCTTTTCCCAGGGAGGCAAGCGCTTGTATTCTTCACGCTGTTGGACCAGGTATTCCTTGTGTTGCTCCATTCCATCTCCTAGGTCATCTAGACCACTGACTGCCTTTCCTTTCCAGAGAGGGTTTGTCGAGAATTGGTGGTAATCCAGGAAATTGTCATTGTTAAAGTTCTTGAGGTTGAACTGATCCAGAGTGGCCTCTAATTGTCTTTCTGAAGCGGCTTGCGAAGCTTTAAGGGCTTTTTCCCTGCGAGCCTTCCGAGTTTCATCTTCGTCCCAGAGGTGAGCTTCTTGCACAGCCAATTCCATGAGGGCTTTTCTTGCGAGGGTCAAGCATTCTTCGTACGTACTGTAAGTACCCAAATATGGCTCACAGCCACCAATCTGAGTTTCCTAGCAATTTCCCAAACTTTCATGAAGTTTAGTGGCAATTCGAGAACTTTTCATTACTTTCTGAGCAAGGAAGGACCTACCAGGAATTACAAAACTGGATAGGATCTCGCTAGAAAGAAGCTTCAAAATCTTCCACCTTGCCTTGTTCTAGAAACAGGCTGAGTCGACAGAAGAAGAAGCCGCGCGGCCTCTTTTAGTGAAAGATGGCGCCGCGTGGCCTTATCCGTAGCCTGGCAGAAGCCTATAAATTGAGGCCTTCTCTACCCATTTTCAAGAGCAGTTTTTAAGCAATAAACCGCTGCAGAAATTTAAACACGAATTCTCTCTCCTAAATCCTAAGAGCCCACTCTCTCTCCTAAACCAACCTAATCCTAATCTATTCCTAATAGACCTATACTCAAGAAACACCCCTAAGAAGATAGAGATCAACCAACAATTGGTAATCTCTCCTTCTCCCTACCCTAATCTACATCTATACACTTTTACTCTCTTTAATACTTGTTGATTACTTACTATTATGAGATAAAGTTTCAATCTTTGCACTTTATTCTTGTAGATCTACTCTCACATTATATTATCTCTTTTATTACTTTTTATTATGTTGTAAAGTTTCCGTCTTTATACTATAGCAATGTAGATCTATCATTCCCCACTCCCCTACACAAGTGATTCAAGGGAATCCTCTCCCAAGGATGAACAAAGACTTGTTATAGGGATGATTCACCTAAATATGATGTGGTCCTTTTTTATATTCCTAGATAAAAATGCTATCTTTGTTTACTAAATGCTCCATCTTTGTCCCTAGATCTAGCCTTCCTATGATTGTCCACCTATTGGGGTACTAAGGAGATATGATGAGCCATAAAGATCCAATATTTGTATATAAATGTCTTAGATCTATACTTCCTTAGTATTCTCCTAGCATCCTAAGTGGGATATTGGTGTAAAGTTCCTATCTTTACACTAATTTCTCCACAAAATGCTATAAAACTTGCACCAAGGATCACCTAAGTCAAAGATAATGGCTCAAAAGGTGTAGGACAAACCTAAAAAAACTACTCAATCTTTATATACTAAAAATCCTAGATTTATGTCTTGCATACTTTCCTTAGTGTGTAAAATGGAGGATTTAATGTAAAGTTTCGATCTTTACATCTAAATCTCCATGAAAGACGTAATCTTCCCCCCCCCCACTTGGAATGTTCCATCATAAAGCTTAAAGATCTAATCGTTGGCTACACCTAACCTAAGAATTCCCCAATGAAGGTTGGAGTAAGATACATCTAGGCCTTACATGGCCTAAGTGGTCGATAATCCAATCAAAGGGGTCGAAAAGGTTGAATGGTGATATCCAGGAGCTCTAAATGGACATGGAATCAAAATCCCGAAAATATCAAAGTTCAAGTCATCCTAGACCTAGAAATTTCTAAAAATGGTTCCTAGCTTAGGAAAAGGCTTGTCATATTCCTTTAAATATGTAAAAATTCTTCTTTCTCTTTCTTAAATCACACACACACACACACACTTGCACACACTTTGGACCCTTTGGAAGACTTGCTTTTGCAAGGCCCCTTGGGTGAACACCAAACGTTCTTCCCAAGGGGTAACTTAACCTCCAGACCAAGTATCTTTTTCCTTTTTTCAAAGTTTTGAGGACTATCAAAATGGCGTGGCGACTCCGTTTTTCATTAATTTGGTGTTTTCCAACGATGATGTGACTCAGCCCTCGAAATGATTCGCAAACTACCCATGCGGTATTGCATACATGATCGTGAGGTAATTCACAGTTGGCGACTCCACTGGGGAAAGATTAAATGCTTTCCAAACTCCTTTTCTCATAAGAAGCTTTGGAACATTTACGAGGGTTAGCCTTCCCTCCCGAGTCCAATTTTTGTGCTTGTGATTAAATCTTTTCCTTTTTTTATGCATCCCTTGCGCTATTTTTTGGCTTGTATATATTCTGAACAATACTTGGTACAGTTCTGAAGCTGAAAATTGCCCGTAATCTTTGGCTAAACATTCAAGAATTGCAACAGTTTGGAACCTGGAAAATAGCTGGATCAAGCCGTGCGGCCTGATCTGCCCTGGACCAAGCCGCGCAGCTTTATTAGCAGTTCCACCAGGACAGTTTCTTCTGGCATTAATTTGGAAACTGTGGCAACTTTGGGACTATTCTCGTTTTCGTAACTGGGACTCGGGTTTTGCGAGCACCCAGAAAATTACGTGCTTATGTGATGCATTTCCCCGTCGTAAAACATTTATTTGAGACACATATTGAAAATCTCTATTTTAACTCAAAAAAAGAATTTTTAGTGATCGCACACTACGCTCACTATATAATCCTGTACACTTTTGCACACTACGTCCTCAATGGTTGTTCAGATGCAGTCACGAAAGGTGTTACGACGTCCCCGAGCGCGCACGAAACCATCCCAACCTCCCCTTGGCTTAACCCGTGTCGACCAATGCACTAGTCCATGTCACACTTTTTAAACCGTGACCTTTGGTTGGTTTTTGTCTAGATCATGTCATACAGCCTTGTCGTATACCCTCGTAAAAGTCAAACCTAAGCCAATGTTAAAGTCAAGATTCCTCGCGCAAGTGATGCCATGCCAAAATTTCGTTAGGCAAAATTGGTAAAATCTTGACCCCTGTCATTGACTTTGACTTGCACGGAGTATGAAACCATGCTCAATGTGACGCCGTGTCATTCAATTTTTTATGCCCGACCTATGCCTATTATACACTTTGCACAATGCCGAATTTAATGTCTATCGCGCAAGATAAGCTATGCCAAAATTCCGTTAAGGCTAAAGACTTGACTTTGACGGTGTTGACATTGACTATAATCCGCATCGCTCGTGCCTTAAAATTCCTATGATCCACTAGATCCTAGGACCGTTCTGCTCTTTTCGGTCGATGGGATCCGCTTGCCCTATTAAAACCTTGTTCGAGGTTACAGGTTGAGGGGTCCATAGACGTAGTGACGGAACCCACTGATCCAGGATCTAGAGTAGTTGCGAAAAAGAAGGGCAACCTTTTCCAACCAAATAGGGCTAATCAAAAGACACTTTTTTAAGTAAACTTGAAGATTCTTAACTGCATGTTACTTGAGCCTTCAGCCTAAACACCTACCCCCGATTCTAAACCTAGCCTATCCCTTTTCCACAGCGAGAAAGAAGTGGGTGAGAATACCGGATCAATGACTTTTCAGTGCAGAAATCTCAAGCTCAGACACTTCATCAGAATCATGAGTTTCGTCTACTCAGTGGTTTAGAATGGCAGATATGATAGAAAATAGTGGTGGTACATGTAATTCGATGTCTAGAGAGGAAGAGTTAGCCCTCACCTTGGAAAACAGCAGCAAGGTTCATGAAGAGCAACAAGCCTGGCTCATCGATGTTCTCCGCCGTCATGGGGTTCAGATAGTAGTTGAAGCAAACGGTTCCTTGGTCTTGGATGAAGATGAGACTCCAGAAACAGTGACTTCAACCCCTCCATCCTACAACTAATGCCCTCCTCCTTCGACATATGATCCCGCAATAAGGGCTACTGCCCTTCAGTTCCTCCTAGTATCTTAGGCCATCAGACCTCCATCACCCTCAACACCTCATAACAGACCAAGCTTTGTTCACTATCAACAGCGACTGAATGCTACAGCCACCCCAGTCTCTCAGTCTCAGCAGTATCCCCAGGATTCACTCCTCCTCCTCCTCAGTACGGACTATCCCAGCTGACTTCAAAGACACAGAACCAGTCCAATGATCTTCTTAACACTTGCCCTACAATAGCAGATCTCCCATCTCCAGCCTTGCTAACAGATCCCCACGAGGCTCCTTACTCCTTCTTTTACCCCGGTAACTATGGATCCAATCCCTATGCCTCTGGCCCGTCTTATGGAAACCAGGGACAAGGTCAAGTCTATACCTATTTCCCTCAAACAGATCCTCAGGTCGTGGTTCCATCCACTAGTGTGCCACCTACCGTACTGCCGCTCAAAACTGATAACTCTACCCCGGAACCAAGCAATCCGAGAATGTTAGCTGACCCTAACATGGCCTGGCTCGTGGAGCAGGTCAAATCCATGCAAGAGAAGTTTGGTGAACTAAGCACTAAGAAATCAGCCTATCAGATCACAGATCCGAGCAAGATTGTTCCTCTTCCTCCAAAGTTCTGGATGCGTGAGATTGCGAAGTTCAATGGCACAGACTGCCCCCGAACTCACAATGAGAGCTACCTTCTGGCTATGAGAGCCAAAGACTGTACTTATCAGCAGATGGCTGACCATTTCCAACTGACATTAAAGGGTTCAGCTCTCAGATGGTTCTTGCATATAAAGCCAGAGGCCCGAGCCACCTAGGACTAGATTAAGGAAGTGTTTATGGAAAAGTACAAGGCCAATTTGAACTGGGAAACTAGCAGAAATGATTTGCAGGGGACTTTGCAGCGCCTAGATGAGCCGGTAGGTGAGTTTTACAAGAGATGGAATTGGAAGCTTAGTGAGATGATGACTCCATTGAATGAAGAAGAACAAATGGAAATCTTCCAGTCCTGCTTGAAGCCCCAGTTAAGGGTCCAGATTGGCAACTACTATTATCCCGATCTCCGAGCAATGGTGAATGCGGGCACCAAATTTGAAAATGCCTTCAATATGGCACCTGCAATAGGAACCAACAACTCCTGCAGGTACAGGGCCTCAACCTCGAACACTCCAGCCAGTGCCGTGAAGGGAAAAGAAACAGTGGGGGCGGTCAATTACATTCATAATGAAAAAGTCGGACAGAGCTCAGGTCAAACCACTGTAAAGATAAGGCCTCACCTCTACACCACTGAAGACTTTGGGATGCCGTTGGAAAAAGTATTTGATTGCTTGGTAGCCGAGGGGCTTATGAGACCTCTGGAAAATTGGAAGCCCAAGAACCCAAACATTCGCTTGGATGAGTCTAAGCATTTTCAGTTCCACAGATACCATGGGCACACCACCAACAATTGCACTTATTTGAGGCACCTAATCTCCCGTTTAATTGAGGAAGGCAAGCTCGAACCGCCTCGGGGCCCCAATACAGTCAAAAACCCTCTTCCAACCATTGACCGAGTGAATGTGATTGAGTTTGGATATCCAGAGCATGCAAATGCAGTCAGGTTTGGGGATCCCAAGATAATAGACATCCTAGAGTTTAACGTCCCTTAAGTTGAATTGCATGGGAAATGGAAGGATCTAATTGATGCCTCAGCCAGGAAGGGCAGTTTAGCCCTATAGTGGGGACCAATTTCATTAATGTCATAGAAGCAAGATCTCTTTTCGGCAACACCAAGCCAGTTACCATTATCAAGATTACAGAGGAGAGACTCACTTATGAAGATTGTGAGGCTGAAGTGAACCAATCTATGACGGTGGAAGTTTCACCAGAACCCTTTATCACCCATGGTGAGCATAACGTGTTTGTGATGGCCCTTACTACTCAGGAGGATCAGTCCCAACTACCGGTATGGAGAAATATGGAAAGGAGAATGAATGACTAAGGAGACTCCGATGGCAGAGAAAGTTGTCTATTAGATGCCAAAAGTGTGACTGGCCTCAGCAGCTCAGAAATGCAGGTGAATGTGATTGAATTTGAAGAGGAAGCCGCACCAGCTCAACCAAAGCCACACATTTGGTATGATGCCTGTGATTGCGAAGATTGTCTGGAGGATGCATACCAGGATTGGATCAATGAGGTCATCCAAATGATCTGGAACATTCACTATGGAAACATCATCACTTTCACTGACCTGGATTTACCGAAATATGGGGCTAACCATACTGAGCCGCTCTACATCACTTTCCAGTTGGAGGAACACCGGCTTCCGAGGGTGTTAGTCGATGGGGGGTCTGCAATGAACGTCCTGCCAGCAAAAATGATGGACCTATGAGATCTGAAGCCAACGGACTTAAAGTCGTCCAGTCAGACTATTAAGGCCTATAATTCCACCGCTCGATCAGTTTTGGGGATTGCAACTTTAAATCTGTGGTTTGGGAAGAAGGTCAAGGTTGTTGACTTCTAAGTAATTGATATCCCCATTTCATTTACTGGTCTACTGGGACAACCTTGGATTCACCAGATAAATGGGGTGACCTCTACCCTGCACCAGTGTGTCAAATTCCAGTCCAATGATGGAACTATCACTACTATCTATGGAGACAGTGTGACTGTGGATGGGACCAATACCGGGGGTATTCCAATACTGGAAATCAAGCATGATAATGAAAGGCTTACCTTAACTGGCTTCTCTTTGGCCACCTCTAAAGTGCAAGTGTGTTGTACAGACCTCACTACTACCTCAGACAAAATACCTCCTGCCATGTGAAGGATGAGAAAGATGAATCATCTTTCGGGGCTTGGACTGGGTAAAAGGCTTCAGGGTCGTCATACTATCATTGATGCAAAGGAACATACCACTCGACATGGCCTGGGCACAAACCAACTCCTCATAATGACAGGGAAGCTAAGCTAACAGTTTAGGAAAGACGAAAAGTTGGTACTAATGAAGGGGTCCGTCTCCGTCCTTATAGCCTGTCTCTGGCCAAGTACTTCACCGAGGGCGAGACTCAGTATGATGAGAATAACAGTCAGCAGTCCGTGAGGAAAGATCTCTTGAAAAGGCCCATGGAAAGCCAGCCAATCCCATCAGGAGGATGTTTCTCGACCTACCGAGTATTCTTAGGGCAACCACCACTGTTCAGAATGAGTATGTCTTTAAAGGAAACCCAGACCGCCTCAAAGATCCAGTACTCTTCCCAGCAGGGGTAATAGATTTCTCCACCTTCGAGCTAGCTCTCCCGAAGATCAGCCAGGTAGAAATTGCCAGCAGTGAGGATAGTGGGCCGGCATTGTAGAAGCTATTTGATGAAGAAATACAGATTCCCGACCTGATCAATTTTAGCTCAGATGACGAGACAGCTACCGTAATTGGGAACGACAGTGAAGAACCTTTTGATCCCCGCACTCTAGTGACTAAGACAGAGATGCCGCTGAAAAACTGGGAGACTTTTTTAGGCCCGATAGCCAGCCAACATCAAAGGATCACAGAGCTTGGATTGGTCCCCCATCCCTCTATATACAGGACATTGAGATTCACGATCTCCATTATATTTGACCCTTCAACATAGGTGACTTCATTTGAACTTGAGCCATTCTCAAATCTGATCATATTCACATAAGATTTTCCATGCTGGTTTGTTGCACCTTTTATGTCAGAGAGTTCTAATTCATCTTTGCTTGGTGGTTCAACCCAAACTAAAGGGTGTCGTGTACCCTGTTGTGAAGATGGTACCGCGAGGAAAACATCGTGTCCTCTGCTTGAACAAAGGGGCCTGATAGGGAATTCAATGTTTAATATTTCCTTGATGGATGCCAAACATTCTTTGTAGATGTGCCTGTGTCTGTTGACCTTTAACATGAAGATTTCTTCATTAGGTCGGGCCGAGGGCTTTGCTTGAAGGATGCTTACAAACTTGTGGTCGCAGAGGGGAGGTTATGTCCCTGTATCATCCGATTCTCTTTAGGATGGTTCGTACGGGGTGGCATATATGCACGGCTAAGGGTATATTTGGTTGGTACCTCAACTTCATTGCTCAAGAGAATGCTATCTCCTTTGATGACCTCGAGGTCTCCTCTGCGGTTTATGAACTTCATGCATTGATGGAGGGTGGAGGCTATGGCTTTCATGTGGTGCATCCATGGGCTTCCTAGCAAAGCTATGAATTCAGACGGGATATCCATTACTTGGAATTTTATCGGCACCATTTGAGCTTCGAACCAAAGTTCTAGAGTTACGATTCCCAGGATGGGGCGAGACGTATTGTCATAGGCTTTGATGGTTCGGGAGGATGGGATCATGTGGCTTTCATTGATGCATATTTCTCGCATCATGATGAGAGGAAGAACGTTAACGCACGATACGTTGTCTACCAGAACTCCCGGAAGGGAGACGGTGTTAAGAAGAATGGTGATCTACAGTGCCTCGTCATATTTTGTAAACCCCCTTGGCAAGTCCTCATCACAAAATGTGAGCGTACTATCGTCTAATCTTGGATCATACACTTGATCTCTTTCGGGAGAAGGGGAATCATCGAGCCAACTGTTTCCCGTCTTTCTTTTGATAGGCAGAGGTCTTAGTAGTACCTCGGGCCTTGGGTTCTAGTTCTCGGGATTCCAGTGAGGTTAATTGTGGCGGTTGGCCTCTCTTGTTAGCACATTGATTGAGTTTGACTGATCTGTTTGTTTTGCCTTTCCTCTACTGACCCGAGCTCTAAAGCCGGACAAGTTAAATTAGGCTTATCTTTCTTGGGATTGTGTTTCTTGCTGCCAATCGGATCGCCAGTACCTAGGGATTTCTTATATCCCAAGTCATGAACTTTGGTGTCAACATGATGTTTTGGCTCTCCTTCCTCTATTTGTTTTGAAGCTGTGCGGCTCGAAGAAAGGGAAGGGGAAGGCTTCCTGGAGTAGAGGACGTAATAATTGAATTTACCTGAGGGTTCTCCGAGTGTGCCCACACTAGTGTCTTCGGCCTTGAATCTTTCTTTAAGCTTTTGTTGAGAAGAAGGTCTTTTTTTATTTATGAGGGAGTCACCCCTTATTAGGTCTTGAAACTCAGCGTCAAGGTATTTTGAGCATTCACACATGTCATACCAGATGTACATGTCTGGCAAGGGGTTGACTGGGAGAGGTGAAAGAATTGACTCAGCGACAATCGGCTTTGACTCCCATTCAATGGAGTTCACACTGTTGTTATTTGGGAAAGGATTCCCGACTATGTTAGGGCCACGGGGACGTTCCAGCTTTCCATCTTCTATTAGCTTCTGAATTTCATATTGCAGACCGACGCAATTATCAGTCATGTGCCCATGGTACTGGTGGAAGGGGCAATACTTGTTCCCATTGTTCGACTGATGTCCCTGCTGGATGTAGTTGACAGTGGCATCATTTCCTTTATCGGGAGCTGGTGCAGGGTTGGATATAGTTGCTGCTCTGTATCGGTAAGATGGAACTGTGCTCCGGGTCGGCCTTTCCTTCAGGCCTTTCTCGAATTGGGAACCCACGTTGACCATGGCACGAAGATCGGGAAAGAAGTGGTGGCTGATTAACATTCTTATGGATGGCCTTAAGAAAGACTTGAAGATTCTCATCTATTTCTCCTTGGAAAGAGGTTCCATAATTTCAGAAAGCTTCCAGCTCCATCTTTTGTAGAATTCCCCGACACTTTCATCTGTCTTTAGCTCAGTGGTGATTAGGTCTTCACGACTTGTTTCCCATTCCAGATTGGAGCGGTATTATTTGAGGAAGACATCACTGATCTGGTCCCAAGTGTGGCAGTCTTCGGGTTTAACTCTTAGGAACCATCTTAGTGCTGAACTCTTAAGAGTATGCTGAAAATGGTCGGCCATTTGTTGGAGAGTGGCCCCTTTTTCTCTCATGTCGAGGACGTAAGTGTCAATATGGGTTTGAGGGCAATCAGTTCTGTCAAATCTGTCCATCTCAGGTATTCTGAACTTGGTGGGAAGGGGTGTGACCATTCTCGGATCGATAGACTTGAGTGTTTCTTTCTTGGAATTTCCCATACTGGCTTTCATTTCTTTCATTTGCTCGATCATCCAGGCCAGGGTTGGATCCAATGACATGCTTTGAGGCTCGGTGCTTGGTGCTGCGATTAGAGAGGCAGTGAGTGAGGGTGGCAGACTGGTAGAGGGAATTGTTCCTCGAAGGTCTTGAGTATAAACTTGTCCATACCCCGGATTGGGGAAGTATGCAATGTTTGGCTAGCCACCCGGATATCGAGGGGAAGTTTCTCCAGTTCCCATAGGCAAGGTTGGCGGTGGCAGGCTTGAGATGTTTGGATATGCGGAAGCCTTTTCTCGGTTGAATCGGAGCTTTATCCCGTAATTCTGGGGCTCGTATATGGGTAACGGGGTGAACCCGGGAGGATATTGAAGGCTATTTGTATCTAATTGGGAGGGTCCAGCACCGCGCTGATTGTATTGAGTGAAGGGGGCAGAACCGGCTTGGTCTTGTGCGACAGGGGCGCCTTGGGAAGCGGCCATATGAAGCCTTGGTCGTCCATTTCCTTGGGTTGAAGGATTTCCATAGTTCAAAGGCGAAGGATTTTGGTTGAAGGTTTGGGAAGCTGATCGGGGAGGATCGTCGTCCTCGATTAAATCAAAGGTACCGTCTGACTAGGGAATAGCTGTTATGCCTCGCTCATTCAGGATCTGTATCATGAAGTTCTCCTGATCTTCTTTCTATTTCTTGTGAACCTCGCAGGCTTAGATGGCTTCTTCCAATGTCATGTCGTTTGCTGGTGGCGGGGTTCCATTCCCGTCACGATTTCTCGGTGAATCTGACATTTCGGAGAATCTGACTGTAGGAACTGAGGAAACTGAGGAACTATCTGAAAATTTCATAACTGTAATGCTGAAGAGAGGACATTTCGGGATTCTTAACTATTCTTTGCTCGCTGGAGGGAACAAAAGGTAGGGCTTAGGTTTCAGACGAGGTATTTGGCTCAAGGCTTTTAGGTTCGTGCAACATGCAGTTACTGCTCAAGTTTACTAAAAACATGTTTTCTCAGAATCCTAACTCGTCGGAAAAGATTGCTCTTCTTTTTTGCAACTACTCTAGGTCCTAAATCAGTGGATCTCGACACTACATCTATAGACCCCTCATTTTTCACATGTACATTGTCTTCCCGGGACAGACAATCCCGAGCAAGGGTCCTATAGACCAAGCGGATTCCACTGAAAAAAAGGAAAAGTGAACTTAGGGGCTTTAGCTGGTCATGCAAACTTTTGACGTATATGCCATGCAGGTCACGGTTAAAGTCAACATCCTCGACTTAAGGCGGAAATCGTGCCAGAATTTTGGCATGACCTCTCTTTGAATCGCTTTCGCGAGGGGCCTTAGCTCTTAGCATTGGCCAAGTTGTGATCGGTATGGTTCATAAGTTAAAGGTTTAATGACACTGCGTCATATTGAACCTTCTGGTATATTTTTAACACGGTTCTGCATCAAAGTTAAAGCCAAAAGCTAAGACTCCGAGTCGAAAATCGACCTTTGATCTCAACTTTTAAGTTTTGACTTGTGAGGAAGATTGGTGTAAGAATATACACTTAGGCTTTATGACACGAACTAAGCCAAAAACCAACCAGGGTCTCGGACGAAGTGTGACACAAAGAGTGCATGGTTACACGAGCGAGGATAGGCTGTTTGGGATGACCCCATGCGTACGAGAGAGGCATAATGAAGGCCTTCAAGTTGCAGCTGAACGGTCACCCCGGGTTAAGGGTTGAGTGTGCAAGTGTACACGGTAACAGTGCGCGTGTGTGATGTACCCGATTTCTTTGAAATCAAACGGAGTCGCCACGCCATTTTTATTTTAAGGGCCAAAACTTTGAAAAATGCCCGAGATTAGAGATTTTGGGTTCGGAGGTCACGTTACACGCCGGGAAGAACGTTAGTGTTCACCCGGAATGCCTCGTAAAACGAGTCTTCCAAGCATAAAAACCATTTGTGTGTGTGTGTGTGTGTGTTACTTTGGCCAAAATAAATTGAAACTGAGAAAAGTAAAAATTGGGAATCCTTTATTAGACTTTGAAAAAATCCCATTATTTTTAGTATGATTTTTGGTTTGAGTTTTGGGACTCAAAGGATTTTTTGAAGTTGAAAACCAATTCTGCCAGAATGAAAAAGGCAGTGGACACTTTATTTTGAAATGGACTTAAGGGCTTCAAAACTCCAGAATCTGGGGAAACTCAGAGAATGAAAGTTGTTCCAGACACCTTAAATAAGATTTATGTGAAATAATTTTCCATTTTGGAGATGATTTGAGGGACCAAAACCTTCTGGAAATCTCAGATGTGAAATCTGGATTTCCAGAGACTGAGGAACTGACCTTTAAAATAAAATTTGAAAAATGGAGTTTTACTCACGTAAAAAATAAAGTAAAAATATATCTGGAAAGCTCTGGATGTTGGCTACAAAAAGTATTTTGTAGTCAATACCAAATTCCAAGTTTATCTGTGTCCAAAAAATTATACCATGGACTGGGGTCTTAGAAAATTACTACTGGACAGCAACTTCTCAAGAAGGAAAACATGATTTTAAAGGGGGTTTTGCATCCATGCTTGTCCCCATTTCCCTAGGTTTTTATTAGTAGTCACTAGACATTTTAGTGGTGATCTACTATATCAAACCATCCTTGGGGTACATTAGGACTTAAGCATTTCATTTGCTTGGGAAGGGGGATTTTATCCTTGAAAATGAAGATTTGATGTATGAAAATGGTTTTTAGGGTTTTGAAAATGCATTTTCAAGTAAGTAAGAACACTTTGAAAGTAATGTTGATCCTTGTAGAAGATCAACCATGGAGATGAACTTCCATGGTGATCTTCTTGGATCTAGGGCAAGAAGATGAACAAACTACATTTTGGAGTTTGAAAATGCATGCATGGATGAGAGAAATTTAGGGTAAGGAGAGGGAGGTTATACCTATCTTCCTTGTGTTTTGTGTTTGAATGGATTCAAAGGCTTGAATGTGTTTAGGGTTTGAATGTGTTTAGGGTTGGTGATTTGAGTTGGTTAAAGAGAAAACAAGTAGATAACAATGAAGTCCTCTATGTTTTCTCTCTAATCCTCCTCCTAAAAAGTGATTTGAGCTTGAGTTAGTGTATGTATGAGAGTATGTATGAGAGTGATTTGAAAGTATTTTGAGTGAGTGGGATTTGGGAAAGATTGAAGAGAAAATGGTGGCAATTCAAGTGAATTCCCACTGTTTTCTCCCTATTTTTCGCCAAGGTGCAGTTGCAAATTGTGTTTTTCCTCCCTTGAAAAGTGAAGCTGAGGGGTTCAATTTATAGGCCTGGAAATTTCAATCTTGTCCGCGCGGATGGTCTTGAAGGCGTGCACTGTTCATTAAATGCTGCTCCAGGCTTTGGACAGGAAGAATAAAATTCAAATTATACAGCCAGAAAATGTCCCAGCCACTTCTATTTCGGGTTTTTGACCATTTCTTTTGCTTTTTTGATTCTTTTCCATGGTTTATCTTAAAATGGCAATCCCTAATCTACCCCCACTTTGTTAGAAATGTTAGGAATTGTTAAAAATGTTAGGAATGTTAGGGATTTCGTTAATTTTCTAACAAAAATACTAACGACTCAAATTGGAGCACTTACAGTAGCCCCTCGGCGACGGCGCTTTCGAAGGAAGCGGGGTCGTCGATAAGAGTAAGGCTCCATATTTGACAGGATGATCAAGTGATCGAGTGGCTGAATCTACGATAGGCTACCTACGTATCCCGAATGGGAATCAAGCCGGTCGTAGTTCGGGTCTTTGACCCTGGAGTGACTGTTTTAGGATGTCAACCTGGTGAGCGAGTTCTGCAGTCGGTTGCTGAAAGAAACTCTGCTAGGGATGACCATTTTGGTCTGATGGCTAGAGTTGTATATCTTCCCTGCTGGGGATAGGAATGACCATTTTTGGTCTGATGGCTGAACCTAGTGATAGGCTACCTACGTATCCTTAAGAGGAATCAAGCCAGTCATAGTTCGGGCCTTTCGATGTCGACCCTAGAGTGACTGTTTTAGGGTGTCAACCTAAGATTTGACTATTTTTGGAAAGTTGCCCTAAGATCTGACTATTTTTGGGAAGTCACCCTATGATTTGACTATTTTTGGGAAGTCGCCCTATGATTTGACTATTTTTGGGAAGTCACCCTATGATTTGACTATTTTTGGGAAGTCGCCCTAAGATCTGACTATTTTTGGGAAGTCACCCTATGATTTGACTATTTTTGGGAAGTCGCCCTAAGATTTGACTATTTTTGGGAAGTCGCCCTAAGATTTGACTATTTTTGGGAAGTCGCCCTATGATTTGACTATTTTTGGAAAGTCGCCCTAAGATCTTACTATTTTTGGGAAGTCGCCCTAGTAATGATTTCGGTTTGTCGAATTAGGGGATGATTGCGATTTATCACTTTACTCGTGTTGTGTGTGATAGCGTTTTAGGTGCCTCAAACCTTAATGATGGCGTCTTAGGTGCCTTGAACCTTAATGATGGCGTCTTAGGTGCCTCGAACCTTGATTATGGCATCTTAGGTGCCTCGAACCTTGACAAAGAGTGATCTGGAGGTATCAATTTGTTTTGAAACGATTTCCTTCTATGTTCGTATCCTTTCGTTAGGGACAGACTCCGAGGGGATAGACAGTCTTTTGGTGGACTTCATTTGAAGGGACCGGAATTCCGTTCACTTTCGTCGGGGATGAACCTAAGCTGAGGTTTAGTTCAGAAGTATGAACCTAAATGAGAATTCAGTTAAGGAGTATGAACCTAAATGAGGACTCAGTTCAGGAGTATGAACCTAAATGAGAATTCAGTTCAGGAGTATGAACCTAAATGAGGACTCAATTCAGGAGTATGAACCTAAGTCGGGGTTTCAGTTCAGGAGTATGAACCTAAATGGGGACTTAGCTCAGGAGTATGAACCTAAGTGGGGACTCAGTTCAGGAGTATGAACCTAAATGGGGACCTAGTTCAGGAGTATGATCCTAAGTCGGGGTTTCAGTTCAGGAGTATGAACCTAAATGGGGACTCAGTTCAAGAGTATGAACCTAAATGGGGACCTAGTTCAGGAGTATGATCCTAAGTCGGGTTTCAGTTTAGGAGTATGAACCTAAGTGGGGACTCAGTTCAGGAGTATGATCCTAAGTCGAGGTTTTGTACCTGAGGGAGACTATTTGAGGGCGTTCTCACTGGGGAAGATTCGAGCTTACGAGGATTACCGGGGAAAAGGGTGACCGTGTTGGTCAAGTGGCTGGACCTAAGGTAGGCTACCTACGTATCCCGAGTGGGAATCAAGCCTGGACATAGTTCGAAAACCGGCTGGGATGGTCTTTGATGGTTTGACGGTATTTGGGAGTCACCCGAGGTTTGACTGTTTTTTTGGGAAGTCGCCCTAAGATTTGACTATTTTTGGGAAGTCGCCCTAAGATTTGACTATTTTTGGGAAGTCGCCCTAAGGTTTGACTATTTTTGGGAAGTCACCCTAAGATTTGACTATTTTTGGGAAGTCGCCCTATGATTTGACTATTTTTGGGAAGTCGCCCTAAGGTTTGACTATTTTTGGGAAGTCACCCTAAGATTTGACTATTTTTGGGAAGTCGCCCTAAGGTTTGACTATTTTTGGGAAGTCACCCTAAGATTTGACTATTTTTGGGAAGTCGCCCTAAGATTTGACTATTTTTGGGAAGTCGCCCTAAGATTTGATGATAATGTTCTTTTAGAAAAGTAGTTGACTAAGATATGCTTTCATACCTGTGCTGTGCTTACCTGTAGCTGCCGGAAGGACTGGGGCTACGGCTGATGTTGATAAAGAGTTGTTGGGTTGCCGTTAGTGGGACGGTTTGTGCTGACGATTTGCTTTCTTTGGAGGCATTTTGACCTGAAGGAGGAGTTTGGTTGAGTCTGCATCTTGCTGGTGATTGTCAACCTTGTAGAAGTTGTTGAGCTTGTCTTCACATTGGGACTTCTTGCTTTTGTGAACTTGGTGTCTCTGACCGATTTGCATTTGAGAACTTGGTGTCTCTAACCGAATTGTATCTGAGAACTTGGCGTCTCTGACCGATTTGTATTTTGAGAACTTGGCGTCCCTGACCGAATTGTATTTGAGAACTTGGCATCCCTGACCGATTTGCATTTGAGAGCTTGGCGTCTCTGACCGAATTGTATTTGAGAACTTGGCGTCTCTGACCGATTTATAGACACTGGAGGCGGTCTTCATATGTTTGTGAATGTTGGAGGTCGTCTTTGGTGGAGACCATTCTCGCTGCGGAGAGGCTTCGGGTAGTGATGGAAAACTGGTCTTTCGTGCTTGAATTGCTACATTTGTTAGTAGAGGGACAAATGCACATATGACATTCATGATGATGGTTGCATGCATAGAATCAAAATGATTATGGGAACATCAGTGCATATGTTCGCGAGATGATGCATTTACTTGCTTTTGGAGATGCACTTAGCCTAAGCTTTTGGCAGGAAAATTATGACTTAGGATTGTTCCTATTGATTCAAGTTTTGTGCATGCTACATGAACCCTGGGGAGATTTTTTTTGGGAATGCATGTGGTGAGAGGGGATGTATTGGAATGTATGTGTCTGGAAATGTTTGGAACAGATTTTGAGCAAGTGGGAGGGGGTGAAAGCCCTCGATCGAGATTTAAACAGCGGTTGTTAATGAGGTTTTGTTAACAGTATCGCATGGACCTCAATTTTGATGAGATTGGATTCGGATCCCGGGTCTTGGTTAAAATTTTCCCTCTCAATCTTGGTCATTTGAAGCGATGCCGACGGAGTGCTCTAGAGTACGTCGGTATGAGTGAAACTTCTTTCATTTGGGTGAGCCGTGACTTGGCCGAAACCTTGTTCGGAGAATGATTTGATGAAATTGCTACCGCCGGAGAAACCCCGCCTTAAATTCTCGATGCTACTGCAAGCCGCTATGTACCAAGTTCAAGCCGAAAATCTAGTTGTTGATGTGCTTAGACCTTTCTTGTGATTTGATAAAATTCATGTTCAAAAGACCATCTTGACAAAGCCCCTGGATCCCTTCTTTCGCAAAGCCCCGGTTTGAAGAACTCGAGTAGGCGAAGTCCAGATTTTGAAGAAGTGACTTGGCGAAGCCCCAATCTTATAACCTCATTGTGATTCCGACATAATTAGCGTAGTCCCAATCGATTGGTAATGCAAAGCAATCCCGAAAATAATCCGACAAAGATCGAATCTATCTCGTAGTGAAGAACCCAATGTGGACCCAAAGATGACTATAGGAGCCCCACTTGAAGAGCCGATAGATGAAAACCTGGAGAACCGCTTAGCAAAGCCCCAAACGTGAAGAAATTCAGAGTAGTCTTACAGAGGAGGCGCCCATCTTTTCGCACCTTAGTCAATCACCACCGGACAAGACTCGAAATGTTTACGTGTGGGCATATCTTTTGAAAGGTGGGAATGTCTCCCGAATTTGTGTATGACACTTTCGCTTTTGGTTTGACTCTTTTGAGAGAGTATAAGCATCACAAGGTGTGGAAAAGTGTATGGAAGCCCCCGCCGACGTAAAAGACAAAGTGTTTGGCTCTATTTCCCTATGATGGAGAGAGAGAAGACTTGTCGAGACACTTGAAAACTTGTTTTATTCGTGATGATCACAAGGCTGCTTAAAACCCTTTGTTAATGTTCGGGTTATTCAACCCCTAAATCTGATATGAACAAATATTTTGATTAATCACAAGGAGAAAGCCAACTGATATCGAGAATCAAGCTCGGAAAGTGTGTAGGGACGATCCTTGATGAGACCGGATTTTTTTTTCGAGATTTGTTTGTGATTTCGACCGGACCAATTATGGTTGCCTACGTTCCCCTCATCATGAGGAGCTCAGGTCGCCGTAGTTCGGGCTCATCCCGAATGAAGAGAGAATGAATGTGAAAATTCAAGACTTTGAGGTCCTTTGGGGAATTTGAGGATTGGAGATTCGAATAACATATCCCCTTAGAGTGTTCATGAAAGACACGGATGCGAAGCCCCAGTGGGACATCCACGGCAAGTGTTTGCGGAGGAGAAATGAAATATGCTCACGTGAAGTGTCGAAGGGAAGGATTGAATTTGCACAATCTTTGATTGAGGATCATTTGAGCCGAGATGGATTTGGCTCCAATTTAAGCAAGCAATGAAGCATTAATTTGATTTAGCCCCTGAAGATACTGGAATGAAATTACTATCCGGTAAGGACTGTAGCTGGGTTTTCGGGCTTCGATCGGCCATCGGGTGATTTGGAAAGTTGTGACCTCTTAAGATGAGAGGTCGGGCCTTTGTCGACCGAACCTCTAAAGATAAGAGGTTGGCTTTTAGGGATGTGTTTGGGAAATCTACGGCGGGGGAAGATTGATTGCCTCTATGAATGAGAGGTCCAAATTTTGACTTTGGCCAAAGGCGAGGGTAATGGTAATGGGAATATCATCTAAAAGCGAGAGGATGGCTTGGGATTGGTGAGAGGGAGTCCAAGCTATCGAGAACTTTTGCGAATCTTTGAGAATTCAGGCTCCTTTTTGATCATTGGATAGCTTCTTGAGGAGTCGGGGACTTTTACTGAATTGCGAGGATCGACAGTCCTTTTTTTTTTTTGAAGCTTCTTTTGCTTGAGCTTTTTTTTTTTTTGATGACTTGGAAAGCCTCCTGAGAAGTTGAGGATTATCTTTGTCCTTCCTTCATGGCTAGAGATATTTTGTGCATCGCCGACTCTCGAAGCTAACTTCTTGGGCTTGCTTGGACTTTCTCTCAGTAAGGAGCAAAAATGATGGCTAAACTGGGTTTCAAAACACGCCGATCTTGAAATGAAAGGGTATTGTTTAGTGAGGGTGAGGTAATGGCTTCCCTAGAGTGAAAGGCTTCGATCGCAATCCCTACCGGATGACCTAAGCGAAATTAAGTCTTCATTGCTTGCTTAAGCTTTAAACGAGAAAAGATCCATGCAAATTCATCAAGCAACGAGATGATGATGATGAAAGGGATGTGAGCATATGAGATGCAAGATGGGTAGTTGGTAAATCCCAATTTGAGAAGGATATCAATTGATTTTCTCACTTCGATTAATTTAAATATTAATTATTTCAAAGAATTAGTGGTTGAGCAGCACAAGTGATCATTTTGGATAAAACCATTTCAATTAAGTGTAACGTGGGTGCGCAAGTGATGTCTCGAGTCTAGCAAGAAAAGAAAGAAGACATATGTATAAAAGTTAGACATTTAACTATTATGTCCAAGATGGACTACAACGACAAATGTCCAGAAAGGACTTAGGTGAAAGAGAAGTACTAGAACCTACGAAAGTTGACTTAAAAGACTTTTTTAGAGATAGGTAGCCCCTAGTCTAGCCGCTCTTTGCTGTTGGACCATGCATTTACTCTTCGACGCTGGAGATGGGAGCTATCGCAGATCTTTCCACCAGGATTTCTTTGGCAATCCCTTGCTCAATCCAAATTGCCATTGCCTCGCGATGACCGGGTTCATCGATCTCACAAAAGGGCGAGTCAAATTCCCTTATGCCCACGAGTCTTGAATCACCAAACTCGACCATGTTGACGCTCATGTTGTTATTTCTAGGGAACGAGTTACTGATAGTATTGGGCCCTTCAGGAACCTCTAACTTCCCTTGCTCAATCAAACCTTGGATTGCCTTTTTCAGGGGGACGCAATCGTCTGTCAAGTGCCCATGATAGTGATGAAAGGCACAATGCTTGGAGGTATCCAAAGGAGCATTGGGGTTTTTGGGCTGATAATTTTCTAAAGGCCGGAGCAAACCTTCTTTTACCAAACCTCTGAAGATATCACTTAAAGGCATCCCAAAGTTTCTCAAGTCTTGGAGCCGGGATCTGGATGCATCAGGTTTCTTGGGAACAAAGGGAGTGGCATTGTTACAGTCCTGTCCCGAATAGGGCTGGGCAGGAGTCGTGTTGGAGGTGGATGAAGCCCGGTATCTGTAGGTAGGTGCAACAACTTGCTGTTGATTGTGAGCCCTCTCAAATTTAGCCCCGGAATTAACCATTGCACGCAAGTCCGCGTAGGGAAAGTGACTGAGGGAAGTTCTCAAATGAGGTTTCAGGCATGACTGAAAAATGTCCAACTGTTCCTCTTCAGAGGGAGGAATTGCCATTTCGCTAAGTTTCAAATTCCAACGCTTGTAAAAATCCCCGATGTTCTCATCGGGACGCTGCACTGTTGTCTGCAGATCAACTCTATTTGTTTCCCTTTCCAATTTAGCTTTGTACTTCTCTGTTAAAGCACTAGTGATCTGGTCCCATGTGGCCCTGGCCTCGGGTTTTAAGCGGAAGAACCATTTCAAAGCCCCTGACTTCAAAGAGAGACTGAAGTAGTCGGCCAACTGCTGGTTTGTGTATCCCTTAGCTTTCATTTCCAAAGTGTATGTATCCAGGTGAGTTTTAGGGCATGCAGTCCCATCAAACAGATCTAGATTAGGCATCACAAATTTGTGGGGTAGGGGCACAATGGAGTCCGGGTCCGTAGGCCGAAAGGCAGCTTTCTTAGCAGTCAATTCAGCAATTTGTTCTTTCATCTCCTTGTGTTGTTCCATGAACCAGGCCAGGTGAGGGTCTTGTGGTGGAGCCATAGCGTTCAAACCAGTGACTGAGCTGGAGAGAGGAGTTACCACTGGCGGCACACTGGTGGAAGGGATACCATATTCCGGGGCATAGGTGAAAACCTGTCTTTGGCCCAAATTACCCTGGGGAGTGTGAGTAGGAGCCTGGGCGAAGGGATAGAACCTTGCGGGCTTGCTGTTGATTTTCAACTGGCAAAGTGGGTGGAGGCAGTCCTGATGTAGCTGGGTAGCTCGGATTTCCGGAGTGAGGCCCATAAGTAGGCTTAAGTGCGGGCTGCTGTCCCTGGTTGTTGAATTACATGGCTATTTGTGGCGATGGTGTATAACCAGGGGGTACTGCGGTCCTGGTGATTCTGATGAGACCGGGATGGAGGTTTGGTAACCCATCGAACCCTGAGTGATAAATGATTTTGTGAAAGCTGTGTGAGGAGCAGCTGAGCTAGCATCATTATGAGGAGGGGCTCCTGACGGCTGTTGAGGCATGCCGAACTGTTGTTGTGGCCCTTTGAACTGTTGCTGCGAAGGTCCGGATTGATCGGTTCCAAACTGAGGCGGGATCCCAATTAGCTGTGGCATTCCGAGGTAACCCCAACCATGAGAAGACATTCCGTACTGATTTTGCCCCCACTGAGGAACTGCGAACTGATTTGTGCCGTCGGGCTGTATGGATCCAGTGGTCTGAAGCTGGGGGGCTGGCTGATCCGAAGATCGAGGAGCATGGGTTCTGGTAGTGGTACCATAGGAGGTGGGTGGTGGCATCCTGGAGTAATCAGGGTGACTGAGAGTGGGATTGGCATCCTCTTCTTCTTCCACGGTGAAGGTGCCATCGGGATTGAGGCTGGCGGCCAAACCATGGCTTTTGATAGCCTCCATAAGGCTATTCAGCTGTGCTTCCTGTCGTAATCTCATCTGTTCTGCTAACTGATTCCACTGCTGTTCTGTCTGAGGGGTCCCGGGAGACGGAGTGACGTTGTCCCCATCATTACCAGCTGATGCAGACATTCTAAAACCCGGAGTCGGAACAAACGGTGAAGCTGACGACGCGCTTGATTCTTCCCAACTGATCAAACGGTGACCCGGTGCCCGAAACCAAGCTTTGTGAGGAGCTGCGGGGGAAAAGGCACGAGGGTTCAGATGTCTGGGGATAGAAGGAGGGTAGGTGTTTGGGCTTTTGGACTCATGCAACATGCAGTTATTTGTTCTTGTTTACTTAAAACATGTTTTATTAACCTAATCGGTTGGAAAAGATTGCTCTTCTTTTTCGCAAACTACTCGATCTCGGATCGGTGGGCCCCGCGTCTATAAGCCCCTCGTATTCCACCCGTATTTCGACCTCCTGTGGTGGACATCCCCTGCGAGGGTCCTATAGGGCAAGCGGGTCCCACCGACCGAAAGAAAAATGATCCTAAAAGTCTGGCGGGTAATCGAGTCTTAACGAGCATTCGATGTAAATTACGGACAAAGCTGACGTCAAAATCAAGATCATGCCCGAGGGCTCGACAAAAAGTCGGCATGATTTGGACTGATAAATGTCCACGATTGATCTTGACTTGTCGTCAATTAGGCCGTAATTAGGCATGGAATAATCGTTAATTCTTGATGACTCGGTCATGCCGGGAGTCGGTGTATAATTTGTGCCGCCGAGTCAAAGTCAAGGCGCCGCCAATATCCGGTCAAAGTCCGTGACGGAAAACCGCGTAACTTCGACTGATTAGGGTCCCCGAAAGATATTGACTTGGTATGCCGACTAAGGCTTGAAAGGAAAGGTCTATACACGACATGGGCATGACACTGCACTTACTAAAAACCAACCGGGTCTCGGACAAAGTGTGTCACGGACAAGTGCATGGTCGACACGAGGCTCCATGGGATGTTTGGGTAGTCCCGTGCTTGCACCGAGAGGCGTAATAAGACCAAACGGGCCGCGACAGGGATTTCCCCAAGTTAGGGACGTAGTGTGCAGTGTAAGGTCACGTGCGCGTAGTGTGCAAGCAGTCTATCTTCTTTTTCTGAGTAAAATAGAAATTTTTCATGTGTCTTAAAAAGTATGATGCATGATGATTTTTTTTTTGAAAAATTTCTTTTTTTTTTGATAAATCCTTTTTTTTTGAAAATCTTTTTCTCTTTTTTTTTGAAATTCTTTTTTTTTGAATTTTTTTTTTTGAAAGTAAATGCACACGTAAGCACATAATTCAAAATCCGAGGCAACGGGTCCGATAGTCAAAATTTTGACTTTTCCGAGGCGGCCAAAACAACACGAAAATGTGAAAAATCAACACACACCACAAATGGTTTCAAATGCCGGGACGGAAGCTTGACCCTCAAAAGTTTTTTTTTTTTTTGAAAACAATGATACCGGTACGTGGGATTGTTAAACCACAATTTATCCCCGACTCGTGTTAGGAGGCGATAACGGGAAGTTTAATGGTTTCCACCAATATACCAAATATCATTTTTTTTTAAGATTAAGCTCATTCCTATCCCCAGCGGAGTCGCCACTGTGATGTACCCGATTTTTTTGAAATCAAACGGAGTCGCCACGCCATTTTTATTTTAAGGGCCAAAACTTTGAAAAATGCCCGAGATTAGAGATTTTGGGTTTGGAGGTCACGTTACACGCCGGGAAGAACGTTAGTGTTCACCCGGAATGCCTCGTAAATTACTACTGGACAGCAACTTCTCAAGAAGGAAAACATGATTTTAAAGGGGGGTTTTGCATCCATGCTTGTCCCCATTTCCCTAGGTTTTGATTAGTAGTCACTAGACATTTTAGTGGTGATCTACTATATCAAACCATCCTTGGGGTACATTAGGACTTAAGCATTTCATTTGCTTGGGAAGGTGTTAGTACCCGATCCGAAAAAAGGGACTGAAGTGTAATTCGGTAAAATTTGGGACTAAATTGGAATTTGGGAGCTTTTGGACCAAATAGGAAATATTGGAAAATTCAGGGACTAAACTGGAAATATGGAATATTTGGGACGAAATTGATATATTAAAATTCCTGGGATTAAATGAAAAATAAAATCCTAAAGAGCGAATTGCAAAAGAAGTCATTAAAGTGGTCAAAATGCAACGAGAAGATCGCGGGACGAAACGAATATTTAAGGATACAAAATAAAGCTAAGTTGCATGGATTTGGCCGAGAGTTGTAGCAATGGTGGCCGAGACTTCTAGGCCAAAAGGCCGGCCAAGGCATTGCAATTTGGGGCCATTCTAGGTCATTTGGGCCAAGGCAGATTTTGGGCCAAAAAAAGGTTGGCCGATCGGCCCTTCCCCTTTTCCCACATCGCTTTCTCAGCCGTTCCTCCCCAATCCCTTTCACTATATAAACCCCACTCCGCCTCACACTTTAAACACAGAATTATTCTACGGAAAACTCAAGACAAAACTTGAGGTTTCCTCCATAGAAAACTTGAGACTAAACTCGAGTTTTCTAAGTCTAAATATTTTATCAAGCACGTTCTTCGAATCTTCATAGATTCGATCCAAAAGCCTTGCCATTATTAGGTAAGTCTTCTGTTTATTTTTTCTGTCTTTATTATTATTGTCTTTATTATTATTATTGTTTGCATGCTTAGTATATTTTAATTACTTTATTTCTTGCTTATGTCATATATGCTAGATTTAGGGTTGTTTTAATATATTTAAATATGTAATAGCCGAGGATGATCTAAGGTTTCGCCAAGAAACCCAATGGATCTAGGAACTATTTCTTTCCTTCCACCTTAGTTATAATTGTCCCATGATCAACAATCCCCCAAGGATGAACGTTGATTAGTGCACCTTCCGAGGGCCTAACTCAAAGGTTCTAGGGTGTGATCATCAATTAATTCTTTCTCTCCCCTCCTCCTTATGCATGATCCCGCTTCTTCTATCTATTCCCGTAAACACCGCACACAACCAACACCCCATATGCTAGAAAGACCGATTCGTCGGGCAATAGGAGTGATAACGTTTCTTCTTCTGTTGTAACTTGACCCCCGAACCCAATTAACTGTTTAGCCTTTTTTCAAAGCTTTGGGCTATATCAAAGTGGCGTGGCGACTCTCAAAATTAAACTAATATTTTAATATGGTTTAAAGCGAGTGTCACTAAATGAATATCCCATTTCGATCTGACATTATACAATTAATTTATTTCAAACCTCCGAATGCGCGTTGCATCGGGACGGGGTATTCACAGTGGCGACTCTGCTGGGGACTGTTTTGAAATTTCTTCAAACTAAGTGGGTCAAACTTTCGTTTTCTTGTATGGTGTTGTATTTCTTTTTATTTATTCTTAACTGTTGCATTGCATGCATGCATCTCATGTAAATAAAAAATTATTTCTCTTAAAAAAGAATTGGACTTTTTACCTCACACTACCACTAGAGTCCGTGTCACACTGCACAGACACCCTTAACCCTTCGGAGAAGCCAAAGTGCGGGAAGTGTGGTGATCATGTCGCCTCCCTTCCGAGTCTCACTTGGCCATCCACTCATCAGTGCGCTTCGGCTGCACGATGGGAGCCTGAAATCTAACCCTTGTGTCACCCACTTTACTAGGAATACACTCCATGTGACCGGTTGGTTTGACTAGCTTTTTTATATAGACAATTAATAAGGTCTTTATGTTAAGTCACTGCGAATCAATGATAAGTCAAGATCTATCGAGAGATTAAGAGCACTAAAAAATTGATTTCCTTTTAGAGGACGCACCATGTAAAGTTTGAATGCTTGATCTTGTCCTATCATGGGTCTGTAGTACTTCCCATAAACATCATATTAAATGTCTATATGAGACGGTTAGTCGTTAGGATCCACCACTTTAGGACATTTAGTTAGTTGCGAAAAAGGGGTATCCCTTCCAACCAAGAGTAGGTTCTATAAAAATGGAAGGCTTTTTTGTAAATAAAATGCTTAACTATCCCTCATTTCTAGGACCCTTCGAGGTCCGCTCCTCATTTCTAGGACCCTCCGAGGTCCGCTCCTCTTTTCTAGGACCCTTGGAGGTCCGCTCTTCATTTCTAGGACCCTCCGAGGTCCGCTCTCCATTTCTAGGACCCTCCGAGGTCCGCTCCTCTTTTCTAGGACACTCCGAGGTCCGGTCCTCTTTTCTAGGACCCTCCGAGGTCCGCTCCTCATTTCTAGGACCCTCCGAGGCCCGCTCCTCATTTCTAGGACCCTTGGAGGTCCGCTCTTCATTTCTAGGACCCTCCGAGGTCCGCTCCTCTTTTCTAGGACCCTTGGAGGTCCGCTCTTCATTTCTAGGACCCTCCGAGGTCCGCTCTCCATTTTTAGGACCCTCCGAGGTCCGCTCCTCTTTTCTAGGACACTCCGAGGTCCGGTCCTCTTTTCTAGGACCCTCCGAGGTCCGCTCCTCATTTCTAGGACCCTCCGAGGCCCGCTCCTCATTTCTAGGACCCTTGGAGGTCCGCTCTTCATTTCTAGGACCCTTCGAGGTCCGCTCTTTACTTCTTGGACCCTCCGAGGTCCACTCTCCATTTCTAGGACCCCCCGAGGTCCGCTCTTTACTTCTTGGACCCTTCAAGGTCCACTCTCCATTTCTAGGACCCTCCGAGGTCCACTCTTTACTTCTTGGACCCTTCAAGGTCCACTCTCCATTTCTAGGACCCTCCGAGGTCCGCTCTTTACTTCTTGGACCCTTCAAGGTCCACACCCTCTACTGCGGACCGCCCTAGGTCCAGTCTCTCTATCTTGGACCGTTCAAGGTCCACTCTTTGACCCTTCGTGGTGCTCTTCCTATACTATGTCCACTCTCCCAATCTTGGACCATTCAAGGTCCACTTCTCATATCTTGGACCGTTCAAGGTCCGCTCCTCTTCTCTTGGACCCTTCAAGGTTCACTTCTCATATCTTGGACCGTTCAAGGTCCGCTCCTCTTCTCTTGGACCATTCAAGGTCCACTTCTCATATCTTGAACCGTTCAAGGTCCGCTCCTCTTCTCTTGGACCCTTCAAGGTTCACTTCTCATATCTTGGACCGTTCAAGGTCCGCTCCTCTTCTCTTGGACCATTCAAGGTCCACTTCTCATATCTTGAACCGTTCAAGGTCCGCTCCTCTTCTCTTGGACCCTTCAAGGTTCACTTCTCATATCTTGGACCGTTCAAGGTCCGCTCCTCTTCTCTTGGACCCTTCAAGGTTCACTTCTCATATCTTGGACCGTTCAAGGTCCACTCCTCTTCTCTTGGACCATTCAAGGTCCACTTCTCATATCTTGAACCGTTCAAGGTCCGCTCCTCTTCTCTTGGACCCTTCAAGGTTCACTTCTCATATCTTGGACCGTTCAAGGTCCGCTCCTCTTCTCTTGGACCCTTCAAGGTTCACTCCTCTTCTCTTGGACCCTTCAAAGTCCACTCCTCATCTCTTGGACCCTTCAAGGTTCACACTCCTCATATCTTGGACCGTTCAAGGTCCGCTCTTTTTCTCTTGGACCCTTCAAGGTTCACTCCTCAATTTAGGACCCTTCGAGGTCCACTCTCTCTATCTAGGACCATTAAAGGTTCACCTTTCCACCTGAGACTCTTCGAGGTCCACCCCTCGTCTCTTGGACCATCCATGGTCCATTCCTCTACCTTTGACCGCCCACGGTCTACATCCTTCAAGTTAGGACCCTTCAAAGTTCTACCTCTTATCTCCTGAACCATCCGCAGTTTGCTCCCTTAGCCTTAAAACCATCCATAGTTTAGATCCTTTATCTCTAGCACCCTTCAGCCAAAGACCCACCTAGATCAAACCTCTCTCGACCCATCTAGATCAAACCACCATCTAGGGCCTACCTAAGCCAACTTATCAAGTCCGATTAGCTCGTCTAGATCACCCTCACTTATACTTGACCAAGGATCGAGTCATCTTCCTCTCCCTTTTTCACCAAATGGACTCTTTTACATTCATCCTCTCTCTTTCTCTAAACTTAACCCTGGTTGTATCATCAATCGGGGACCCCTCGAACTACGGTGACCTGAGACTCGTATCTTAAATGGTAAGGGTTACGTAGGCAACTTCAGCCCGGTCAAACTCAAAATTGTGGAGGTCAAATATTTTCTCAAGGATGCCTTAAGATTAATTATGAATCTAATTCAACTCATTGGTTTGACTCCGCCATATGTTCTTACAGAATTCCACATCATGTCTCCGAGAAAAGCATTGAAGCCCTCAAAGAAGTCTCAAACATGAGGTTGGGAGTGATCAACCTCCTCAAAGACATGCATGAAATTGAGCAAAGATCATTTGTCCTACATTCAGGAATACTTGAGAAGAGTTCCTCCTCCTGTTCAATTCCGGGGTCCCTATCATCCACATGCTTATGGTTCCCCTTATGGTCCTACACATCAGAATTTCTCATTCAGGAGGCCTGCTGTGGCCACCAACCAACGAAAGGCACCAATACCCAAGAAGGAGATCAACAAGGAACATTTTGATGACTTAGGAATGCCTGTGGGTGAGTTCTTCGACATTTTGGTGGAAAAGAGTTTGATCAAGCCGCTCGAGAATTACAAGCCTATTAACCCGAGAGCTAACTTGGATACATCCAAGTTTTGCAGATACCACAAGTACGTTGGGCATACCACCGACAACCGTAGGGCAAGCAACGCTTGATTCAAGATTTGATCAACCAAGGCCTCATTAATGAAGAAGCCCTCGTACTTCAAGGAAGGATTTAGATTCATTCAGTCTTGTAGGTTCTAGTGTGTCTTTCTTACTTCCATTTTGGGCATTGATATGTAATGTCCACTTTGAACTAGTTACTTCGATAATAAAAAAAAAAAGGTCTTTCTTTCTTTTCTCTCTAGACTTGAGACATAATCTCGCATTACTTTCAAGAAGATTGTTTTATTTATAATTATCAATTGGTTGCTAATCTCACTGATAAACTCACCGACTAATAAAGTAAACAATGAATGAATGCTTTGATTGGAGTAAACAACTCACCGTTCCTTCTTCACACACACCATCCCTATACACCCTTCTCTCATACACTCTCTCCATACTCCACCATATACTCCTTATACACACCCTCTATACTCCCTCGAGCATACACTTCCCCAAATACACTCTCCCCCACTTAAACATCCTTTCCATATGATCATTTATTTTAAACCCCCATTTGACCTCCTTTCCATATGGTCAAGACAAGCACAAAGACCGTTGTTGCTCATCATCAGAAAATAGCTGCTCACGCCACTGCAATTTAAAGAAAATGCAAGGAGTTGTTCCTATCCTTCACAAGTGCTGCATGAATATCAACTTGGGGCTCACCAACCCCCCAATCTCGCGTCTCCTCTGATTTTCCATTTGATCGATAAGCTTTCATTGAATATGCTCACATATCTTTCCCATGGTCTGAAGATATTTTGCCTTACATTAATAAGTCGGTTAAATGAGTTTGCATTTATACTCTTTTGAGAATGCCATCCAGTAGCGATTGAAGCTTGAACCTCTCACCATAGGAAGCCATAATCTTATCCTCACTAAATAATACCCTTTCATTTCAAGATCGACAAGTTTTGAAACCCTAAGGAAGAAGCCCATACTAGGGGCTCCCCTGACTCACAAAGGAAGTAATCACCTCCAAGCTCAAGAAAGGCGGAATGCAGAAGAAACTCAGACAAGGGGCTCCACCTCCAAGCCCAAGAGGGAAAAGGTAAACGCATCCCAAGCATATACGCTAGGGGCTACCGCGAGCAAATAAATCCGAAGGCCTTTCTCGAGAAGAGGGTGTCAAAAAAAAAAAAAAAAAAAAAAAAAAAAAAAAAAAAAACCTCCATCACTCTGAAGTGAACCTCCCATCTCAAAGGTTGTGAAAATGAGACGTCGAGTGAAGGTCTTATTGTTAACAAGTTAACTGCTGGAGTCACAACAATCTCGCGAGAAGAAGCAACAAAAATTCCCTCTTGTCCATCCTCTCACTTTTAGAGGATTCCATCACCACCCTTGACCTTATCAAAATCAAAGTTAACCTCACTCTTAGAGGTCCTGAAGAAGCAGCAACAAGAGAATCCCTTCACCTTAGAAATTCCAAACACACCCATCAAACCAACCTCTCAGCAAATGGCCCAGCCGACCTCTCACTTTAAGAGGTCATCATCCAATGGTCGATCGCAACCCAAAGACCAGCTACAACCGCTACCGGATGGCATTCTCAAAAGATTATTTAAAAGAAATGCATATTCAGATTTTTGAGTCACTTGTTATCCTACGTGAGCACATTACATATTCTCTCAAAAGTTTGGGAACTCGTCCTATTCTTGAAATTCGTTCATTCGACTCCTCAAACACTGTCTGCAAAAGTCTCACTGGGGCTTCGCATCCGTGCCTCTCAGCGGCACTCCGGTAAAAGCAAGGAGACACGCGCCAGGGACTACTCCCCTCGGCTTGCGAGAACAAAGGAACAAAGAATCTTCACTTAAAGGAATGAAAAAATCTTTGGGTTATAATCAGTCAATTCCCACCTTTTCTTCCACCCCAATCTTTTTTCTATTTTTCACTCTTTCCCATAAAGAAGATCAATGCAGCGGCAGCCCACACCACAATTACCATCGAATGTAGCAGAAGCAACAACGGAACATCCTTCTCCTTCTAAAGACAAGCCAGATTTCACCTTCAAATCAAAACATTCATTTGTTTACCTATATAATTGGAATTTGATAAACCAATCAGTGAGGTCCATTCACGAGCAATCAAGATATAATTCTGAATAAAATAATTCTTCAAATGTCTCGACAAGTCTTCTTTTTTCTACATCATAGGAAAATAGAGCCAAACACTGTCTTTCTCGTCATAGGGCTTCCATACACTTTTCCACACCTTGTGATGCTTATACTCTCCCAAAAGAGTCAAACCCAAAAGCGAAAGTGTCATACACGAACTCGGGATCCATTCCCACCTTCGAAAAATGCACCCCTGCACATATACATTTCCGAGTCTCGTCCAACGACTGATTGACCTTTGTTCGAAACGAGGGGTCGCCCCCGTGGCCACAAGATGACTCTGTCTGCAATAGGGATGCATCGAATATCTCCAAGCTGGGGCTTTTGTTAAGCTGTTCTCTCAGACTCTCTTCAGGTTTTGCTCTGCATCATCAACTGGGGCTTCGTCATTCCCTTCAGGTTTGCTTTGCATCATCAACTGGGGCTTCGCTATCAATTGGGGCTTCGCCAAGGTTACTTCATCAAACATTGGGGCTCCCCTCAACAAAAATGGGTCGACTATGTGCTCTAACAAAAATCGGAGCTCCAATGAAATCATATCTAGCATGAAGGGCATCCCTTGTCATCAAGATCAGCATGTGGCAAACTCTTTGAGTTAGTTAGAAATATAATTGATCATAAGGCCTCCTTATCAAAATAACATGCTTTCAAAATGCTATCCTCTTTGGCACCTTGTTTACAAAATCACTCTTTGGTCTCCACAAATTTTCACACTCTTCAAAGACGCCTCTCTCTCTCAAGGTGACTCGGTCCTGCCCCTTATCTCTGGACATCAAACTTACCTAATCCCATCTTCTCGGCCTCGCCTAGTTTAAACCATAACCTTTCTGCCCAAACTGCCTTGTTCAGACTTACCACAAATGTAAAACCCTAGCCCCAAGCCTAGGTGACAAAAAACTCCTCTCTAAACCCTAGCCTTAAGCCTAGGTGACAAATACCTCTCTAAACCCTAGCCTTAAGCCTAGGTGACAAAAATCTTTCTAAACCCTAGCCTCAAGCAAGCCTAGGTGACAAATATCTTTCTAAATCCTAGCCTCAAGCCTAGGCGACAAATACCTCTCTAAACCCTAGCCTTAAGCCTAGGTGACAAATGCCTCTTTCTAAACCCTAGCCTCAAGCCTAGGTGACAAATATCTTTCTAAATCCTAGCCTCAAGCCTAGGCGACAAATACCTCTCCAAACCCTAGCCTTAAGCCTAGGTGACAAATGCCTCTCTAAAACCCTAGCCTTAAGCCTAGGAGACAAGACTCCTCTCTAAGCCTTAGCAATGATTATCCCAATCTTTTAATCGCTTGGTTCTTCGGCTCGGGAAGCCATAGTAATCCCAATCAATTCGCACAAACTATTCCTCATCAGTAGCCTAAGTCCTTTGGCAGCTACAGTTTCCCGCATTTCAGAGGTCTATCCTCCATTTCAAGGGTCCGTCCCGCATCTTCAAAGGGTCCGTCCCGTACTTTCAAAGGGTCCGTCCCGCACCTTCAAAAGGGTCCGTCCCGCATCTTCAAAGGGTCCGTCCCGCATCTTCAAAGGGTCCGTCCCGCACCTTCAAAAGGGTCCGTCCCGCATTTCAGAGGTCTATCCTCCATTTCAAGGGTCCGTCCCGCATCTTCAAAGGGTCCGTCCCGTACTTTCAAAGGGTCCGTTCCGCACCTTCAAAAGGGTCCGTCCCGCATTTCAGAGGTCTATCCTCCATTTCAAGGGTCCGTCCTGTATCTCAGAAGGTCCGTCCCGTACTTTCAAAGGGTCCGTCCCGCACCTTCAAAGGGCCCGTCCCGCCTTTCAGAAGTCAAAATTATCAAATCTTTGGGTGACTCCCCGGACAGTCAAATCTTTGGGTGACTCCAAGACAGGTGACTTTCCACTCCGTACCAAATCTTTGGGTGACTCCCGCAGTCAAATCTTTGGGTGACTCGACTGCATCAAATCTTTGTGACTCCCCGTACAAATCAAATCTTTGGGTGACTCCCCGACAAATAAATCTTTGGGTGACTCCCAGGACAAGTCAAATCTTTGGGTGACTCCCGACAATCAAATCTTTGGGTGACTCCCGTACATCAAATCTTTGGGTGACTCCCCGGACAATCAAATCTTTGGGTGACTCCCTGACAAATCAAATCTTTGGGTGACTCCCTGACAGTCAAATCTTTGGGTGACTCCCTGACAATAAATCTTTTGGTGACTCCCGTGCAGTCACGTATCCTTGACGCCACACATCCGCCATTCTCGGGTATTAAAAACGCCCACTCTTTTGAACTACGACTTGGCTTGATTCCTTTTTAGGGATACGTAGGTAGCCCGACGTGGGTCCAGCCACTTGACCTATCCGGTCATCCTTTTGCGACTCAGCTCGAGTCCAATCCCTTGCATCCGCAAGATCACTCTTCTTACCTCCTGAAATCCCTTTTTTCAGGACGGATCCTATTCTTTTATCGTCGACCCCACTTGTCTTACAAGAAGCGTCGCCGAGGGGCTACTGTTAGTACCCGGTCCGAAAAAAGGGACTGAAGTGTAATTCGGTAAAATTTGGGACTAAATTGGAATTTGGGAGCTTTTGGACCAAATAGGAAATATTGGAAAATTCAGGGACTAAACTGGAAATATGGAATATTTGGGACGAAATTGATATATTAAAATTCCTGGGATTAAATGAAAAATAAAATCCTAAAGAGCGAATTGCAAAAGAAGTCATTAAAGTGGTCAAAATGCAACGAGAAGATCGCGGGACGAAACGAATATTTAAGGATACAAAATAAAGCTAAGTTGCATGGATTTGGCCGAGAGTTGTAGCAATGGTGGCCGAGACTTCTAGGCCAAATGGCCGGCCAAGGCATTGCAATTTGGGGCCATTCTAGGCCATTTGGGCCAAGGCAGATTTTGGGCCAAAAAAGGTTGGCCGATCGGCCCTTCCCCTTTTCCCACATCGCTTTCTCAGCCGTTCCTCCCCAATCCCTTTCACTATATAAACCCCACTCCGCCTCACACTTTAAACACAGAATTATTCTACGGAAAACTCAAGACAAAACTTGAGGTTTCCTCCATAGAAAACTTGAGACTAAACTCGAGTTTTCTAAGTCTAAATATTTTATCAAGCACGTTCTTCGAATCTTCATAGATTCGATCCAAAAGCCTTGCCATTATTAGGTAAGTCTTCTGCTTATTTTTTCTCGTCTTTATTATTATTGTCTTTATTATTATTATTGTTTGCATGCTTAGTATATTTTAATTACTTTATTTCTTGCTTATGTCATATATGCTAGATTTAGGGTTGTTTTAATATATTTAAATATGTAATAGCCGAGGATGATCTAAGGTTTCGCCAAGAAACCCAATGGATCTAGGAACTATTTCTTTCCTTCCACCTTAGTTATAATTGTCCCATGATCAACAATCCCCCAAGGATGAACGTTGATTAGTGCACCTTCCGAGGGCCTAACTCAAAGGTTCTAGGGTGTGATCATCAATTAATTCTTTCTCTCCCCTCCTCCTTATGCATGATCCCGCTTCTTCTATCTATTCCCGTAAACACCGCACACAACCAACACCCCACATGCTAGAAAGACCGATTCGTCGAGCAATAGGAGTGATAACGTTTCTTCTTCTGTTGTAACTTGACCCCCGAACCCAATTAACTGTTTAGCCTTTTTTCAAAGCTTTGGGCTATATCAAAGTGGCGTGGCGACTCTCAAAATTAAACTAATATTTTAATATGGTTTAAAGCGAGTGTCACTAAATGAATATCCCATTTCGATCTGACATTATACAATTAATTTATTTCAAACCTCCGAATGCGCGTTGCATCGGGACGGGGTATTCACAGAAGGGGGATTTTATCCTTGAAAATGAAGATTTGATGTATGAAAATGGTTTTTAGGGTTTTGAAAATGCATTTGCAAGTAAGTAAGAACACTTTGAAAGTAATGTTGATCCTTGTAGAAGATCAACCATGGAGATGAACTTCCATGGTGATCTTCTTGGATCTAGGGCAAAAAGATGAACAAACTACATTTTGGAGTTTGAAAATGCATGCATGGATGAGAGAAATTTAGGGTAAGGAGAGGGAGGTTATACCTATCTTCCTTGTGTTTTGTGTTTGAATGGATTCAAAGGCTTGAATGTGTTTAGGGTTTGAATGTGTTTAGGGTTTGAATGTGTTTAGGCTTGGTGATTTGAGTTGGTTAAAGAGAAAACAAGTAGATAACAATGAAGTCCTCTATGTTTTCTCTCTAATCCTCCTCCTAAAGAGTGATTTGAGCTTGAGTTAGTGTATGTATGAGAGTATGTATGAGAGTGATTTGATAGTATTTTGAGTGAGTGGGATTTGGGAAAGATTGAAGAGAAAATGGTGGCAATTCAAGTGAATTCCCACTGTTTTCTCCCTATTTTTCGCCAAGGTGCAGTTGCAAATTGTGTTTTTCCTCCCTTCAAAAGTGAAGCTGAGGGGTTCAATTTATAGGCCTGGAAATTTCAATCTTGTCCGCGCGGATGGTCTTGAAGGCGTGCACTGTTCATTAAATGCTGCTCCAGGCTTTGGACAGGAAGAATAAAATTCAAATTATACAGCCAGAAAATGTCCCAACCACTTCTATTTCGGGTTTTTGACCATTTCTTTTGCTTTTTTGATTCTTTTCCATGGTTTATCTTAAAATGGCAATCCCTAATCTACCCCCACTTTGTTAGAAATGTTAGGAATTGTTAAAAATGTTAGGAATGTTAGGGCTTTCGTTAATTTTCTAACGAAAATACTAACGACTCAAATTGGAGCACTTACAGCGTGGTGTGCAGTAACTAAATTATTTTTCTGAGTAAAACAGAGATTTTCAAAATGTGTTTTAAAGAATTTATGAGCAGTTCAAATTATGCACGAAAACCAACTTATGAACAGATATGCACAAAGCATTTTATGATTTTAAAAGAATGCAAAAACAACACTTTTTTTTTTTGAAAACAGTCCAATGTTTTGAAAATCGGAGCTGTTTAAAATTTCTTTTTGGAAAGAAAATCAAGTAATTTCAAAATATGAAGAAAACACACACGCACAAAAAAGAGAGAAAAGGGTAAACGAAATTTTGACCCACAAAATGTTTTAAAACGAAAGCAGTTTTAAGAAAACATGTTAAAGTCCCCAGCGGAGTCGCCAACTGAAATTACCCCCGATCCGAAATGGCCTGGACGCATCTGATTGTTTGAAATCACGAAAAACAAGAACGGATGAATTTCTAAGAAAAAAGAGTCGCCACACCATTTTTATTATAAGCCAAAACTTTGAAATAGACTGAAAAGAGATTGTTAGGTTCGGAGGTCACGTTACTCCTCAGGAAAAGAATATTTGTGCTCACCCGAAATGCCTCGTAATGACGAGTCTTTCTACCTTTCTCGAAAACTATGCGTGTGTGTGTGTGTGTGTGTGTGTGTGTGAAAATTAGTTAAACATAAGTTTGGATGGAGGAGTTAAAATGATAGATATTTTGATGGGTGAAATATATATATATATATATATATATATATATATAGATACATTATATTAAGATCTTCCGTTATTCGACCCGAGATTACTTATCCCCAAAGAGTAAAGTGTAGGGGAATTTTAGGAATCATTTCTTGATATGAATCGGGCTTTATAACATCACCATTTTAATTAAATGACAATAATAAAGGCTTTTAAAATAAAGACATTTTAAGTAAAATGACAATAATAAAGACTTTAAGTAAATGACAATCAACAAGTCATGATCTTGACTTGGACGGTTTTAAAATAAATTACATAATTTAGATGACAATCAACAAATCAATTCCTTGACTTGGACAATTAAAGTAAATGACATAATTTAAATGACAATCAACAAATCAATTCCTTGACTTGGACAGTTAAAGTAAATGACATAAATGAAGACATTTAAGTAAATAATAATGATAAAATTAATATCAACAATTCAAGATTTTCCCACTTTAACTCTAAATTACTTATCTCGGAAGAGAAAAATAATAGACAAGGGATCATTTCTTGACTCGGACCGGGTATTATAACATTACATTTTAAGGAAATGATATAAATAAAATGACAAGTAAGTAAAAGATGGAAATTTAGGGTTAGAAGGAGAGTTTACCAATGTTTGGTTTTGACTCTATCTTCTTAGGGTTTGTAGGCCGGATATGATAGTATTTGGATTAGGGTTTTATTTGGAAAAAATGGAATTTTCACGCAAAGCAAGGCAATTTCCTTCTCTCTGAAATTTCTGGGTTGAAAACAGTAAATAGGGTAATTTTCTTGGCTAAAACCAAAAATGGGATAAAAAATGTTAACTGAAATCTGAGGCTGCTATTTATAGGCTGGTTAAACATGCAAAACAGGCTGGCCGGCCTGTTCTTCAGCTTGAGGGCATTTTGGGCATTTTACATTTTGATGTGATTTTTAACCATTGATTTGACCCTTTGACAACTTTTGAGGCAAGCTTATCCAAAAATTTGGTATTATTTCGTCTTTTATCGGGATTTTGACAGTTTTGTTAATTAACTGTCCGAATAAATGTCAGAACAGTCCCGAAAATCGCGTATTTTTTAAAAGTAATATTTTTAACGTGTTCTACCGTATTTTTAATACACTTTAATTTTGAATGATTTGGACAGTCCCGGAAAATCCCGTTAATTTGGAAAGTGTGAATTAACCTACTTTTAATATACTTTTATGAACCGAATTTGGGTACTTACACATATCTACTTTGTCCTTTTGGAATTTCTAATATTTTCTTCTTTGCCTCTCTATTTTCGATCGTTCCCTTTGTATCTTTTTTTATCATATTTCAGGACTTTCTCCTTCCATTCCCTGTACTTATAAACACGCCAAAAGCCATAAAAAAAAACACCCAAGGTTGAGTATAAAATAGGTCTAAATATATATCATTTGGATGGGTGAAAACACATTTATCAAATATCCCAAAACTTATCTTTTGCTCGTACTCGAGTAAAACAAAATAAAACTATTACTAAACTAAACAAAGAAAATATTTTTCGCATGTTCAATTCATATAATCAGCTGTTGGCCATTCAAGTCTTAGATCTTTACAACACACATAATCTTCAAGTATTATCATGAACATGAGATTATATTTATAAGGATACATATAACTTACAATTTTTCACCACAATATGATAATATAAATGAATAGATGGGAGAACATTGTCACCAAAATAAGATATTTTATAGGGTCATTTGTGTCATGCTCTAAATCAATGATAATAATATGAAATTTCTGCAAAAGGACACTCATATGGATATTTAAACACACGTGTTAACCCGGCTACTCTCTATGGATCTAATATGGCTTTATAGCTTGTAATATATCACGAAAATTGCGGGCTAGGTTCACGGCTACAAATGAAGGTAAAAACATACGAAGTAAAGCAAGTAAAACTAAGAAGTCTTCACATACATCCTCACATAGAATTTAACTCTCCGCTTCATGCCATCTTATTGATTCAACTCCCAAACTTATGAGTTTTCATACTTTCACATTTGGGGTTGATCGCCTTTCTTTTATTTGGTCACTTTCCACTTCAACACAAGAGAGGGCAAGATTTTTTTCATTTTTTTATTCTTTTGCTTTGCATATATAAAATAGATCACAAAGATTACCATGCTTCAATAATTTGCACAAGCCCCTCTTTTCAACACAATACATGACCCTTTTTCTTCCTTTTGTCGACCTCTCGCCACTCAATCCTTGATTTTCAAAACATCACCCACAATTTCCATTCATTCCTTAGTTTCACTTTCTTGAAAAGGTAAAAAAATAGTGTATAAGATTTAAAGGTTAGGACAATGTAGGTACAAAAGAAGTCAAATGGTGGTATAAGATAACCTCTCAATTTGTGAGAGATTTCCTTTCTTTTTCAATCTCAAAAGGAGTTATAGTGAAATTTTTTATTAGTGACGAGAAAATTAAAGGCTTAAAATAGGGTTTAAATAAAATAACCATAAAATCACTTCCTGAATAGCCTATTTGATGTGTTATTCACAGTCATGCAAACATGTTCTATGGAATTCGAGAATGACAAAGTGATACTATAAAGGTCTCCTAAAGTGGTAACAATGATCAAGAAAATAGTATGAAAGTATAAGGTGAAGTAATCATATTTTACATGTTTCAATACAATTATATCCCTATATTGTTAACAACACTCAAGATTTTAAAATTAAAGATCTCACAAATAATTATTGACTCTTGCCAACATTCCAAAATATGAAAATAACATTATTTAAAAAAAAATTCTATTCTTTTTTTGGGTGACACTATATACACTCTCATATAAACCTACAAACTCGGAGAGATATCTACCCCCAAACTCAAAACATGATATGTCATCATAGCAAAGATAACTAAAACATGTATTGGGTTCGAAGGATGATATGACACAATAAACAAATAAAATAAATCAAATAAAATATATCTAATTGGGTTGCCTCCCAATAAGCGAATTTGGTTAAGGTCGTTAGCCCGACCGTAGTCCCAAGTTCAATTGGGATTGATGGTGACCATATTCTCTTTGGTCTTAGCTTTTCTTCTCTTGGCCCACCTCATGCTTTCGGGGGCACAAACACCCATGGCTTTCCAAATGTAAGTACCATTCTTTATTTGATCGGGTGGAGCCCAAGTGATTTTTTTAGCCTTTTTCTTTTCTTTTTCTTTTTTCATGTGGGCCTCTCCCCCAAACTCATTTGGTGCCTTGGTTTCACAAAAATCAAACACCTCATTCTCAACAAAATCATAGGAGATGTTATCTTGATCACATATATTAACAAAGAATAAATCAGAGATATCAAGAAAATAACATTCTTCTATTTTAGCACATGAATCATTAACTTCAACTTTTAGAGGAAAGAATGGGTTTAATGGGGATAACGACTCCTTATGGAATCGGCTTAGGGGGTGATACGATCCGTCACTGAAAGAGTGTTCGTCGGTCTTGGTGTTACTAGCCATATCATGGACGTTCACTTTATCCCTAAAATTCTCACTGTCACTCCTATCTAATTGAGCACACTCATTCTCCTCTATGTCATCCAAGAACTCACAAGATTCCCCCTCATCATCCATGGGGTATTTCATCATATCATTAACGGGGATTTCAATCCTCTCATCAGCTACCATAATAGACAATTTCCCATTCTCCACATTTATTAACATATTAGTTGTGGACATGAATGGGTGTCCTAGCAAAATGGGAGCCTCTATACTCACTCCATTAACCATATCCATCACAACAAAGTCAACGGGGATAATCAAGGTCCCCACTTGAACTAATACATCTTCCACAGTGCCCATCGGTCTCCTAATAAAACGGTTCGCTAAATGAAGAGTTATTGTGGTAGGCTTTAACTCGGACAAGCCCGATTTAAAATATGTGGAACATTGAAACAAATTTATGCTAGCACCAAGGTCTAACAACGCCTTCACATCACTAGAATCCCCCATAGTAATGGAAATTGTGAAGCTTCCGGGGTTGTTTTGTTTATGTGGGAGGTCTTGTCGGACAATGGCACTCACACTCTCTCCCATGATCAACATCTCATTATTTCCATACCTATGCCCTTTAGATTATAATTCCTTGAAAAAATTAGCATAAGCAGGAATTTTTTTAATCACATTAAGAAAATGGAGGTTTATGCTTACTTTGGAAAACATCTTCGTCAGTTCTTTCATTTGATGCTCTATCTTATGTCTAATAAAACGACCAGGAAAGGGCACCAGTGGTACATATGGCTTAGGGGTGTATAAACATCTTTGAGATTTTCCCCCAATCCATATGTCCTCTTTTCAGCATCTTTTTCAGAAATATGAGGAGGGGAAAAGGAGGAGGAAGGAGAATTTATTTCATTACTTACCACTTTGCCACTACGGAAGGTGGGTATGGCCATAGCTTGTTGCCCTTGATTTAGAAAGGTTCCAGGCTTATGGCTTTGAAGGACTTCAGCAAGTTGCCCTACTTGAATTTCAATCTTTTTAATGGCGGTTTCATGTTGCCTCGATTCTTGTTGCCGCTCTAGGTTCATTCGTTCTCGTTGGGTTTTGGGATTACAAACGCAGCGGAAGAATCATTATAAAACAACAAAACCCTAGCCTTGAATCCGTCTAACATGAAGAGATTAGAAACATATGAAATAGATTTACATACCTTGAATGCGATTATGTTTGTTCAAATGAATCTCAAAATTCAATCTTTGAATTTGTTGATGAAACTTGGATCTTCTTCTTCCTTGTTCTACCTTGGTGATGAATCAACAATGGTGATCTTCAAGCTTTAGGAGATAAAGTAATCGCCCTCTAATGGTGATCCACACGCGAACGAACCAAGAACAATTCTTGTAGGATTTCTAGATGATCCTCCGATTGTTGAATCGATATTCAACAATCAATGGCTGAATATGGAATTAATTAGGGTGTTTTTGATCTTTGATTCTTAATAAAAATCAATGATTTTGTGTTTCTAAAACTCAAAATTCATATGTCACTTGGCTGGGAGAAAGGTTTTATTTATACTTGGTAAGTAACCCTAACAATTAGGGAGAAGACTCCTTTTCCAAAGCCAAAACGGACTTTCAACGCCACTATGCACGGCCGTGCAGTTTCTAAAGCACGCCCGTGCAACTTTTGCACAACTGCTCCAAAAACCAATGCACGGCCGCTCCAGCCAGCATATCTTTCACGGGCGCTCCAAATTATAGCGCACGACCGTGCAATAGCCTCAGATCCCAAATTCCAATTTTCAGCCAATTTCAAATTCGTTCTTTTTTGTGTGACCCTTTAGGAATTATATTTATGTTGGTAGTGAGTCGAAACATCGACCTCACAAGACATAAGTGGTTTCTAGCAAACCATTATATCCACCCAATTAATATAACAACAAAGCTTGATTCCTTGATAGATCAAATATCATGATCTCTTTGTCCACGAGGTCAAATTGAACAAGAGTCATGGTCCACGTCAACTCACATTGTTCAATGCTTTCTCGATATCGAATATGTTGATAATCCAAGTGCATTTGATCTCTATCAAATCTCTTGAGTGTGGCCACACATTTCATCAACACTATTCATCAGGAACCCAAGCAAAACATCTCTCTCGACGAGAGGGACAAATCCCATCTTGACTTATCATTCTTCCCTACAAGAATTCTATCGTGCCAACATAGCCCTTATTGCTATCCTATTAAAGATAGTGTTAGACTACATCAAACACAATGTTCATCTGTGGAAGACGATAATAATCTCAGGTATAAAGGATTCAATGACACGACTATAATGAGATTTAATCATGACATATATGACTATAGACCATGTCATAAATCTCATCAGTAGGTTATGTCCAGTACTTGTTCTCTAGCAAGTACCCACAAGTGTAATGTGCATCACATGCATATAATCATCTCCATGATTATCCATTACCAACTTATACTAGTTATTCATAATAACTAGGGACGCAAGTTATTATAATAAACATGCAAACATATAATATGCAAAGTAAACATTCTCTATAATAAATGATAAAGACGATTACATAGCGTTTTAAGTTATAAGTCAAACATAACTAAACGCCTAGGGCATTACACCAGCAATCTCCCACTTGCACTAGGCTCCATCTATGTATTGTATACCCATGGACCTAACATGACCATCATGCTTTGCTTGTGCGATGGGCTTTATAAGCGGATCCCAATGTTATCATCGGTTGATACTTTGCATATCTTAACGTCTCCCCTATCAATGAACTCTTGAATGAAATAGAAACGTCTAAGTATATATTTGGATCGCTGATGTGACCTTGGTTCTTTTGCTTGCGCAATGGCACCATTATTATCACAATAATGTTCCATCGGATTAGTGATACTTGGAACAACTTCCAGATCACAAATGAATTTTTGATCCAAACTGCCTCCTTAGCTGCATCGGATGCCGCTATATATTTGGCCTCAGTTATAGAATCGGCAATAGTACTCTGCTTGGAACTCTTCCAACAAATTGCACCTCCGTTAAGCATAAACACAAATCACGACTGCGATCGGAAATCATCCTTGTTGGTTTGGAAGCTTGCATCTGTGTAACCTTTTACAACAAGATCATCTTCCATCCCTCTAAAGACCAAGAACGCATCATTAGTTCTTCTCAAGTACTTAAGGATCATCTTAACTGCCATCCATTGGTTTTCACCAGGATCAGATTGGTATCGACTCGTCATGCTTAGAGCATACGAGACGTCGGGCCTTATACAAATCATGGCGTACATGATAGATCCAATAGCCAAAGAGTATGGAACTTCATTCATCCTCTTTCACTCATCAGTTTTCTTAGGACACTGATTCTTGCTAAGAGTAACACCATGACCCATTGGCAAGTTACCTCTCTTAGAATTTTCCATCTTGAATCTTCTAAGAATCTTGTCAATGTAGGTACTTTGACTCTAACCAATTATCCTTTTAGATCTATCTCTATAGATCTTGATGCCAAGGATGTAAGCGGCTTCACCCATATCTTTCATTGAGAAACTTTTCCCTAACCAAGACTTGGCAATCTGAAGTGCAGGAATGTCATTTCCAATGAGAAAGATATCATCGACATACAATAAGAGAAATAATACTACGCTCCCACTGAATTTCATGTATACACAAGGTTTATCTTCGTTTTTTACAAAGCCAAACTCTTTGATCTTTTCGTCAAAACAAATATTCCAACTCCTAGAAGCTTGCTTCAATCCATATATGGATCTTTGCAACTTGCACACTTTGTTAGAATTTCTTGGATCGAAAAAACCTTTGGGTTGTGTCATATACACATCCTCGAGTAACTTCCCATTTAGGAAAGCCATTTAGACATCCATTTGCCATATCTCGTTGTCATAATATGCGGCTATGGAAATTAAAATTCTAACAGACTTAAGCATTGCAACAGGCGAGAAGGTTTCATCATAGTCTACAGCATGAATCTACCTATATCCCTTAGCTACAAGCCTAGCCTTGTAAATATGCACCTTCCCATCCATGCCAGTTTTCTTCTTGAAGACCCACTTGCACCCTATGGTTTTTACACCTTCGGGTGGCTTAATCAAGTTCCAAACTTGATTATCCGACATGGATTGCAATTCGGATTCCAGGGCTTCTAACCATTTATCTGAATTAGGAGTGGACATCGTCTCTTGATAGAAAGTAGGTTCGTCATTCTCAATGACTTCCACTTCATTACTTTCTGACACGAGAAATCCATATCTCTCGGGTGTGGATCGTAACCTATCCGATCTATGATGGACGTGTGGCTCTTGAACCGGTTCCACAACTTCTTGTAGATTTGGTTCCGTCTCTACTATCGGTTCCATGTTATTTTTAGGTTCTTGAACTTCTTCAGGATCATTTTACTCCCACTAATTCCTTTATTGAGAAACTGTTTCTCAATAAAAGTACCATATTGAGCAACAAACACTTTGTTCTCATTGCGGTTGTAAAAGTTATACCCTTTGGTTGGCTTAGGATAACCAACGAAAATAACCTTGTCCGATTTAGGTGCTAACTTATCAGAGACAAGTCTCTTCACATAAGCTTCGCAACCCCAAATTTTTATGAAAGACAAACTAGGTTTTCTTTCATGCCACATCTCATGTGGGGTCTTAGGAGCCGATTTAGTAGGGACTTTGTTCAGTGTAAACACAGCAGTCTCTAATGCATGTCCCCAAAAGGAAATAGGAAGGTCAACTTGACTCATCATCGAACGAACCATATCTAATAAGGTTCTATTCCTCCTCTCGGATACACCATTCCATTGTGGTGTTCCGGGTGGAGTCAACTCTGAAACAATTCCACAATTTTTGAGATGATTGTCAAACTCTTGGCTCAAATATTCACCACCACGATCGGATCGAAGTGCTTTAATAGTTTTGCCAAGTTGATTTTTTACTTCATTTTGAAATGTTCTAAACATCTCAAATGATTCACTTTTGGACTTCATCAGATATACATAGCCATATCTAGATAAGTCATCGGTGAATGTAATGAAATACCGAAGTCCTCCCCTAGCAATGCTGCTCATTGGTCCACATACATCGGTATGTATTAGGCCCAATAAGTCACTAGCCCTTTCACTAATCTTAATATAGGGTTGTTTGTTCATTTTTCTCAATAATCAAGATTCGCATACCTCATATGATTCATAATCATGTGAGTCTAAAAGTCCATCCTTATGGAGTTTAGATATGCGTTTCTCATTTATATGACCAAGCTGGCAATGCCACATGAACGTATTGTTCACGTCATTCGGTTTAGACTTCTTGTCCTTATGATAAATATCTTCAACATTATTTTGTTTCTCATCAACATCAAGAACATAAAGGCCATTAAATGAATTTGCAATACAATAGAGCATATCATTTAAATAAATAGAAAAATTCTTATTCTCAATAAGAAACCTAAAACCTTCATTATCCAAACAAGAAATGGAAATAATATTTCTACTCAAATCCGAAACATAGTAACAATTGTTCAAAACAAGCACTAATCCACTAGGTAAAGTTACATCATATGTCCCTACAGCTAATGCAGCAACTCTTACTCCAATCCCCACACGTAGATCAATTTCACCTTGTTTGAGTAGCTTCCTATTCCTTAGTCCATGCACATTTAAACAAATGTGAGATCCACATCCGGTATCTAATACCCATGAACTAGAAATAGAAAGGGGAGTATCTATCATATAGATACCTGAATCAGAAGCAATCATATTGCCCTTCTTCGCCTTTAGGCCTTCTTTTTAAGCCTTGCAATTACGCTTCCAATTACCAACTTCTTGGCAATGGTATCAAATCGCATCCTTTTGAGATACCTTGGGTGTCACAACCCTAATATTAGGCACTATTTTAGCACACGTTGAACACGTGAGGTTAGGATGGTAGAATTTCATTTTATGCCATTTATGCTACTTGTTAAAGTTTTATGTGTTTAATTATGTTTTTGATTAATTATGTGAAGTTAGGATGGAAATGAATTACCTTTAATCATAAAGGGTCTAAATAAAATAAATGTGAAAAGTTGTAGGGAGATAATAATATTTGAAATTTTAAATATTAAGTTGGAAAGTGTGAGGTGCTTGAGTGTAATAATGATAAGTGTTAGTTGTGTTAGTGTAGCCTTGGAGGAGCTAGAGTAAATGTGCTAAGGGTATCCTTTGTTTAAATAAATGAGGAGCTCATTTTAATTCCTCAGCTTCCTTCTTCTTCTAAAATCTCCATGGAAAGAAAAGCTAAACCCTAACTCCACCTTCTAAAAATTCTACCCACTTCAATTCCATGTCGTTTTTAAATCCGTTCGGATATTTTTGTGCGTGGCGTCGAGGGGAGCGCATCTATCCGGTCATATAAATATTTCATTTCGCACTATTTCGGTAAGTTATTATGATTTTCTTTCAAAAGTTGTTCTTTCTATGATTATAGTTGTTATGGATGTTTTATAAATGGGTTTTGGGTGTTTTGGAACATTTTTATTGAGTTTGAATTGTTTTGAAAAAGTTGAATTGAATGGGTTATGGGGTGGTTGTTGTAGTAGCAGTAATAATGGTTAGAATTGAATTTAGGATGTTAATGACTTGATGGAAAGGGTTGCATGGCAATATGGAACAAATTTTTTGGTAATAAAATGATTTTGGGTAGTGTTGGAATGTATTGGAAGGGATATTGAATGGTTTGGGTCTGTTTTGCTTATGTTAATATTGGTTTTGGTCACTTTGAAAACAGAGTAATTTTGGTATATGTCATTTGGAACTCTGGTTGCTAATGTTTCAGCTGGTTTCTGGACAGAGGGCACGACTCATGCTCTGTGGCACGAGTCGTCTCTTGAAGGATTGGACGAGTCGTTCCCCTTGGGATGACAGTTTTTGTGGGGGGTGCAAGGGGGCGCGAGTCGTGCCCTGCTCTGCAACCTCTGAAGCATTTTCCAAGGCCTAGAAACCTAATCTACCTAGGATATAAATGAACCCTATTTAACTAATATTAAAGTAGAGAACTTTAACTATATAATGGTATCTTACTTGGTCAAAATGGAATCGTGGAAGGGGTTTAAATATTGTTCGGAAAAGGGTTGACAGCCTTGATTTTCAACTTAACCAAAGTGAATCAAACTTGGTAAATTGAACTTGGACGTTTATAGAGGTTATGTATTGTTGCATATTGATCATGTAGGGCTTGTTGATTATATATTGTAGCCTTACTTGAGTTCATATCCATGGTTTGTGATATAAATAGTGTATGAAATGTATGTTGCACTATGTTATTGATTTAAACATGAGTATGATTTACCATGTTGTTATATTTACTATCCCTTTGGTGGATTTCATTTCAAGTAACTATTATGTGCTTGAACTTGTGTTAATCAGCTGATTTTAGGGGTATAACGGAATACGATCAATTATGGAAAGTGTGACCTAATGTGATCGAATTACGTTATACCAGTAATTGTCCCCTTCTGTGGCCAAAGACTGGGGTTATAGCATCTGTATTGAGCCAAAAGCCTTATAGAGTTGCTAGTATCTTATATGGTTCCCTGAAAAATGGGTCATATAAGATGTGAATATGCTTAAGCAGTTCACAAATGAGTGGAGTTTTATCTCCCAATGTTGTACGACTTATTGTTCAGACGGGAAAAGGTAAACCAAGGTAATGTAAGGTGTTTACGGATTTTCCAATGTGTTATGTGCACCTTGTATGTGTTGCATCTTACTTGGCATATTGTTGCATTCATAATAACTTATTGAGATTTATTCTTACCCTTCTCCCTTTAATGTTTTAGATCGGCCTGAGACAGGAGGACCCGGCCTGTGAGGACGGGGAGGAGTTTGTACGCGTCTTTTGGGTTGTTAGGTATGTATATGTCCTAGATGGGAGTTGTAGTTATATTTTGGTTTAGCTCCTTGGTGGAGTTTGTATATATAAATACTTTATTTCAAACTAAACATTTGTGAACTTTTGTAATGTTGTAACTAAAGCAAGTTTGGTTTTCAAAGTTTGTTTATGTTTTCCTCCAAGTGGAGATGACTTAAGTTATTTTTAGAATGGTGATGTTCAAGTTTGTGTTCTTTTCAGTTAAGTCAAAAGTTTTTAAATTCCAGGTGGTTTCTTTTAGTTGGGGTCTCTCCCGCTCGGGATACGTGTTAGGTTCCGGGTCGGGGTCCCCACAGTTGGTATCAGAACCTCGTTTAGAGGTCAAGGGTAGATGTCTAGCTTAAGGGGGAGTGTGTGATAACTGACGCTGAGTGTTTGATGTAGGAGTTTGTTCTAATGGCTGGGAATGATGAAGATCTGCAATGGGCTTAGGGCAATGTTGGCAATGACGGGGATGATGGAAATCCGAATGCTGAAATGATGAACATGTTTAGGGTATTCTTATAGAACATGGCGACTCAAGGGCAAGCACAGCATCACCAAGAAGGCAGACAAGGACATGGTTTGGAGAAATTCGTCAAGATGGCTCCTCCAAGCTTTAATGGAGATCCAGATCCGTTGAAGGTGGAGATATGGCTTGAAGCTATGAACAAGATATTCAAAGCAATGGAGAGCCCGAATGAAGAAAAAGTCAGATGCGCTGTCTTCAAGTTGGAAGGACCTGCTGAGCATTGGTGGCACATAGTGAAGGACAGTTGGGACCGAGACCATACACCGTAGACATAGGAGAACTTCACACGCAAGTTTCGGGATCAATTCATTCCTATGGTTACAAGAGTCAAAAAGGAGGTAGAAATTCTGAGATTGGAGCAAGGGACAATGATCGTAGCACAGTACTCGTCAAAGTTTACGGAGCTAGCTAGATATTGTCCCATTTGATGCCGAAAGAAGAGAGACGGGTATACCGGTTCTTGAAAGGGTTAAGGCTAGAGTTTCGGAAATAGTTATTGACACACGACTTCACAGATTTCCAAGCGGCTTTGAATAGAGCCTATCGAATAGATAACAATATTGAAGAGCATAAAGGTAAGTCTGAAGATGGACGTGGAAGTAAGCAAAGATTCCAAGGTCAAGGTTCGGTTCAGAGTAGAGGGCAGCAAAGATTTTCAGCCCCGGGTGTAGCAAGAGGTAGGAATGTGGCGACTCCAGCAGCTCGTCCTCCTTCAAGACAGTTTGGGATTGTATGTGGTTTTTGCAAAAATGTGGGTCACTCGGAAGATAGGTGCTGGAGCAAGCAAGGAAAATGCTTAGAGTGTGGAGCAGATGGTCATTTCTGAAAGAATTGTCCTAAGCTACGAGGGCAAGCATCAGGTAGTGGGCAAGGTGGACCAAGAGGAGGAGTTAAAAGAGATAATGAGGAAAGGCCAAAAGATAAAGTTCAGGGGCGAGTGTTTGCCTAAGGAAGAGGAGAGGTTGACCCTAACGCTGTTATTAGAGGTATTGTTCCTGTCTCAGGAGTCAAGGCCCGCATCCTTATAGATCCGGGGTCTTCCCATTCATTTGTTGCGTCCCATTTTGCATTTACATTGCATAAGCTACCTGAATTTATGCCTTTTGTGCTAGAGGTTTCGACTCCTATGGGAGAGTGCCTCACTTCTTCTTTGGTTTATAATAGATGTGATGTGTCTATTTGTGGACATGTATTGCCGGTGGATTTAGTAGAGTTACAAATCTGGGACTTTGATCTCATTCTTGGTATGGACTGGTTGAGTCATTACCATGCTTTGGTAGATTGTCGTAGAAAGCGGGTTTCATTTGCTATGCCTGATATGCCTACTTTTGTGTTTGATGTGGATGGATCTATGTTTAGTATACATGTCATTTCTACTTTACAGGCTAGAAAAATGCTCTCTAAAGGGTGTGCGGGGTATTTGGCTTATGTGGTAGATTCAAGTAAGAAATCCCCTGAATTAGCTCATGTCTCGGTGGTTAATGAATTTAGTGATGTGTTTTCAAGTGAGTACTCTATGTCTCTGGATCATGAGGTAGAGTTTTGCATTGACTTAGTGCCCGGTACCTCACCTATCTCTAAAGCGCCCTATAGAATGGCTCTGGCTGAGTTAAAGGAGTTGAAGACTCAGTTGCAAGAGTTGTTAGACTAGGGTTTTATCCGTCCAAGTGTGTTACCATGGGGAGCTCCTATCTTGTTTGTTCGAAAAAAGGATGGCACCTTGAGATTGTGTATAGATTATCGTTTGTCGAATCAAGCAACCATTAAGAACAAATATCGTCTCCCGCATATTGATGACCTGTTTGATCAACTCCAAGGTTCTGTGATCTACTCAAAGCTTGATTTGAGAAGCGGATACCATCAGTTGAAGATTAGACCCGATGATATTTCCAAGACAGCTTTCAGGACGAGATATGGTCACTATGAGTTCGTGGTTATGCCTTTTGGGTTGACTAATGCTCCGGCCGTATTCATGGATATGATGAACCGTATCTTCAAGCCGTATCTTGATAGCTTTGTAGTGGTTTTCATCGATGACATTCTTGTTTATTCTAAATCCTGGGAAGAGCATGAGAATCATTTTAGGATCGTCTTATCCCTTCTTCTTGAGAAGCAGTTGTTCACCAAGTTCAGGAAGTGCGAGTTTTAGCTTAAGCAGATCTCTTTCTTGGGGCACATGGTGTCTAGTTCGGGGATATCTGTTGATCCTTCAAAAATTGAAGTCGTAGTCAATTGGAAGCAACCTTCAACTGTGACAGAGGTTCGTAGCTTTCTTGGTTTGGCGGGGTACTATAGAAGATTCATAGAGGGTTTTTCGCGCATTGTAACTCTGTTAACAAGACTGACTCGGAAGGATGTACCTTTTGTATGGGATTCCAAGTGTGAAGCAAGTTTTGATGAGTTGAAGAAAAGGTTGACATCAGCTCCCGTTCTTACCCTTTCGGATGGTTGCGAGAATTTCGTTATCTTCAGTTATGCCTCAAAGGAGGGTTTAGGATGTGTTCTAACGCAAGGTGGGAAAGTGATTGCTTATGCCTCTTAGAAGTTATCACCGGCGGAACAGAACTACCCTACCCATGACATGGAATTGGCTGGGATTGTGTTTGCGTTGCATTAGTGGAAGCACTATCTTTATGGAGCGAGATTTGAGATCTTCACCACCACAAAAGATTGAAGTATTTGTTTACACATAAGGAGTTGAATAATCGGCAAAGAAGATGGTTAGAATTCTTGAAGGATTTTGATTGTATGATTTCATATCATCCGGGGAAAGCAAATGTAGTTGCGGATGCGATGAGCCGAAAGGCTTACTTGTCAACTTTGAGTTCCCGAGAGTCGAGACATGAGATGATTTTTGTGAATGTTGGAGCCATTCCGACTTTGTATGGAGATTTGATAGAAGCTCAACAAATTGATCCGGAGTTGAAGAAAATTTTGGGGCAAGTTCAAGATGGAAAAGCCGGGGAATTTGCGTTGAATAGAGATGGAGTTTTGACTTTCCAAGGCCAGATTTGTGTTCCTTTATCATCGGAGATCAAGAGGCGTGTATTAGAGGATGGACATAAATCTAAGTTTGCTATTCATCCGGGTAGTACAAAGATGTACCAAGATTTGAAACGAGGATATTGGTGGAATGGGATGAAGAGAGAGATAGCGGATTTTGTGTCTAAGTGTTTAACTTGTCAACAAGTCAAAGCCAAGCATCAGAGACCGGCGGGGCTACTTCAACCTTTAGACATTCCGGAGTGGAAATGGGAAGGGATTTCAATGAATTTTGTAACCGGTTTGCCTCTTACTACGAAAAAGATGGATACTATTTGGGTTATCGTGGATAGATTGACTAAGTCGGCTCATTTTCTTCCTGTGTCAACCAAGTTCTCGATGGAGCGGTTAGCTCAGTTATATATGCGCGAGATTGTTAGACTCCATGGAGTTCCAGTTAGCATTGTTTCTGATAGAGATCCGAGGTTGACTTCTAGATTTTGGATCGCATTACATGAAGCTTTAGGGTCTAAATTATGTTTTAGCATGGCGTTTCATCCTCAAACAGATGGGCAGACAGAAAGAACTATTCAGATACTTGAGAATATGCTACGGGCTTATGTGATGAATTTTCACTTGTCTTGGGAGGATCATCTACCGTTGGTTGAGTTTGCTTACAACAACAGTTACCAATCTAGCATTGAGATGGCTCCGTATGAGGCGTTATATGGTAGAAAGTGCAGATCTCCTATTGTAAGTGCTCCAATTTGAGCTTGTTAGTATTTTCGTTAGAAAATTAACGAAAGTTATAACATTCCTAACAATTACTAACATTTCCTAACATTTCCTAACAATCCTAACTTTTCTAACAAAGTGAGGGCAAAATGGGCATTGCTATTTAAAGATAAACCTTCAAAGGAATCTCAAAAAGAAAAAGAATTAAGAAAAACCCGAAACAGTAAGTTGAAAAACATTTTCTGTTGGAATTTTTGAATTTTATTCCTTATGTCCAAAGCCCGGAGCAAGATTTAATGAACAAAGGCACGCCAAGGATCCCATCCGCGCGGATAGGTTTGTATTTTTCAGAGGGCTATAAATTGAGCCCTCCAAATACAAAAATAAAAAGGAACAAGAACACAATTCACAAAGATTTGGCGAAAATACTCGAGAAAACAAAGGAGAATTCTCTAAGAATTGTCACCTTTTTCTCTTGAATCTTCCCAACTTTCACTCACTCAAATCAAACTCACTCACCATCATATTCAAAGCCTCAAACACTCATACATTCAAGCCAAAGCCCCAAAATACAAAGAAGATAGGTATAACCTCCCTCTTCTTACCCTAAATCTCTCACCCATGCATGCATTTTCAAGCTACAAAATGTAGTTCATTCATCTTCTTGTCTTAGATCCAAGAAGATCACCATGGAAGTTCATCTCCATGGATGATCTTCTACAAGGATCAACATTTTTTTCAAGGTGTTCTTACTTTCTTGCAAAGAAAACACATTTTCAAAACCCTAAAAACCATTTTCAAGCACCAAATCTTGATTTCAAAGGATAAAATTCCCCTTCCCAAGCAAATGAAGTGCTTAGTCCTAATGTACTCCAAGGATGGTTTGGTATAGTTGATTCACCACTAAAATTTCAAGTGATCACTAACCAAAACCTAGGGAAATGGGGACAAGCATGGATGCAAAACCCCCCTTTAATTCATATTTTCTTTCTTGAGAAGTTGCTGTCCAGTAGCAATTTTCCAAGATCCCAGTCCATTGTCTTAATTTTTGGACACAGATAAACTTGGATTTTGGTGTTGACTACAAAACACTTTTTTTAGCCAACATCAAGAGATTTCTAGAAATATTTTTACTTTATTTTTTGGGTGAGTAAAACTCCTCTTTTCAAATTTTCTTTTAGAGGCTAGTTCATCAGCTTCTGGAAATCCAGATTACATATCTGAGATTTCCAGAAGGTTTTGACCCCTAAAATCTTCTCCAAAATGGAAAATTCCTTCGCACAAATCTTATTTAAGGTGTCTGGAACAACTTTCATTCTCTGAGTTTATCCATATTATGAAGTTTTAAGGCCCTTGAATACATTTCAAAATCAAAGGTCCACTGCCTTTTTTCATTCTGACAGAAGTGACTCTCAACTTCAAAAGGTCTTTTGAGTACCAAATCTCAATCCAAAAATCTTTCAAAAAATCATGGGATCAGTTTAAAGTCTTAAAAAGACATCCCAATTTTTACTTTTCTGAGTTTCAACTTATTTTGGCCAAAACATACATACACACACACACACACAAATGATTTTCAGCTTGGAAGACTCGTTTTACGAGGCATTCCGGGTGCACACTAACGTCCTTCCCGGCGTGTAACATGACCTCCGAACCCAAATCTCTAATCTCGGGCATTTTTCAAAGTTTTGGCCCTTAAAACAAAAATGGCGTGGCGACTCCGTTCTTTTTCCGGGTTTTATTTGGTTTTTTCAAAGAAACGCAAAAAATCGAATTTTTCCCGCGAGAAAATTTTAGGTGGCATATCATCACAGTGGCGACTCCGCTGGGGACTTATAAGCTTTTTTCTAAAAAAAAAATGATATTTGGTATATTGGTGGAAACCATTAAACTTCCCGTTATCGCCTCCTAACACGAGTCGGGGATAAATTGTGGTTTAACAATCCCACGTACCGGTATCACCGTTTTCAAAAAAAAAAGCTTTTGAGGGTCAAGCTTCCGTCCCGGCTTTGAAAATCATTTGTTGTGTGTGTTGATTTTTGCACATTTTCGTGTTGTTTTGGCCGCCTCGGAAAAAGTCAAAATTTTGACTGTCGGAACCATGTCCCTAACTGTCGGAATTTTTGTGCTTATGTGTTCATTAAATTTCAAAAAAAAAAAACTTTCAAAAAAAAAATTCAAAAAAAAAGATTTTCAAAAAAGAAAATTTTCAAAAAAAAAATCATGCATCATATTTTTAAGACACATAAATTTTTTTTTCTATTTTACTCAGAAAAAGAAAATAGACTGCTTGCACACTACGCGCACGTGACCGTACACTGCACACTACGTTCCTAACCCGGGGAAATCCTTGTCGCGGCCCGTTTGGTCTTATTACGCCTCTCGGTGCAAGCACAGGACTACCCAAACATCCCATGGAGCCTCGTGTCGACCATGCACTTGTCCGTGACACACTTTGTCCGAGACCCGCTTGGTTTTTAGTTTGGTCTCGTGTCATGCCCCGTCCGTGTATAGACCTTTCCTTTCAAGCCTTTGTCGGCATACCGACTCAATATCTTTCGGACCCTAATCGCCGAAGCTCCGCCGGTTTTCCGCCGCAAACTTTGACCAAGATATTGACCGGCGCCTTGACTTCTGGCCCGACCGGCACAAATTATACACCGACTCCTAGCATTGACACCGAGTCATCAAGGATTAATGATTATTCCATGCCTAATTACGGCTTAATCGACGACAAGTCAAGATCAATCGTGGACATTTATCAGTCCAAATCATGCCGACTTTTCGTCGAGCTCCTCGGACATGATCTTGACTTTGACGCGCCTTGTCCGTAATTTACATCGAATGCTCGTTAAGACTCGATTACCCGCCGACTTTTAGGATCGTTTTTCTTTCGGTCGGTGGGACCCGCTTGCTCTATAGGACCCTCGCCCGGGCCGTCCACCCCGGGAGGTCGAAATACAGTGGAATACGAGGGGCTTATAGACGTAGTGACGGGGCCCACCGATCCAGATCCGCAGTAGTTTGCGAAAAGAAGAGCAATCTTTTCCAACCGATTAGGTTAATAAAACATGTTTTAAGTAAACGTGAACAAATAATCGCATGTTGCATGAGCCCAAAGCCCAAACACCTACCCTCCTTCCATTCCTGCATCTCGAACCTTCGTGTCCTTTCCCCGCATCTCCTCACAAAGGTTGGTTTCCTGACACCGGTCACCGTTTGATCACTGGGAAGAGTCAAGCGCGTCATCGCCTTCACATTTGTTCCGACTGGTTTCGTAATGTCTCGCGCGCCCTGTAATGATGGGGATAACGTCACTCCGCCTCCAAAATCCCTCGCATGCACTCAACATTGGATCCAGCTTGGTAGAACAGATGAGACTTCGACATGAGGCTCAAATTAGCGACCTTCTCGGGGGTTGTCGCAAGTCATGGTTTGACTATCGCCTCAATTCCGATGGCACTTTTACCGCAAAGAAGGAAGAAGGTTCTCCTCCTCTTCTTAATCGTCCCGATACATCAAGATGCTGCCCCAAGATTCCTATGTTTCCACCGCCGGACTCCCGCCCGTCGACTTACAGGCAACCGGCCCCCAAACAAGCTAGCCAAAGACGAAAGAGTTCGGCATACCGTCGCTATCCCCTCTCAAAGTAATGATCCCGCAAATATCGCCCGGGTGATGAAGATCGTGAAACAGCTTGAAGAAATATGGTCGCCCATCAAAGCCTTGGAGGAACGCTGCAATGCATAAAGCAAGCTCGGATTGAAGAGGCCACACGCCACTTCGGGACCTTAACAATCTCCCAACTAACTGGGCTACCCTCAAGGACAAACATATGCCTGTTCCCCCGGACCTTAATACCTCTCATTATCCGGCGGAGTCCAACCACTCGCCTGCATTGAGCCCAACAACAGATCTCCCTGACTCAGCCTTCCACTCAAAGTCATTCCAAGACCGCCAACCCGAGGTCCCAAATCCGCCACCACTCGTAGAACACATTTGGTGGGATATCTCGCGATCGTCCCGATTGCCTTGAAAGGGACTATCAGATCGGGATACACGAGGACCGTCCTCCTAAGAAGAAGAAAATTTCCTCCCAAAGAAAATTGAAGGAGAGATTCGAGGCCGGTGATACCAATGTGGGTACGCTCTGGGAGCCATCTGGGGATTTGATTATTATGTACTCTACTCCACCGCCTTCCCCAAAGCAAACTAGGGTAAAAGAGCGTAAAAGCCTCGCCAACGATGCACTGAGACTTTCTGACACCGTAATACCGTGGACTCCGGGTAACTCTACCGCCAATCGAAATCTATCCCCGCGGAACGGCCAAAATTCGCCTTGACCAGCCTCCCGAGCGCACACCGACAAAGAAAGACCAACGCCGCTTGGCGCTCCCACTCAATCAACATGTTGACCGGAGATGGCAACCGCCACAAAAGGCCTCAAGCATAACCTGTGGGCTTCAAAGAAAGGTTCTACCTCGCAAGAAAAAAGGCACGAAGTGACCGGCTTGATGACTCTCTATCTCCGAGACAAGGACCAAATCTATGATCCCCGCCTATATGGTAGCATGATCACCTTCTCGCGACGAAGATTTGCCAAGAGATGTCTCCCAACACAATGAAGCTTTGTACATCACCATTAAGCTCAACACAAGATCGCTCCCCGGGAGTATTGGTGGACAACGGATCAGCCGTTAATGTCCTCCTCGCATGATGCGGGCCCTACGCATCAATGAAAGGCACATGATCCCATCTACCCGGCCGGGCCAAGGCATATGATGGCACGTCCCGTCCCATCTGGGACGGTGGTTCTCGGGAACTCGGTATGAAACCCAAATGGTGCCAAAGAAGTTCCATGTAATGGATATCCCCTCCGAGTTCACAAACTCTATTAGGGCGCCTTGGTTGCATCACATGAAAGCCATAGCTTCCACTCTCCACCAATGCGTCAAATTCATTAACCGACAAGGGGACCTCGAAGTCATAAGGGGCGACAGCTTCCTCATGTGGAACGAAGCGTAGACCGTCACTAAGCATGCTCTTAGCCGTACACCGGGCTACCTCCTCCGAACCGACCAAGGGACTATCGGCAAGTCTCATCGTAATCCCCAAGTAATCCGGTGATGCCAATTATGTCAACGCACTCAAGCGAGCAGATTCCGAAGAAGTTCGATTCATCGATTCAATTGTCATTTCCAACATTCGAGGCATACCGGAAGGAGACATTCAACACCGCCATGGTACAGCACACAAACCCCTGGCCCCTAATCACGCCTTGTCACCATTCTTCAAACTCCACTCTCTCGACCCTCGCCAAGCAAGGAAATTTTCACGATAAAGATCGACAAGCATCGTCATACTCAACTCGAATCCATGAACGTCGTATGGGACGTCCTCCTTGCTGAACCGCCTATTAAGCCTTTCCGCTCAAGCATGGGGCACGAGATTTTTCCAAAGAAGACACCGAGACACAATACGCCCTTACATCCGGATTGAGCGGTCGACTGTGACGAGATAGAATCGCCCGTAGTTGAGGAAGATCCCTACATCCACATGCTCGCTTTCGACGCCTGACACAATTGATCCCGGTTCGTAGAAAGAGATGATAGCAACGATCGAGGAAGGAGAATGTAAAAGAGATAGCCCCCGAGTCATGAGGCCCCCGACAAGAATGCCGCTAAAGAATTGGGAAACTCTCGTGCCCGTCCGCGACCAAAGAAGAAATGATCACCAAACTTGGATTGGTCCCCCGTCCCTTTGTGTCAACCTCAAAGTCCTCTCGAGTCTCTCATTGTTGAAGTTTGAGTCTTCCGAGTCGTCCGAGGGCCTCACGCCCGAAGACCACGAAATTGTAGCCAATACCGTATTCCCTTTTATTCTCAATGAAATGACGAACCTTTCGAGTATCCCTTAATTGCCACTTTAACTAATGATGAATTAACTAATGATCTAAAAACAAGCTTAATAACGATTCACTAGATGAAGAAGCGTACACATTAAATGAACAATATATCAAAGAAATCTTTAAGCAAAGTTGTCCTAAAGAGGAAAATCGAGCCCAAGCCGCCGAAGAGATTTTGACGAGTGTGAATTTGGGAACCGCTAAGAGCCTAAAGAGACGCAGATTGGTAGTTTCTTCGAAGGGACCGAAAGGGACGCCCTAATTGAGCCGCTAAAAGAATTCGTGGATGTGTTCGCATGGTCCTATAAAGATATGCCGTGCCTCGATCCTTCCATAGTTGAGCACCGAATACCGCTCGACCTTAAGTCAAGCCGCAGCGTGGCTAAGAAGAATTAAGCCCGAATGGTCCCTACAAGTGAAAGAGGAGATAGAAAAGATGCTCAGTAAGGGTTCATCGTGGTCATTGAATACCCTACATGGCTTTCCAACATAGTAACAGTGACCAAGGCCAACGGAAAGATCCTGTTGCGTAGATTTCAGAGACTTGAACAAAGCCACCCAAAAGACGATTTCCCCGCCAAACATCGACATTTTGGTAGATTCCACGGCCAACCATGAAGTTAAATCCTTCGTCGACGGTTTTGCTTGCTACAACCAAATCAAAATGGCGTAAGAGGATCAAGCCAAAACGGCCTTCACAACCCCTCGGGCACCTACCGCTACACCTGGCCATGCCGTTCGGACTAAAGAATGCCGGGGCTACGTACTGCAGGGCAGCTACAACTCTGCTCCATGACATGATCCACAAAGAAATTGAGGTCTATGTGGACGACATGATAATACACTCCAGAGGATCGATGGCCAACACTTTGTTGATTTGAGAAAATTCTTCGGCCGCCTCCGAGACCACAAAGATGAGACCGAATCCAGCCCAAATGCACCTTCCGTGTAAGACGAGGCAAGGTGCTAGGATATATGGTGACAGAACGCGGAATCGAAGTAGATCCCCGTAAAATCAAGGCGATAGTTGAAATGAAGCCACCCCTGACACCGATGTAAGTGAAATCCTTCATGGGAAGACCGCAATACATAAGCCGCTTTGTAAATCACCGACCTCGATCTCGCGAGCCGATCTTCAAGTTGATGAAGAAAAATGCCTACACAGAATGGACTCCAAAATGTCAGCTCGCTTTTGAACAGATCAAGGCATACCTCGTGAATCCTCCGATTCTTTGCCCACCACATCGGCAAAAGCCACTCTTGCTATATCTAACTGTCACGGATACATCAATTGGGGCAATGCTAGCTCAAGAGAAGAAAGATTCCAAGGTCGAAAATTCCATCTATTTCGTAGCGTAAAGCTCCAAGGAAGCGAACTCAATTACTCGCTTGCGAAAAGACTTGCGCAGTTTGGTCCGGGTAGCGGGAAAGTTGAAACACTACATGCAGTCTCACCCGATACATCTTGTCTCAAGGATAGACCCCATCAAGTATCTGTTCGACAAGCCTTCCATCTCCATGAGGTTAGCAAAATGGTCGTTCTTTTTGGCCAAATATGACATCACTTATGTTTCAAGGAAATCCGTAAAAGGACGCATAATGGCAGAACATTTGGCCGATTTCCCAAGTGATGAGTCCCGAGGACCTGAACCTCAATTTCCCGATGATGGAATCTTTGCTCTAGAAGGAGAAAATCGCCGGCAACTCTTCTTCGACGGGCGTCAAACAAAAGGGGGAACGGAATAGGAATGCTTCTAGTCGATCCTACCGACGAACACACCCCCATAGCAGTAAGGTTGAACTTCGAAGTCACCAACAACGCCGCCGAATATGAAGCTTGCATAGCCGGGTTGGAAGCCGCCTTGAAAGAAATATCAAGGAATTGAGGTGTATGGTGACTCGCCCTCATCATCAATCGTGTCTCTAACAAATGGAAGACCGTGGACCCGGTCTACGTAAATATCACACTTACATGGAAGAGCTAGTAACTCAATTCAAGGAGATCGCCTTTCATTACTTGCCCAGAGATCGCAATGCATTTGCAGATGCTCGGCAACGCTAGCCTCCTCGTTGAAATACCCGAAGGGAAGTCCGTCAAACCATTCGTAGCCTGAGAAGAGAAAATCCCGCTATTGCTTTGAAATCGGCGTAAGCCGAACCGGCCAATGATCCCCGGTACACTCGCATCTATCAAGCACCTTAAGAACGGAGAAGCCTCCTTCAAAATGAAGATGGGAAATATAAAGAAGGAATCAAAGCGAAAAGTCTCTCACTCGAAGCGACTCGCCTCCCATTATGTTCTTTTGGGAAATATGCTATACAAGAAGCGTTATCAAGGCCCCCTCCCGCGATGCATCGGCAAACAAGAGGCTACGGAACTCATGAGAGAAATACATGGTGGTACCCGCGGCCCCCACATGAATGCTCGAGCCCCGATGCAAATTATACCGAGAATGGGATACTTTTGGATCTCCATGGAAACCGACCGCATCAAGTTCGTCAAAAGCCGCGACAAATGCCGCCGATACTCAAATCTTAATCACTTGCCTCCTCACGAAGTTATACCGCATGACAACCCTCGCCTTTCGTCACTGGGAATCGATGTCATAGGCAAAATCACACCATCAGCAAAGAACGGCCACGAATTTGTCCCCGGTAGCCGGGATTATTTCACCAAGTGGGTTGAAGCCAAGTCCTACAAAATCCTCAACTCAAGAAAAGTAGCCCTCTTCATCAAAGAGAACATCATATGCAGATACGGGTTGCCACCGAAATCATCTCGTATAATGGATCCCACTTCGAAGGGGAATGCGACAGCCGCCGGCGTAATTCCGAATAACCCGTCACAAGTCATCTCCTTACAGCCCCAAACCAACGGAGCCGTCGAGGCAAAGAAACAAGACTTTGGAAAACATCATCCGGAAAATGGCCGTCCAAGGCGTAGAGATTGGCCCGAGAAGTTACACCCGGCACTCGGGCTACGTAACATCCGCCGAACGGCAACCGGGGAAACACCGTTTGCCCTCACATACGGAATGGAAGCCGTACTCCCAATAGAGCTAGAAACCCCCTCACTCCATGTGCTGTTGGAAAGCCAGATCAACGAGGTCGAATGGCTCCAGAGTCGCCATGATGAATTGGCCCTGCTAGATGAACGCCGATTGAAAGCAATGGAACACATCCGAGCCTACCAAGGAAGAATGGCCGTGAGCCTTTGACAAGAAAGTAAAGCATCGGGAGATCCGAGAAGGTGATCTCGTTTTGAAAGAAAAGCCCCTACCCGTATCAACCCCTCGGCAAATGGGAGCCTCGTCTGGGTCGGGCCATACGTCGTCCAAAAGATCTTCTCCTGAGGAGCCATGAAACTTGGCACTCGACGGAAATCCCTTTGTACACCCAAAGGAATGGTGACAAGCTGCGCAGATACTACGCGTAAAAAACGCTGAGTAAAAAAAAAAAGAAGAAGAGAAACAAAAAAAAGAGTGCTAAAAGAGTAATACCCAACTAGGTTGAAAACCCGAAAAGGGCGGCCTAGGTAAAAACAGTGGTTGCACCAAAAACAAAAAAAAAAAAAAAAAAACAAAAAAAGAGACAAAAAAAAAAAACAAAAAAAAAATCGGGTTGAACTACGAAGACCCGAGCTCCTCAAAATGAGGGGAACGTAGGCAAATGAAACGGTTCGATCTAAAACACAAATAAAAGTCATACTTTGACATCAATACACCGATCGTACCATGAAAGCGTCTCGAAAACTCAAGCAATTCAAATATTCATTACAAGTTAAAAACTTTTTGATGAGTCTAAGCCCGATTCATTCCTACAACCGGCAACCTCGCTAAAAGAAATTAAGATACATAATCAAACTAATGTGTCTCGCCATGACAAGAAAGGGATACTCTAAACCTCGTAGTCACTCCAAGCCACTCGAACCGGCCTCTCCCCTCTTCTTCCCCCTTCGAGTCTTCTTCTTCCGAACAGAAAAATGTCGGTCTTCCTCCTACCAAGCTCGGTATAGGAACAGATCTATCAAACCAGCCTCTCCGTCGTGGCCTTAGTAGCCCTAGCGTCATCTCTCATCTCCCGTAGCCTAGCCGGTAGCATAGGAGTCCTCCTCTCCCGTCTCTTGACATAAGCCTCATAGTCGGTCACGCGCGTCTCCGCTCCCGTCATGAGGGTTGGCCCTCGCCTCGGCCCTCCTCCTCTCGAAACCGTCCGTGTCCTCCGCACCCACAATGGCCTCACGCCGCCTCAAAATAGCCACCCGAGTCTCTCCCAAATGCCTCTCGTACCAATCCAGTACCAAGTGGTCGTGAACACCGGTCTCTGACGCTCGAGGATAACCCGAGGAGGAAAGACGTCATACCTCCATGCTCGGGAAAGAAAGGAAAACACCGAAGGATCATCCATAGAAACAGGAGCCACCACCCCGGTGGCTATATCATCAAAGTCCTCCAAAGGAACTCCGCTTCCAAGCCGAACCGTCTCGTAACCAAGGACGGAATATAGAAGCCGGACCGAGAAAGCCCCTAAGCATAACCACATGAGACCCGTCCCGAAGCACTCGCGAGTCTCCACCCGCCAACAAGGCACCGACCATCTCGATATCTTCTGCTCCGGCGACCAGCCATCCAACGCTCCCATGAGCCCCGATCATCGAAATCCACAAAGAACCCCCTCCCGGCAAATGTCCAAGGCTTCGATCATGTCGAGTTTCCCGAAGAATCCCCAAGCGCTCCATCGCCCACAGAGTCAAGAGGAACGGGCCGCCCCCGCGCATATACCGCTTCCCGCAGCGCCTATCGAGAGCATGGAAAGTCTCCCCAAGATCGAGGTACAACATCTCTCGCCCAAGCGACAATGAACGACTACATCCAAGCAGAGACCGATGACAGATCCCAAAAGAATAGACCATGAAAGCAAGGTCCCGAACATGCAAAGTGCAAAGGCATCCCAATAGGCATCGTCAAGCAAACCTAAGCCCCTAAACCTATCGTGGAGACCGGAAATATCAAAAGTGATCGGGACCACGGATCATACCTTGCGCTTCCTCCGGAAAGATGAAGGAGGACGCACAATCCGTCAACAAAAGAAGCCCCTCCGGCAAAGGAACCGCTATCTCTTCCACCTCCGACCTCCAAGCAAGGCCCGAAATTCTTCGACGGTTGGGACCATCTCGTTGAAGGAAAGGCAAAAGACATGCCTTCTAGTATCCCAAAATGAGGAAGAAGCCCTCGAAGATCGTAGTCCGAATCAATTCCTCGAGAGACCATAAGCACTTCACCTTGTACCTTTCTTCAAAGAAGGACCTCCTCTCATGCATAATCTCCCTAGACCAATCCTTGAACTTGTTGAAAAACGATATTTGGGATTCTTGGGACAATTTTGATGGAGCTTTTCTAAGGTTTTCCATGGATTTTCTCTATTTCTCCCCGAAAATGGCTGTTTGGACTGGATGTTGAAGAGGATATTTGAATTTGAAATAAAGTGAGACCAGATCTGAAGCAAAATTAAAGGACAATGTCGATGCAGACTCCTCCGCGCGGACATGATTGTCTTTCATCGTAAAAAATCTGCAACAATCCAAGCCGCCGCACCAAAAAGGAATATTCCGTCCCGGTTGCTCGAAACCCGTGCAAAAAAAAAACCTCCCCAAACCACCATATACCAAACACTAACACCCTTGCCAAAAAGCCAAGGCTCATGCAAAATTGCATTCATACTGCATTGCATTTATAAAAACAAAATCCTAAATTATTACATTCCAAAAATAAAGGGAGTGTGCAAAAAAAAAAATCAAATAAAAAAAAAGTAGGTAACAATAATCCTAAATTATTACATCCCAAAAAAAAAAGAAGAGCAAAAAAAATGTGCAAGAAAAAAAGTCATAAATCTCAAAATCTCAAAATCTCTAAAAAAAGGGTAATCAATCGTAATCCCTAGCGCCCGACGTCCCGTCCCTGGCCCCTCTTGCGACTCGGGCCCGCTCCTCAGAGCCCCGAAGATCTCGGGCTCGTAATCGTCCTCGTCTCCGCAAAGAGGCTCGTCAGACCAACCGGCACGCTCCGATAGTGGCAAGCCAAGATCTGCGAAAAATCATATCCGAAAGTGAAGGCGTCGGATTCCCGGACGTACGAAGACGACCCACCATGCCGCCAAACGTGTCCCCGCCCGTGTGGATCCCCGAGAATGACGTGATCCGAAGGCGCACCGCGCGGGGATCAATGAGAGGAGACAGAGGAGTCTCTCGAAGAAGTCTCCGAACGAATAGGGAAGCCTCCCGCCCGACAGCGCCGCCGTGGTCGCTCGCTCTAGCCTCGAGGAGCCCCACAAGCAACCATCCTCCCGATAAATCTCTTAGCTCCGATCACTTGTTTCGTCGCCTTCTCGACGACCACCTCCGAAAACCGCACGAAAGCAAAAGCGTCGAAACAGTTGAAGCAAAAAATGATGACAGGAAAGAAAAGAAAAGACAAAAGCAAAAAGAAAGAAAGGTGGAAAAGAGAAGCCATACCTTCATACCCTGACGAGGCCGGAAAGCTCGTGGAAGCCGCTCAGCCGAGGGATCTCGCACCCTCAATCGGACCCCATCCCGGACATATGAAAAGTCCGTCCGAGGGTACCGCGGATCCCAACCCTCTCTATCCGTAACCCGGGGCATCCTCACCTCCTCAAGACAAATACTGGATACGGCTCAATCGCCACAAATGCCGAGAAGTGCTGGCCGGCTCGGTAATCATCCTAGGTCGCAGATCTATCACTCGGGTGCATCATATCGGCAGGAGGCTCCATCGGTGTCATCAAAGGAGAATTCACGCCATGCTGACGCGTCACCCTCTCTCCTGCATAATAGGCATCGCAAGTCGACCTCTCGTAATCCTCCGCTACGCACCCATATCTCGCCGCCCTTCACCGCGCCACCTCGAAACGATCCTGTGGATAGAATATCATCCTCTCATCCGTCTCACCTCCTCCGTCAAAGGAAGGCAATCCGCGTACCCGAGGGTCGTACGCCCCGGAGCTTATCTTCTCACGGCAAACTTGGACCAGAGCGCATGGCCGGATACGCCCCGACGTACTCCGCCGTCTCCGTCGCCACATCGTGACATGGAAGAACTCCAACGCCCATACCGCGAAAGGTAAAAATCAAATCAATCCAAAGGCAAAAGAAAAGTGTGTGCTCAAGAAAAAGGGAAAGCAAAGAGAAAGCTTATACCTCCGTGGCAAACTCAAAGCAAGATAAGGAGCTCACAGCCTTCCGCCGTATCTATCAAGAGCAAAGTAAAGCTCGCACCCTGCTCTCCCCAAGAGACATCTCCACCATCTCCACATCCTCCAAACTCCTCAAGAAGGCAAACACCGCCGTCCTCAAGATGTCCAAAGAGAGTGCTCGAAAAAGCAAACCATAAGAAGGCCCTAGCAATCCGCTCGCCGCCTATCCTCTCATCCCCACCTCGTAGCTCACAATGGTCTCCACAATCTTCCCATAAACCACGGCATACTCCATCCCCATCCCCTTTTTGGGAATAGGGAAAATCCTGTAAGAGCTCGCAGTCCGCGTCGCTGTAGCCGTCCCGCCACTCAATGCTGCGTCCATTAAAGGACAGACCCGTGATCGCAGCATAGCCAGAAGGCGTAACCGTAGCCTCACCCCAGAAGAAGTGAAACGTGTGGGTCGCATCCCACCAATGCTGCGCCAAAGCAAACATCAGGCCCTTGCTCTTAGGGAACTTGACCAATCCCCTCAAACACTCAATGAACTCCCAAAGCCCGGTCTCAACAACAATCTGTCTCGAACTCGGCGAAGCTCCTCGGCCCGCATTCGGAAGCCGGTCCCACAAGTCAACTACAGACTCCACCGATCCTCGAGTCTTCATCTTGTTCAGCTGCTCCGTAACGTAGTTGTTTCCACCCTGCAATAAAACAAAAAAAAAAAAAATGTCAAAAAAAAAAATTGCATTTGCACGAAAAAAAGAGCATACATATGCATCATGAAATTTCAAAGAAAAGTCGACAAAGATAACAAAGATACAATGAGCATAGCTCCATTTTTCTCGCACAAAAAAAAAGACAGTTTTCAGCAAATCCCAATCAACATTCATGAAAAAAATTCAACGGAAGTAAAAACTCCGTCCCATTTTCAAAAAAAAAAAATCATACATACATTCCTATCATCATCATCTCATATTGGCAAAATGCATGCATTGCATCATTTTTCAAATCACAATTCTCGAATTTTCAAAAAACAAATAATAATAAAAAATGGCGAAAATGCCAATTCTTTTCCCAAGCAAAATGCACATTTTGGGACACCCACAAATTCATTGCAACATGCATATCATCAAAATCAATATTCAAATTTCAAAAAAAAAAAAAAATCACAATTTTCATTCATAATTTTCGGATACTAAAAAAAATGGCGAAAATGCCAATTCTTTTTCCCAAGCAAAATGCACATTTTGGGTTACTCATATACTCATTACAACATGCAAAGCATCAAAATCAAGATTCAAAGCCAAGAACATCAATCATTCGAATTTTCAAAAAAAAAAATTCAAAAATCACCCAAAAATTCAAGCAAGAAATCAACAAAGGGAATGAAAAGATTCGAAGTATACCGTTCGGAGACTCGGATCAGAAGCCCAATGTTGCCAAGCATCGGGGTGGGGCTCCTCCGCAATCGATTTCGAAAGAGTATAGTGCCTCCTCATCCGGACGAGCTCCAATCGTCTCTCCGCTACCGGGCCACGTCCTTGGCCTTGAAAAACACCTTCCCCGTGTTCCATTGCTTGAAAATCGAAGAAAAACGGAAGAATTTTCAAGCTTTTTGGCCTTCAATGGCTTCCTCCCTCGGCTCTCTCTTTCTCTCTCTCGTAATTGCAGAAAATTTGAAAAAAAACTAAATGGGGAAGAGGAAGGGCGTTGGCCCCTCATTAAGACCCTCTGACTTTCAAACCCTCTCCGCGCGGACAGGATTGTAAGGGTCAAAATGACCCTTTTGCCCTTTAAAAATCCGGACTCTGCAGTTTAGTCCCAAACTTGACAAAGTTAACCAAAGTTAACCAAAGTCAACCCTTTCAAGGAAATTATTCCCCTAGCCAAACGTAAGACCGATCTCCCGAGAAAGATAACGAGATCCCGTATCTTTCATCAAAATCATTCCCCTAAGCAAATAAACATAAGATCGATCTCCCTGAGAAAGATAACGAGATCCCGTATCTTTCATCAAAATTATTCCCCGGCAGTCAAACGTAAGACCGATTTCCCCGAGAAAGATAACGGAATCCCGTATCTTTCATCAAAATCATCCACGGCAGTCAAACGTAAGACCGATCTCCTTGAGAAAGATAACGAAATCCCGTATCTTTCATCAAAATTATTCCCCGGCAGTCAAACGTAAGACCGATCTCCCCGAGAAAGATAACGAGATCCCGTATCTTTCATCAAAATTATTCCCCGGCAGTCAAACGTAAGTCCGATCTCCCTGAGAAAGATAACGAGATCCCGTATCTTTCATCAAAATCATCAAACGGCAGTCAAACGTAAGACCGATTTCCCCGAGAAAGATAACGAGATCCCGTATCTTTCATCAAAATTACCCCCGGCAGTAAAACGTAAGACCGATTTCCCCTACAAATACGTCTGATTTTCCTCAAAGAAAGGCTAACGAAATCCTCAGCGAACCTAACGGAATCCCAAAAGCCAACGGAATCTCGAGTAGAACTCGAACTACGAAAGGGCTTGATTCCCCACTAGGGATACGTAGGTAGCCTATCATTAGGTCCAGCCCCTCGACCAAAACGGTCACCCTCTCCTTCGGCAGCAGACAAAGTCCACCGAAAGGCCATTTCACAATCAAGGTCCGAGGCACCTAAAACGCCATCTCCAAGGTTCGAGGCACCTAAAATGCCATCATCAAGGCTCGAGGCACCTAAAATGCCATCATCAAGGCTCGAGGCACCTAAAACGCCATCTCCAAGGTCTAAGGCACCTAAAACGCCATCTCCAAGGTTCGAGGCACCTAAAATGCCATCATCAAGGTCCGAGGCACCTAAAACGCCATCGTCAAGGTTCGAGGCACCTAAAACGCTATCACACACAACACTAGGAAAGCGATAAATCGCAATCATCCCCAGCAGAGCAGATGGCCATCAGACCGAAAATGGTCATTCCTATCCCCAGCAGAGCGGATAGCCACCAGACCAAAAACAGTCATTCATATCCCCAGCAGAGCGGATAGCGCTCCGATCAAAATGATCATCTCTTATCCCCAGCAGAGTTTCTCTCCAGCAACCGACTGCAGAACTCGCTCATCAGGTTCGAGGCACCTAAAACGCCATCATCTCCAGGGTCGAAGACCCGAACTACGACTGGCTTGATTCCCATTCGGGATACGTAGGTAGCCTATTAAATAGGTTCAGCCACTCGATCACTTGATCATCCTGTCAAATATGGAGCCTTACTCTTATCGACGACCCCGCTTCCTTCGAAAGCACCGTCACCGAGGGGCTACTGTAAGTGCTCCAATTTGAGCTTGTTAGAATTTTTGTTAGAAAATTAACGAAAGTTATAACATACCTAACAATTACTAACATTTCCTAACATTTCCTAACATTTCTAACTTTTCTAACAAAGTGAGGGCAAAATAGGCATTGCTATTTAAAGATAAACCTTCAAAGGAATCTTAAAAAAGCAAAAGAAATGAAAAAAACCCGAAACAGCAAGTTGAAAAACATTTTCTGCTGGTATTTTTGAATTTTATTCCTTATGTCCAAAGCCCGGAGCAAAGATTTAATGAACAGTGCACGCCACCGATCCTATCCGCGCGGATGACTTTGTATTTTTCAGAGGGCTATAAATTGAGCCCTCCAGTCACAAAAATAAGGAGAGACAAGAACACAATTCACAGCATTTGGCGAAAATACTTGAGAAAACAGTGAGAATTCTCTAAGAATTGTCACCTTTTTCTCTTGAATCTTTCCAACTTTCACTCACTCAAATCAAACCCAAACACTCTTGCATTCAAGCCTTCAAACACAAAGCATAAAGAAGATAGGTATAACCTCCCTCTTCTTACCCTAAATCTCTCATCCATGCATGCATTTTCAAACTACAAAATGTAGTTCATTCATCTTCTTGTCTTAAGATTCAAGAAGATCACCATGGAAGTTCATCTCCATGGATGATCTTCTACAAGGATCTATATTATTTTCAAAGTGATCTTACTTTCTTGCAAAGAAAACACATTTTCAAAACCCTAAAAACCATTTTCAAGCACCAAATCTTGATTTCAAAGGATAAAATTCCCCTTCCCAAGCAAATGAAATGTTTAGTCCTAATGTACCCCAAGGATGGTTTGGTATAGTTGATTCACCACAAAAATGTCAAGTGATCACTAACCAAAACCTAGGGAAATGGGGACAAGCATGGATGCAAAACCCCCCTTAAAATCATATTTTCTTTCTTGAGAAGTTGCTGTCCAGTAGCAATTTTCCAAGACCCCAGTCCATTGTCTTAATTTTTGGACACAGATAAACTTGGAATTTGGTGTTGACTACAAAACACTTTTTGTAGCCAACATCCAGAGCTTTCTAGAAATATTTTTACTTTATTTTTTGGGTGAGTAAAACTCCTCTTTTCAAATTTTCTTTTAGAGGCCAGTTCATCAGCTTCTGGGAATCCAGATCTCATATCTGAGATTTACAGAAGGTTTTGACCCCTCAAATCTTCTCCAAAATGGAAAATTCCTTCGCAAAAATCTTATTTAAGGTGTCTGGAACAACTTTCATTCTCTGAGTTTATCCATATTATGAAGTTTTAAGGCCCTTGAATCCATTTCAAAATCAAAGGTCCACTGCCTTTTTCATTCTGGCAGAAGTGACTCTCAACTTCAAAAGGTCTTTTGAGTACCAAATCTCAATACAAAAATCTTTCAAAAAATCATGGGATCAGTTTAAAGTCTTAAAAAGACATCCCAATTTTTACTTTTCTGAGTTTCAAATTATTTTGGCCAAAACACACACACACACACACACAAATGATTTTCAGCTTGGAAGACTCGTTTTACGAGGCATTCCGGGTGCACACTAACGTCCTTCCCGGCGTGTAACATGACCTCCGAACCCAAATCTTTAATCTCGGGCATTTTTCAAAGTTTTGGCCCTTAAAACAAAAATGGCGTGGCGACTCCGTTCTTTTTCCGGGTTTTATTTGGTTTTTCAAAGAAACGCAAAAAATCGAATTTTTCCCCCGCGAGAAATTTTAGGTGGGCACATCATCACACTCCCACCAGTATCAAAGAAATGCAATGACTTAACGGAAGAGTAGCAGCTCTTGGTCGCTTCATATCTAAGTCAGCAGAGAGGTCTCTCCCCTTCTTCAAGGATTTGAGGGGGACGAAAAATTTTGAATGGACGATCGAATGTCATTCGTCGTTTCAACAGCTGAAGGATTACCTCGCTACTCCACCTCTCCTGAGTAGCCCGACCACTGGTGAAACCTTATTTGTGTATCTGTCTGTAGGAGACAAGTCGGTTGCAGCAGTCTTGATCAGAGAAGAGGAAGGGCTTCAAAAGCCGTATACTACATCGCAGAAGCCCTATCAGATGTGGAGAGCAGGTACTACAATGCAGAAAAGGTCGCCTATGCTCTAGTCGTAGCTTCAAGGAAGCTACGAGCTTATTTCTTGGCTCACCCTATTGTGGTACTAACCAATGCGCCCTTGAGAAAGATATTGCACAAGCCGGAGAGTTCAGGTCGATTGCTCAATTGGTCAATTGCCCTTACTGAATTTGACATTGAATATCGACCTCGAAAGGCGCTGAAGGCTCAAGCTCTAGCAGACTTCTTGGTCGAGCTTACGTTCACCAAGGAAGACGATGAGCAGCGAGTCCCAAAGGAGAAGGCTAGAGGAAAAGAACACGAGTTCCAGCCCGCCATTACTCTACCCGACGATTGCTGGAAGGTTTACTCGGATGGATCAGCAACCAAAAGTGTCAGTGGAGCTGGGATTGTCTTGATCGAGCCAGAGTCTGGAACCGTGTACGAGGAATCACTAAGGTTCAAGTTTGATGCTTCCAACAACCAGGCTGAATATGAAGCCTTGATAGCAGCTATAGAATACGCCAAGTGTTTTGGAGCAACTAAAATCATGGCTTATTGTGATTCCCAACTGATAGTCAACCAGGTCAGAGGCGAGTACGAGGTGCTTAGTTCCACGCTGATTAAATACTGCGACCTGGTGAAGGAGCTAATAAAAGATTTGGAATTTTGGGAGATTCAGAGGATTGGAAGGGAAGACAACGAGCTAGCTGACCTCCTCTCGAAATTAGCCACTTCAGATGAACCACATGGCGAGCCCATCTCTTTCCTCAAAAATCCAGCTTATGAGAGGGTAAAAATTCAATGTGTAGATGATCCCTCGAGAAATTGGATTTATGAGAAGTGTTGGATCGAAGAAATGAAGGTGTACATAGAAAGTGGCGAGCTGCCTGATGACGAGAAGAAAGCTCGAGCAATCAAAAAGAAAGCTCCGAGATACGTCATTCAAGGAGGCAACTGCTCGTAAGATCCTACACTCGACCATTGCTAAAGTGCATCCACCCTCAAGAGGTCGCCCTATTGATACATGAAGTACACAGTGGAATTTGTGGCGGACACCCGGGGGCCAGGACTCTTGCAGACAAGTTGATCACTTTGGGGTATTACTGGCCGCACATGAGAGCTGATACTCACAACTTTGTTCAACAATGTGATCAATGCCAAAGGTTTGCCAACTTACCTCATATGCCTACCACCGAGCAGACACCAGTGATTGCAACTTGGCCATTTGACATGTGGGGTGTCGACTTGATTGGACCCTTCCCTCCCGCCCGGGGAAATTGCAAGTATGTGATCGTCGCTATCGATTATTTCACCAAGTGGGTTGAAGCCAAGCCATTAGCTCGTATCACAGAGGAGAATGCCATCAACTTCATTCATGACTTCATTTGGTGTCGGTTTGGTTTTCCTCGAGCTATAGTGTCCGACAATGGTTTACAGTTCTCCCAAACCTTCGGCGTAGATGAATCGAGTAGGAATCAAACATTGGAAATCTTCTGTCGCCTATCCCCAAGGCAACGGGCAAGCTGAGGCAGCGAATAAACTTGTACTATCTTCGCTCAAGACAGGACTCGTAGGTCGGCGCAATAATTGGTTGGACGAACTTCCCCTTGCTCTTTGGGCAGTTCGTACAACCACTCGGGGGCCTACGGGGGAAACCCCTTTTGCTCTCACATATGGATCAGAAGCCATGGCACCTGCCGAGCTCAGATTTCCTACTGCTAGAGTGACTTTCTTCAATCAAGAACAGAATGATATCAACAAATTGATCGACCTGGATCTGATCGACGAGAAGCGAGATACAGCCTACCTTCGAATGGTCAACTACAAGCAGCGAACTAAAAGTTACCACGACAAGAGGGTCAAGGCAAGATCATTTCAAGTAGGAGATCATGTGTTGAGAAAGACCGAAGCAACGGGAAGGAGAACTCAGCAGAATAAACTATCTCCCAACTACATAGTCACTCGAGTCGTCAAAGAAGGAACCTACATGATAGCTCATCCTTGGGGAGAGGAGTTGAAGCATCCTTGGCACGCCACTCACCTCATCAAATATTACTTCTAGTTTTCAGTTTCCAAGTTTAAGCATGTCTTAGCTCTAGTTTTCAGACTGATGTAAACGTTTCCCTACTTCAATAAAAATTGCACCTTTGCTCAACCCGACACTGTGAAACACTAACTTCAACAAGCTCGACTCTTAGTCAGCTTCATTTTAACAAGCTCGATTCTTAATCAGATTTGTTTATCTAACAAGTCCGACTCTTAGTCGACTTCGTTCTAACAAACTCGACTCCTAGTCAGTCTGTTCTAATTAGCTCGATTCTTAATCAGCTTTGTACCTTTAAGTGAGTTCGACTCTTAGTCAACTTCACTTCAACAAGCTCGATTCTTAATCAGCTTTGTACCTTTAAGTGAGTTCGACTCTTAGTCAACTTCACTTCAACAAGCTCGATTCTTAATCAGCTTCGTTCATTAAGCAAAGTCTGACTCTTAGTCGACTGAACTCTAATTAGCTCGACTCTTAGTCAGCCTCGTTGTAACAAGCTCGATTCTTAATCAGCTTCATTCATTAAACAAAGTCCGACTCTTAGTCGACTTAGCTCTAACAAACTCGACTCTTAGTCAATCATGTTTCCAAAAGCTACATAAGTCTGAGGTCGACTTAACCGTCATAGGACAGGTCGACCTTAGTCTTAGAATAACTCATTGGCCCTACTATATCTAGCTCGACATCTACATGCTGACATCAAAAGCATACAACATACAATAAAGAGAAGTCAGCTAGGATTGGATATAACAAGTCTCCCAAAAGCGGGCTAAGACTTGAGCATAATAAACTTACAAAAGTATCATGCCTCCCAAAAAATAGGGCCCAGGCTGTAGCGTTGTGAGAAAGAAATTCTGATTCTTTTTATTTTTATGAGTCGCCACCTATATTATTTGATTGGAAACATAGAAAAACCATTTGAAAGAGATTTGAGTTCGGGGCTTAGGTTATGAAATGGGTAGGTTTAGAAGGCATCCATTTCACCCAATCCGGAGATCGGTCTTGCTAAAGAAAAGAGAGGTTTTTCAAAAGAAGAAGTAAAAAACGAATCAAATAATACAAATAAAGGTCCATTTGACGAGGTCAAACGGAATGTAGAATCGATTGCTTCGAGACCGTCTCCATGATTTGGAGAGGCTCTAGGCCGATCCTAGATTCTATGGACTTATACCACTCTAACAATCAATTAGAAGGGAGATTAGGAATTACCTTGCGTGAGGTGATTTTGGGCGTAGTTTCGACTCAAGTTTAGAGTCGACTCCTTCACACCGGACAGAGCTTCGCCTTGGTCCTTGATTTGAAGGTTGATGCTTGATTATCAACAAGGTTGACAAACAAACTATGAGGTGAGTTTTAGGGTGATTTTGAGGGATTCTTTCAGTGGAAAGAAAATGACAAAATGTGTGTGTGTTGTGTAAATTCGCGGTTTTGGGATTTTCGACCTCCGACCTCTTGAGCCTTGGAAGTCACCAAGTATTTATAGAGGTTGGATATGAAGAAGTGGAGAGTTAAAACCCTATCGATGGTTCTAGACCTCCTCTCCCATTGGTTGGCCGGAGAGATAAAGTTTTATCCCTGAAAGAGGTTGAAATCGACGAGGGAACCGGCTGCCTCGCACTGCAGAGGGAGATATCTCGCGCGAGACACGCCATCTCGCGGCGAGATATTGCTCCTGTGGGACGCTTTGTCCTTTCCTCGTTATCTCGTATGCGCTTTAGTCTCAAACTAACGGTAGTTAGTCAAAACTTTAACGAAACATGACGAAATGGTGGATTTCTACTTCTTGACTCAAAGCGAGACTTAGAGTGGTATAAGTATGATCCGATGTGTTCGTAATGGGGTGTCTACAGAGCCCCTCGGCGACAAGTCTTATGAAAGAAGTCATGTCGACGATAGAAAAGACATCATTCTCGAACATCGGGATGGTCGTGCCGCACGGCCGCTCTACGTATCTCTATCGGAGAATCGGACCAAAACGTAGTTCGACTCCAAAATACGAAAAGGCCGCTTTAGGTATTTTGAAAATCATTTGAAAATTGCGAAGGTTTTGTTTTTGAAAAGGTAAATTCATACCGAGGAATCAAATCAAGACCCAATTCCGAATATACTCGCTCGTCCGAAGATTCGCCCGTCTCGGGCTCAACTCGCTGGAACTATGTTAGAACACAAAGGCTTACCTCGTCCGGTCCTCTCGAGTCCTGTTGGTTTCGTGACGATTCGCCTTTTGGGCTCCGAATCGGGCTTTTGTTGTTGGGGATGACGATTCACCCGTTTGGGCGTTGAATCGGCTTTTGGTTTGACGATCCACCTGTGCTCAGGCGTTGGACCGGTCTTTTTTCGATGACGATCCACCTGTTCGGGCGCTGGACCGAGCTTTTGATGACGATCCACCTGTTTGGGCGTTGGACCGAGCTTTTTCTTTGATGACGATCCACCTGTCTGGGCGTTGGACCGGGCTTTTTGGATGACGATCCACCTGTTTGGGCGTTGGACCGAGCTTTTTCTTTGATGATTCACCTTTCTGGGCTCTGAATCATGTGGATTGAGTTAATCTTTGGACCACTCGGTTCTCGGGCGACTGGTGCCGTACCGGGCGATCGTGCGCATGTCACGTTTGGCTCGTTCCATGACTTGCGGTACCGGTTTTTCCACGTTTCCTTGCTAGTTTATCATTTCCAAGGGTAAATGTGTCAAAATTTTGAACTTTGACGTTGCGTAGACGCTTATTGTCGAGGACAATTTTGTCCTTTTCCAGAAGGTTTATCTCGCCGCGAGATAAGATATACCGCGCGAGATATGTACTGTCGGGGCATATAAACAGCAGCTCTAGCTCATTTTGAAAATATCCTCTTCAAAATTTCCCTCCCTAGCTCGAGCCAAGGTTGCTTTCTTTGTGATTTCTTGTGGATTTGCTTGGTGTTTCTTCCTCCCCATCCATTCTCAATCCTTCCTTCCTCCATAATCCATGGCTCAAGGACAAAGGAACCCGATTTTGGGTAGCTATTTGCTAGGGAAGGATTACCCTCGCGATGATCTTACCTTTGATAGGCACGCCCACACATCTACCGCTGTCCGGGAGGGCTTGGTAAGAACTCTATCTTCACCTCTTGTTTCTTGTATTGCATTGATTTGAATCCCCTTTCCCTTGAATTCAAAATTCCCTCAATGGCCTTTGTTCATGTTTGTGCTTAGAACTAGGTTCCCCTTGCATGCTTTAATTTTGTGCATTTCTTTGGATGTTTGTTGTTGCATTGTGTGCGTATGAGCCTCCTACACATCATGGATTGTAGGAGAGGTTGATTCGGATTATGATTGACATCCTTGGGCGAGCTTTTCTTGTACGCACGCCAAGTGTTCGATGAAATGCCTCAATGAAAAATTTTCTTCTATTTCATTGATTTCTTGACATGGAATGATTTCTAATGTTGCCCTCTCTGTTTTTCCTCTGTTTTGCAGTCGTATAAGCCAATTAAGAACTGTCGGGGGAGTCCGAAAATGGCTAAGGAGGTGTGGGACAAGATCAAGGATCTTGATGGCGTCCGAGCTAGGGTGGCCCAAACGGGTTTGTTGACTTTTGTTGACAATCTTAGGGGAATTAGGCGGACCCCCCAAGTTCTCCAGGCTATTCGGGAGAGGTGGTGGGACACTACCCACACGGTCCATTTGCGTTTCGGGGAAGCAACTATGACTCCGACTGACTTTCTAGCCATCACGGGATTGGAATTCATTGGCGATCCCCTGCCGAAGTTTCCGAATTATAAGCCCGCGAATCCAGCCGCGTGGAGGCAGTTGATTGGTTTCCCCTAACAAGGTCAAAGGGTTTCGCCGAGTTGACTCCCTCCGGCGTCGAGATTGAGGAGTATGCCGAGAAGCCAAATATGCATACCGGATCGGCTGGGTGAGGGGTGCCCTCTCGGTATATCCTTTCGAGACTATTTTTGCGAACCACTCTTCTACGGCCCGTCTTTCTCTCGCTGCGTTTGTTGGTTGATCTCGGGATGAAGTGAACGGCTATGATCGGGGCTCGCGGATCGGCCTTCGCTACCATGCCATGGATGAGGCGTGTAGGCATACCAAGGATACTGGTCAGGTATTCTTATGCCTCGGGAGGTATGCTCTTTGATTCTCGTTTCTATTTTTCGTCTCGTATGCTCTATCTCGTGTTCCCTTACCGAACTGCTCCGATTTCTTGTGCGTATATGGGGCTACACCGTCCCTGGGCCGTATAGATTTGAGTTGGAGAGCCGGGCCCCTTTATTTCCGGATATCGAGGTGGAGCCACCCGAATCGGAGCGTTGATGAGGAGGAGGATCAGATTGGACCCCGACGGTTGCGGAGGCGCGGGCCATGCTGACACCTTGAGTATGAGAGGCCGGGCCTTTATCCTTGGACCCCGTTGAGCCGGGAGGTGCATCGAGCTTGGGATGCCACCGGATGCAGAGGATGCCGGCATCTTTGGAGGGAGATACCATGTATCTCGGTGAGCGGGTCTTCCCACGCATGGCCGGGGTAGACTATCATACAGGTGCCGGCGGATCCACCGAGGTCGATGTATCCCACCCACTCTATTCCTGAGGATGATTATGCTAGTCTTTTGGTGGGTGATGCGGCGACGGCTTGCGTGATCCCCGGGCTTCTTATGCGGAGTTTCGCCTCGGTTGACGGGTCCCCTCCTCGCGGGGGATAGGCGATCACATGCTCGTGGCTCCGCCTCTCGCTTCTCGCTTCAGTTCTTCAGCCCCTAGCACTTCCTCTCAAAGCTACCGGCTTCTCGCCTTTGCCCCACTACGGCCCTCCGAGCTACACGTATATGATGGGGAGCATGCCGATGATGGGGCACATCCCGTCTCCCGATCGGTTCCCGAGGGTTACCGCCTCCCTACGATGTCTCTTCGGTATGCTTCTGCTTTCTCGTATTCGTCCATATAAGTGTATATGTCCGACTTCATCTCGAAAGCATCTTCTTTTCTTTGATTGTCGTGTCACCATATCCGCGGCCGATTACAACCGTGGAGCGACCAAGATGGCCGGGTTTGATGGCTTTGGTGTCGGACTCCGTCCGAGAGGCCGTTCCTGTAAGGCTTCTTCGGCGGCCTCGACGGTGGCCTCTGGCCATGACCCCTACTATGCGGAGCCAAGAGGTCGAGGAGGGATGGTAGCCCCCGGTGGTGATGGCGGAGGTGCCGGCGGCTCGAGCGACTTGATGGCGTGATCCTCCCCTTTTCTTAATCGATTATCTGTACATATTGGCCGTGTGGGCCCGCATAATTTTTTTTTCTTTTCTTTTTGTTAGGAACACATAGGTAGCACAAACAATGGTTTTTCTTAATCCCTAATCTTAGGTCTAATTAGTTAGTTAATTAACTTTCTCGACTTTCCATGTTTTCGGAAATGGAATGGCCGTTAGGCCGCAATTTTGAGCCTGAATATGGTGTTTTATTGCATGTTATGAATTGTACACGCAGGTTTTTCGAGACTTGCTTCGTCAAGTCGGGGCTAGATTGCTGTTTGAGTAGAACTGCTGTTGCTTTGCCGTAGGTATATCTCGCGCGAGATAAGGTGTCTCGCACGAGACACGCTACCCAGGTAGAAATCTCTTCCTTTTTCGAACAGGATTTTGACAGTTTTCCCTATAAAATCACCCTGTAGTCCGGCCAGATAACTCATTCTAGCCTTTCAAACTCTAGAGATATCCTGTTAGGGTGAAACTCTTGTCTTCTTCTCCAACCCCGCGTGATCCATGGCTTCCAAGGAGATTGCCCCAACGTCCATGATTGTCGATGATTTTTCTTTGTCCCCTGAAGTGATTGCCTCTTTCAAGCAAACATCAAGGGATTTTGTAAGGTCGTTTCGCAACCGGTCTCGCAATAAGTTTATCGCAGAATTCGGATTTAGAATTCTTTTCACTTTGAAGAACCTCCAACCGGATTGGAAGTTATTGCGGGGGTCTTTGCTCGATTTTGGGATCCCTCTATTCATCTTTTCAATTTTTCTTTGAATGAGATGGTGCCTACCGTGGAGGAATTCGCCATTATCTTGGATATGCCTTTGATCGGTGAGATTGTTGTTCCTAAGTATCATAGGAATCATTCGGAGGCTTTGAACGAATTGTTAGGGATCCCCTTGATACTTGATATGGGTTGGTTCACCGCAAGTGGGTTGATTGCTCTTCTTTTCGGGACGCTTCGGCGGTGATTCGATGATGATGCTTTTCATGTCCATAAGCGGAACTTTCTCGGCTCTTTCTCTTTTCGGAGATGTTTTGTTTACGTGCGGGGACGGCTTGGTCGATTCCCAGTGGTGGAAGTTGTTACGCAAGCTAGGAAACGTTCTAGGAACATTATTCCGCTAATCTTGGGTGAGACCCTTCATGGTCTTGATGAGCCGCATAGGGTGGCGTCATGACTCAAGGGAGTCCCCTCCTGTTGACTATTTGGCTTAGTGGAGCATCTCAAGTTGATAGGTCCCCTCTCGTTGGAATATTCTCCTTTTACATATCATATGCGAAAGTTGTTGATCAAAGATCTTTCGGCGGATGAATGGCCGAGTTGATTGCGAAGACCGAAACCGCCGATATTCTCTCCGGTGTCCACCTTATTGGAGGTTGAACAAGTATGTTGCCAATACCAAGGGTTTTGACGGGGTTGTTCTTCCGGGTTTGCGAGATTCCTCCTTTTACTTTCCCAAGCGGGTGCTCCGTCGGTTTGGTCAGCGGCGGACACTTATCTTTTCGAAGGAGCTTCTCGTGTAGTGTCTTATATTGGTGTAGAGTTTGCGCAGTGCTAGCTCAAGCATGGGGTGAAGGAACTAATCGGGACCGTTGGTCGAACCTTCGGACTTTTAATGCAAGCATCTTCCCGTCCGACAAATATTTGGATTGGTTCCTCCATACCGGTCATCCTAGTGCAGAGAAGATTGATGATTTGCGGCTTTCGCTAAGAGATTCTTTTGTAGCTAGCAGTATCTTGCGAAGGAGCGAGGCTCGGTCGATCCTGCTAATGTGCGAGCGATCCAACTCGGGATTTTCTTGATGGGGATTGGTACGAGAGGCGAGGCAAGGAATGCCTGGAAAGACGCAAGCTTTGGATAGGCCTCATGTCTTCAAGAGATTGTCGGAATCGTCTTTAATCGTCTCGAGGGATGTTACGCTTTGAGAGGCTCAAAGCGCAAGGAGGATCACGACGACGGTGGAGACCATGTCCGCCGGCCAACCAAGTTAATGAAAGGCTAGATCTTTAGGAGTACCAAGAGATTGCTTTGATAGATCAATTGTTTACGCTTTATTATATTTTTTTTCAAGTTTGTTAGCTTAGCAAATTAATCGTTGTGGTTAGGATTTCCCTATTGTCATTAATGAAACGCATTCGATTAATAAAAGGGACAACTTTGATTTATTTATTTGATTAGACCGAACCCGAAGGCTGCCTACGTTCCTCTTTTACAAAGAATTAAATAAGAGGCTCGGGTCCAACGTAGTTCATTTTTGAGAAAAGGACAAAATATGGCTTCGTGCCGTGGAGTAATCTCGCGCGAGATAAGGCCCTTCTTCTTCTTCTTTTTTTTTTTTTTTTTTTTTTTTTATGCACACCCTTTCTTTTGCCTAGACCGCCCCTTCGGGTTTTCAATCTAGCGGGCTTCTTTTCTTGTGCTAGCTCTAATTTTTGCCTAAGTTGTCATTTTCGGGATTTTCAACCTAGCGAGCGATTTGTTTTTAGGAGGCCAAGTCATGCGAAGTACTTCTTGAGCTTGTCCATGTTGACCGGCTTCGGTAGTTGATCTCCGTCTAAGTCTACCAGCTGAAGGGCTCCCCCAGAGGATATCTTCTTCACAATGTAGGGTCCTATCCATCTTGGTCCCCACTTGCCTAACGGGTTGAAAGGTCCGGGATGATGCTCACGGAGCACCAGGTCGCCTACTCTGATGTTCCTTGTCTTGACCTTTTTGTTGAAAGCTCTTGCCATTCTTCTTTGGTAAGCTTGAGTGTGTTCGGCCGCTTTCAACCTTCTTTCGTCCAATAAGGCTAGCTCTTCGTATCTGCTTTCTAGCCAGTCGACTTCATTCACTTGGTTTTCTAGGAGAACTCTTAGTGATGGTATTTCCAATTCTATCGGTAAGACAGCCTCCATCCCGAATGTGAGGGCGTAGGGAGTTTCTCCTGTAGGCATTCGGGCCCGAAGTGCGGTACCCCCATAGTGTGAATGGTAGCTTGTCGGGCAGTCTTTTCTAGTGACTGCCGTTTTTTCGATGATAGTCTCGATTGTTTTGTTCGCGGCTTCAAGCTGCTCCGTTTGTTTGAGGCCTATAAGGAGACGACTTGTGTCTCGTGATTTTGTACTCGGTCGATGGCGATCGGTTTCCTTTTCGAAGTGTGACCCATTATCGGATATCATCTCTTGTGGAACCCCATATCGGCGAGATGATGTTGTGCTTGATGAATTCTGCAACCTTTCCGGCATTCGAACTTTGTAGGAGGCGGCCTCGACCCATTTAGTGAAATAGTCGATGGCTACTAGGGCTAACAGTGTCCGTTGGCTCCTGCGGGTGTGATCTTTCCAATCACGTCTATTCCCCATGTAGAGAACGGCCAAGGTGAAGTCATTGGGTACGACAAGGAAGGCGGTGCATGCTTGAAGATTGGCGTGTATCCGACACTTGTGGCACTTCTTGACCATTTTGGTACGGTCGGCTTCCATGGTCGGCCAAAAGTACCCTTGTCGATGATCTTTTTGGCGAGCATGTTTCCGCTCATGTGGGTTCCACATATGCCTTGATGAACATGGTCCATTATTTCCGGGCCTCTTCCTCGGTGGCGCAAAGGAGGTTTCCTTGGGAATGTTTCTTGAATAAACGGCCAGCGGTGATGACGTGGTGGCGGCCAACCTCTTAAGGGCGATACGAGTCTTCGTGTCTGTCTCAGGTGGTATGGTTCCATCTAGGATGAAATACCAAATGTCGTGGTACCATGGTTTCCTTTCGGAGTTTTCAACGGCGGCACCTTTGGATAACCATTTGTCTTTGCGATCGTGAAGATCTATAACGGCGCGGTATGCGGGAGTTGCACGCCGTGTAATTTTGAAGGGTTTAACCTTTTCCTTTAGGGATTTCGACCAAAGAAGCAAGTGTGGCTAATGCGTCCGCAAACCGATTTTTGTCTCGGGGAGATAGTGGAATGAGACATCCTGAAATTGTTGCGCCAATTCTTGGAGGTAGGCTGTATCTTTGAAGGGTTGGATCTTGGACCCTCCACTTCTTCAATGTCTGATTGATGATCAATTGGGAATCCCCGAATACCTCGAGTTCGATCACGTTGCGTTCTAGGGCTGCCTCAAGCCCCGCTATGCAAGCCTCGTATTCTCGCGGTATTGTTGGTGGCGTCAAAGTCAAGACGTCTTGCTAGTGGAGTGTAGATGTCGTTAGGGTCTACCAATAACATTCCGATGCCAAACCCTCTCTTGTTGGCTGCGCCATCAAAAAATAATTGTCACTTATTTTCTTCTATGCTTAGAATGTCCTCATCGGGGAATCGCGGTCTTCCCCCTTCACTTCGTCGCAAGGAAATTCGGCCACCTGATCTGCGAATACACTCCCTCGACGGATTTCGAGTGACGTAAGTGATATCATACCCCGCGAGCATGAAGTACCATTTGGCTAGTCTCGAAGACAAATTTGATTTGTCTAGGATATATTTCGGTGGATCCATCTTTGCGATGAGACGGACCGAAAGGCTTCCATATAGTGCTTTAGCCTTTGTGATACCCTGACGAGAGCGGCGCATGACTTGTCGAGTGGAGAGTAGTTGATTTCACCGCCTTGGAATCTGCGGTGACAAAGTAGATGGCATTTTACGTGTGCGAAGGCATTTGTTCTTGAGCAAGCATAGCCCCTAATGCGTTGTACGTGATTGTGAGGTACAACTTCAAGGGTTTCTCCTTGTGTGGTGGAACCGGGATAGGTGGGGAAGTCAAGTAGTGCTTAACTTCCTCGAATGCTTCTTGACATTCTTCGGTCCACTCTTGAGGTGCGTTTTCTTAAACGGCTTAAAGATGGGGTCGCACATTGTAGTCAATTGATTAATGAATCGACCGATATATTGGAGTCTCGCCCATGAATCCCTTTACTTCTTTACGTGTCTCAGGGTGGTGGCATGTCTGTAATGGCCTTTATCTTGGCGGGATACGCTTCTATGCCGCGTTCGTGACCATGTATCCCAAGACTTTCCCTTTGACTACTCCGAATGAGCATTTGGCGCGGTTGAGTCTCATTTTGTCTTTGTCTCGGTCGATTGAAGAATTTTACGAGATCTCTGACGTGTTGGCCATCTGTCCCCTTCGAGTGGATAATCATGTCGTCCACATACACCTCTATTTCTTTATGGATCATGTCGTGGAATAGTGTCGTGGCTTGCTCTCGATAGGTAGCCCCGGCGTTCTTGAGGCCAAACGGCATGACCGTGTAGCGTAACGTTCCCCAAGGTGTGGTGAATGCCGTTTTGTCCGGTCCTCTTCGCCATGAGGATTTGGTTATACCCGCGAACCCGTCGACGAATGAGCGGACCTCGTACGCCGCCGTGGCATCGACCAACATGTCTATGTTTGGTAGTGGGAAGTCATCTTTAGGGGATGCCTTGTTCAAGTCTCTGAAATCAACACAGACTCGTATTTTCCCGTTCGACTTGGCTACTTGCACCGTGTTTGCTAACCATTCCGGATATTCAATCACTTTGATGAACCCTACATTCAAGAGTTTCATGATTTCCTCTTTCACTTGCATTGACCATTCCGGCTTGATTCGCGTAGTTTCTCGTTGACTGGCTTGGCGTTGGGTAGCAAGTGGTATCTTGTGTTCTACAACCGACTGATTCAACCTGTGCATATCTTTGTAGGACCAAGCGAATACGTCGACATATTCTCTGAGGAGCTGCGTCAAGGTTTCTCTGTCTTCCCCCTTGAAGAAGCTGCCGATCTTTGTTTCTCTGGGGTCTTCCGTCGTCCCAAGGTTAACCGTTTGCATTTCCTCGTCGTCAACAGGGCCATTCTTTCCACAACGACCTACTTGCTTAGCTAATTCTTTTAAGATTTGTTCGTTATCTTGATCTATCTCATCGTATGATTCATTATTAACGTGTTCGTTATATTGATTATTATTAGTTAATTCATCATTTACGATGTTAGCAATCTCAGGGTACTCGGAAAGATCAAAGTTTTCATTAAGAAAGTAAGGGAATACATGTTCAGCCACCGCCTCGATTTCCTTTTGAGTGAGTTCATCGGAGGTGGAGCCTGCTTCTAATGTAAAAGTTGTAGGGCCTATCTTCCTGCGAGGGTGGGGAGTGCAACCAAGCTCTTTGATCATGAAGTCTTCGTCAACAACTGGTCCTCCGGTGACGTGCCAGTTTAGAATTGGCTCATCATATTTTTGTATTAGTCTTGTGTAGTCGGTAGTTGGAGCGTCCCCCTTGGATATTGCATGAATCTGGCTGTCTTCTAACCGGCACAGGTCTTGGAACTGTCGCAGCATGTCTTCTCCCAACACAAAGTCCCATTCGCTTGTCATTTACGCCTTCGTGCCCCACAAATCATTAGGGATCGGTGGGACGGATTACATTTCATCTGGAGAAGCATCGCGATCGGCGAAGATTTCAAAGCCCGATTGGCGCTTTCCTTTATCATCGGTCCATGGTTACGAAAAGATAAAGTAGGGAATACTTTCCCCTTCTCGAACAAAGTAGCCATTGAGTGTCCTTCGATATGGTTTGAGGTTGCAATCCTTGGACTTTTGGTCGTTGCAGCCTTTGTACGAGGTTCCTTCCCACTTGATTTGAGTGAAACCCAACTCTTCCACGTCATCTTCATCGTGGGTGGAGATGTCGTATCCTAGTCCATGCTTTGTGTGAGGCGGGGGGACCGGTGGTGGTTCCGTTATTCCTTGTAAGTGCTTTCCAAGCCCCAATCCAGGAAAGTACCCTTTTGCTAGCATCATTCTCCGGACAGAAGGCTTCCCGAAAACCTAAGTGCCTTTGAGTAGTCGTTCTCGTTGTAAGTGTCTATGACATTCACGGTGCTTTCTTTCTCGATCTCAAAACCACCGAACAGAAATCAGAAGTGCTATGTTTGTACTTCGAGGATAGGACTAGCAGTGACCATCTCTCCGTGTATGGTGACTATCGTGTTGTTGTGTCTGAACTTTATGCATTGGTGCAGTGGAGGAGGGCACACCCCCTATGTCGTGTAGCCAAGGGCGACCAAGCGGCAAGTTGAAGGATGCCGGGATGTCGATGACTTGAAATTCGATGCTCATAGTGACTTGCCCCATTTCTACAGTATTTCAAGCGATCCCGAGCGGTTCTAGCAGTGCAATCGTACCCCCTTACAGTATGCCCGGATGGCTTGAGGTCTTTGTGGGTGAGGCCTAATGATGATAAGGCTTTCTTCGGGAGGACATTGATTGCGAGAACCATTGTCGACCAAAATGCGTGGCATTCGGTACCCATTCACCTTAGCGGTTATGTAAAGGGCCTCATGATGATTGTTCCCATAGGATGGGAGGTCCAAGTCGGTGAAAGTGATGACGTTGCCAAGCGCACTTGGCCAATCATTTGAGTGAGCTCTTCGGGTGTTGCTTCTGAGGAAATGGTCATTTGAGCCAATGCCTTTTTCAACATCTCACGGTGCTTGTGAGATGCTCCTATGAGATCCCAAACCGAGATATTTGCTTGTGTCTTTTTCAATTGAGTTAAGAGAGGGTCCTCCGGTTCACTTGGCGATGAGGCTTTAGTTTGTTTTGGAGGATTTTCATCCCTTGGGTCTTTGTTGATGATCACACGACCGGATCGTGTGAGTAGGTTGACTGTTTTAGACCCTTTTCCCTTTTGTTCTAAGATTTCCTCCCAAGACATCATATAACAGAAAGAAGATTCATTAAATTTAAGAGGGCTCTCGTCCACAATTGTGGCTAGACGAGTAGGGTCCTCGAAGCTACTTTCTATCTCTATTAAATTGACCTCATTGTTTGGCAAAGGATTAGTAACAACATTTGGTAACCCTATCTCTTTGTAAATGTTTATTCCCTTTTTAGAAGCCAAAAACTTGTTAGAGTCGAAACCTAACGGTTTATTTTATATCCGCAAGCGCACGGGTTATTGTAATATAGCGGGTGCAAGTACGAGTCGATCCCACAGAGACAGGGTTTACTTAAGGGATATTTTTGTCTTTAGAAAATATAGAAAAAATTGGGGGTAGATAAAATTTGTTTTAGAATAATAGAGAGAGCATAAACAGAAAATACTTTAATTGAAATCTTATAAAACGAAGCATTCTCGGGATTGGAAATCATACGCATATTCTTATTCATCAAATTGTCATTGTCTTAGAAATAAAAGGTTTTCATAAAAAGCAAGGATGGTATGTTAAGCCTACGCTATTTCGGGCTAAGACAATAGCGTTTGTATTCTTCACTAATTATGTCCTAACTGTTTGAGAAATCCGTTTATGTTTGCCCCCGCCCTGTCACAAACGGACATTCCGGCTTATCTCTAGCTGACCATAATTAGTAAGAATTCATTAAGGACGGAAGTCAACATACTTTCCATTAAAGGAACATCCCTAGGCCATTGAACTACTCTCGTGATCAATGAACCTAGTTTCTTTATATGGTTCCGTCAATCGAGATTCTCCGCTAGGTACTTCTCTCAATTGACTGAATCATACAAATTGGATATCACCAAAATGTAAGACATTTAGAGAATAATATAAAGAGATTGTTTTAGATGAAGAAAGAAGACAAGACTAAACATTTTTAAATGATGAATAAGCATGCTTTTGAGTTTCCAACCCCAAGAATATGGGGGATTACTCACAAGCCATAAATAAACAGAAAAGTATAAATAGAGATTGAGTAAGAAAGACTTATGATTGCTGAGAATAATGCTTCACTTTTATTGCTTTTCCTCCAAAGTGATTCCAAGAACAAATAATGACTTTGATCTTCAAACTCCTTTGGAAAATTGTTGTTATAAATCTTTGTATCTTTTATCTCTCTAATATCAGTAATTTCTCTCTAAGAATTCGTATCTAAGACTGATCACTAGGGTCCTATTTATAAAAAGGAGGAGACTCTTCAATCGGGTGCAATCAAAAGGTGCCTTTACGTCTGCAGTCGCGTTTTGCACGGCCGCGTCAAGGAATTTGCACGGCCGTGCGACCCTTGGCGCCAGATTTGAATTTAAGTCTTGACACTTCGCACGGCCGCTCCTGTCCAAGCTGCACGGCCGCTCCATATAATGACACGGCCGCTCCCTCTTCAAGACACGGCCACTCTATATTTTAGGGCCACAAATGGCCTGAAAAAGGCCAAGTGCACGGCCGCTCCATCTTGGCTGCACGGCCGCTCCTTCTGAAATTTAGCTTTGTGTGCTTGATTTGGTTGGTGCTCTTCCATGTCTTTTGCCTTGAAGTGTCCAAGTATCCTTTTGATAAAAATGAACCTAAAACCTGTCTTTAAATGCAAGAAGTATACCAAAAGCGTAAAATCTAGAAAATATGAAAAAAGAACTAAAAAGTATATGAAATGAAATGAGAAATGATGTTTTATGCAATAAAAAGTATATAAATCTAAGGATAAATGACTATATAATAGTCACTTATCAAACTCCCCCACACTTAAGCTTTTGCTTGTTCCCAAGCAAACTTAAAATAAAAATACGGAGAGGAAGAAAAAAAAAGCAAGATTGATCCCTCAGAAATAAAGTAGCAAGCCCTTAAATGCCCTTTAGATAATGCCTTTATCTTTTTAATCATATTTTGAATACCTTTAAAAATTTATTTTTAGGAAAATATTTTAGGGATATTTTAAAGAGATAAAATGCAAGACAATAACCTAATATAGCATATATAGAATTTTGACCAAGTAAAGCATGCTAGAAGGAAGAATCTTTTAGATTTATTTCTTGGTAGAAAAAGCTGTCACTTTTTAGAGTGATTTTTTTAGAAAAGATGAATTTTATTTCTTTAAGACGTACAAGAGAAGGTATAAACATCTATTCACAATTTAGAAGTTCCGAAGAATTGTATTACATTCTTTGAATCACAAGGGTGAAAAATGGATGATGGTAGTGGAAAAATCTCATCAAAGTTAAACAAATTTATCTTATTTTTGCACGTGTTATATTTTTGCAAAAGACCTAAGTTATTTTTGATCCTTTCAAGTAGGAGACACTGTGGCTGCGAACCCCATGTTCCTAATACTTAGATCAAGAATACTTTTGGATATTACTCCCGTTTGGCAAGAAAGCATCGTCGCAGCGAACGCCGTGCCCCGAGTTACTTAGGAGATAATATGATTCTTTTTGCTTTTAAGGCTTGGTGACAATTGTCACTCTTTTTAGTAATAAGATAAAAGTGTTTTACTTTGACTTGATTTGAAAAATGGAAGGATGGAATTTTATGAAAGGGTGTGATTCAAGGGATGCAAACAAGAAGGTGCTTCTAAAAAGGGAATAAATATCTAATAAATATAAAAAAATGTACAATCTTAAAGGAATATATTCAAAATTTGCATAAATGACCAAGCATAAAAGAAATCCTTCTAATCAAATGCATTTTCCTTGATGAGATTCTATCTTTTGCTATACTAACTTATTAGGCTTTCAATTATTTCCTAAAAATATCCCTATATTTTTCCTTTTATAGATTTCTAAGTTTATAGAAAATATGAGAGGAAAGATAAATAGGCATTTATACTAGGGCAAATGGCAAGCATAATGATAATGATTTTTGATCATCATAGGGATTTATTATTTTTTTTTTATATACTATTATACATGCATAAATGAAAAATGCAACTAAGTTAAAAAGAAAAATTACACTAGAAAGCGATTAAATCTAACCTAGAAAGCAAGTAAAAATTTAAAACTAGAAAGCGAAAAATAAAAGATAGATATACCCCCCCCCCCCACACTTGAAATGAACATTGTCCTCAATGTTTCAAGGAACAAAGAGTAAAAAGATAAGCATGCGATGGTAAACAAAATTATGATAAATAGTAATATAATACATCGGTTTATTATTCCGATGATGCTTGTTTAAGGTCATAAGCTCGACCCCTTTTTATCAGTAACAATGGACGGTGAGTGGTATTGTAATGGTCTCTTGTCCTTAACAACTCGCCATTCCTTGCCCTTTGGCGTGATTGAGCTCTTATAATTGATGCACATGCGACATCCCGGTGTGCCTTTTTTCTTAGGCCCCCTACCCTTTGATTTTTCAATTTTATTATGCTGCCTAGGGTGCATATTTTTCATATCATTGTGATCTAAGGGCTTTTTAATTATTATTTTTGAGTCCTTGGATTGTGAGTTTTCACTCTTTTTGTTATCATTCTTAGGAGTGTCAACTTCATGGCACGATTTCTTGAGATTTAAGTCTTTAAATTCGACTTTCTTATTTCCAATGTTTAAAGAAAGAGTGCCATTCTTTACATCTATTATTGCACCAGCGGTGGTAAGAAAAGGTCTTCCTAAAATGATTGGAATTTGGTGATCTTCCTCCATATCAAGAACTACAAAGTCAACCAGGATGATCAATTTCCCAATTTGACAAGGGATGTCTTCCATAATACCCATCGGGTATTTAATGGAGCGATCCGCTAGTTGGAGAGAAATAGTGGTGGGTTTCATTTCCCCCACACCTAGTTTCTTACCTACCGAAAGCGGAATGAGGCTCACACTTGCCCCAAGATCTAACAAAGCATTATCAACATTATATTTACCTATTTTGCAAGGAATAGAGAAAGTGCCGGGATCTTTTAATTTAGGAGGAAGTTCTCTTTGTAAAATGGCACTTACTTCTTCTGTTAAAGCGACAGTCTCATGCTCCTCAAGTTTTCTTTTATTTGCAAGAATATTCTTTAAGAACTTAGCATAAGATGGCATCTGTTGAAGGGCATCAGTAAAAGGTATGTTGATATAAATAGATTTTAAGACTTCTAAAAATTTTACAAATTGTTTGTCAAGTTTGGCTCTTACCAACCTTTGGGGGTATGGTATTGGAGGGTCAAAATTTCTAGAAATCTTAGGGGATTCTGTCCCATTTTCAACATCTTCATTAGTCTCAACCACTAGTGGAGTTGGACTAACATTCTCTTTACTTGGTTTGATATTTTCCTTAGGAAGGGGATCTATAATTTCTTTTCCACTCCTAGTTTCTACCGCACTAACATGCTCGTCGGGCCTTTGCGATTGACCGGAAAAACTCCCTTGTGGTCTATGCGAGGTGCCTGCTTGTTGAGCTTGTTGATTTTCAAGCATTCTATTGTGGGCGGCTAAATTATCAAACCTAGCATTCAACGACTTAATGGATTCCCTTAACTCATTATTGGTCTTCTCTTGTTCGTTTTTACTTTCAATAATAAAATCCATAATAAGATCCAATTTAGACTTAGGGGGAGGGAAAGCACCAGAATTGCCATTGAAATTCTTTTGTGTGAATCCCGGTGGTTGTGTAGAAGGTTGTGGGTTTAAAATATTGTTATTCTTATAGGAAAAATTAGGGTGATTTTTCCACTCGGGATTGTATGTGTTTGAATACATACCACCATTTCCCCCATAAGAATTAACAAAATTTACTTGATCACTAGAAGTAGTGTCAAGAAATTCACAACAATCTGTACTATGTGAGTTTGACCCACATAGTTCACAAACAACATTAATGTTGGCCACGGGATTTACATTAAAGTTTTCAAACTTTTTAAGAAGCATATCAACTTTAGAAGATAAGGTAGTAATGACATCAATATTGTACTTACCTGGAATCCCCTGCGGTCGTTCCCTCTCATTGAACCATTGATAGTGATTCAGGGCTATGATTTCTATCAAGTCGTATGCTTGATCCACCGTCTTATTCATTAGTGCACCTCCTGCGGCGGCATCCATTGTTTCCCTTGTCCTATATGTGAGACCATTGTAGAAAGTGTGCACAATTAACCACTTTTCAAGCCCGTGGTGAGGGCACGTCCTTAGGAGCTCTTTGAATCGCTCCCAAGCGTCATACAGTGATTCGCTTCCTGTTTGGCTAAAATTTGTAATCTTCGTCCGAATTTGAGCGGTCTTGCTCGGAGGGAAGAAACGTCCAAGGAATGCTTCTTGAATTTGGTCCCAAGTTGTAAAAGAGTTGGGTGGGACTGAAATTAACCACTGTTTCGCCTTATCCTTTAGAGAGAAAGGAAAAAGGCACATCCGAATTGCTTCCGTGGTGACATTTTGAATACGTGTGGTATCACAGTATTCCAAGAATGTTTGGATGTGGAGATGAGGATCTTCGAAAGCAGTGCCGCTATATTGGTTATTCATAACCATAAGCAAAAGTCGCGGCTTTATCTCAAATTGTGCCGCTTCGGAATTCGGCACAACAATAGGGGATCTAGTTCCCGGGGTACTTGGGTTAACAAAGTCCCGTAGGGTCCTAGCAAGTGTTTGCGGTTCTCCGTCCATGTGGTTTTGTAGAGTTTCTCTAAATCTTCTTAATCTTTCGTGAAAGCTTCTTTCGGGTTCCGGATCAAAGTTGTCAATGAATGTCCGAGACCGTTTCATAAACTACAAGAAAAACACTTGAAGAAAAATTAAACGTAACAGATTATAGGACAAGAAAGCAAAATAGTAAAAATAAAATAAAAACTAAAAAATTTTTTGTAGTAAAGACAAAAAAAATAAAAAGTAAACCGTTGTCCCCGGCAACGGCGCTAAAAACTTGTTAGAGTCGAAACCTAACGGTTTATTTTATATCCGCAAGCGCACGGGCTATTGTAATATAGCGGGTGCAAGTACGAGTCGATCCCACAGAGACAGGGTTTACTTAAGGGATATTTTTGTCTTTAGAAAATATAGAAAAGATTGGGGGTAGATAAAATTTGTTTTAGAATAATAGAGAGAGCATAAACAGAAAATACTTTAATTGAAATCTTATAAAACGAAGCATTCTCGGGATTGGAAATCATACGCATATTCTTATTCATCAAATTGTCATTGTCTTAGAAATAAAAGGTTTTCATAAAAAGCAAGGATGGTATGTTAAGCCTACGCTATTTCGGGCTAAGACAATAGCGTTTGTATTCTTCACTAATTATGTCCTAACTGTTTGAGAAATCCGTTTATGTTTGCCCCGCCCGTCACAAACGGGCATTCCGGCTTATCTCTAGCTGACCATAATTAGTAAGAATCCATTAAGGACGGAAGTCAACATACTTTCCATTAAAGGAACATCCCTAGGCCATTGAACTACTCTCGTGATCAATGAACCTAGTTTCTTTATATGGTTCCGTCAATCGAGATTCTCCGCTAGGTACTTCTCTCAATTGATCGAATCATACAAATTGGATATCACCAGAATGTAAGGCATTTAGAGAATAATATAAAGAGATTGTTTTAGATGAAGAAAGAAGACAAGACTAAACATTTTTAAATGATGAATAAGCATGCTTTTGAGTTTCCAACCCCAAGAATATGGGGAATTACTCACAAGCCATAAATAAACAGAAAAGTATAAATAGAGATTGAGTAAGAAAGACTTATGATTGCTGAGAATAATGCTTCACTTTTATTGCTTTTCCTCCAAAGTGATTCCAAGAACAAATAATGACTTTGATCTTCAAACTCCTTTGGAAAATTGTTGTTATAAATCTTTGTATCTTTTATCTCTCTAATATCAGTAATTTCTCTCTAAGAATTCGTATATAAGACTGATCACTAGGGTCCTATTTATAAAAAGGAGGAGACTCTTCAATCGGGTGCAATCAAAAGGTGCCTTTACGTCTGCAGTCGCGTTTTGCACGGCCGCGTCAAGGAATTTGCACGGCCGTGCGACCCTTGGCGCCAGATTTGAATTTAAGTCTTGACACTTCGCACGGCCGCTCCTGTCCAAGCTGCACGGCCGCTCCATATAATGACACGGATGCTCCCTCTTCAAGACACGGCCACTCTATATTTTAGGGCCACAAATGGCCTGAAAAAGGCCAAGTGCACGGCCGCTCCATCTTGGCTGCACGGCCGCTCCTTCTGAAATTTAGCTTTGTGTGCTTGATTTGGTTGGTGCTCTTCCATGTCTTTTGCCTTGAAGTGTCCAAGTATCCTTTTGATAAAAATGAAACTAAAACCTGTCTTTAAATGCAAGAAGTATACCAAAAGCGTAAAATCTAGAAAATATGAAAAAAGAACTAAAAAGTATATGAAATGAAATGAGAAATGATGTTTTATGCAATAAAAAGTATATAAATCTAAGGATAAATGACTATATAATAGTCACTTATCAGTAACCCTATCTCTTTATCGTCAAACAAATCTTGGATGACGTCTTTCAAGTGGAAGCAAGAGTTGGTGTCGTGACCGGTGAAGTTGTGGTACTTGCAGAAGAGGTGATGAGCATGGTTGGCAGGAAGATCTTTCTTTGGAGGTCCACCTTCTCTTGGTTTGATTTTCCCGTTCTTGACAAGCACTTCGAAGAGTTCTTCTTGGGTGATTCCTTCAAGCTTGTCATAATGTCTATCCTTCTTCTTCTTTTGTGGTGGAGGTACTGCAGAGTATTTACCATTTCCGGGATGATTGAAAACAATGGCGTTGACAGACGTATCCTTAGGATTGGAGGAGGAAGAAGAGCTCTTGTTGTAACGGAATCCACTTTCTTTCTTGACTTCCCTTTTCTGTTTGATGAGGTCGTCTAACCGTATGCCCGACTTGTGAAGTTCGGCGAAGCTAGGAAAATAGTTTCCGGCTAGCTTGTCTTGATATTCCTCTCTAAGGCATTGTATGAGGATGTGAATTTGCTCGTCTAGGCTGGGCCTATCAACAATTTCGGTTAGCTTGGTTCTCCACCTTTTAACAAAATGTGAAGGACTCGTTTGGAAGAGTTTGCTTGGTTTGCTCAAGATCCCTTCTAGTGGTGCGATAAGTGGAGTTGTCCTCGTATTGCTTTTGGAAAGTACAACTAGCGAGTGGCCGCCGAGTCTCGTAGAGAGTGGAAGGGTCATATACCAATCTCTTGCAGCACCATCGAGAGTTTGGGGAAAGCATTGGGCTAACAGATTGTCATCAACACCCATAGGTAGCATGGCCCAAGAGTAGGTCTCCAAATGTGATTTGGGACAGGTGGTGCCATTGAATTTTGCAATGTCGGGTGTCTTGTACTTTCTAGGAAGCTTTGACATGGACTGACGAAGGGTATCGTAATCAATAGAGAGCGAGGCTCCCTTACTCACATCAAGGAATGCAAGTTTCTTTTCTAGCATGGCCATGGTAAGGGGTTCATTCTTGCTTTCCCCCTTGCTTTCTTTCTTGGATGTGTAGCTTTCATTGTCGGATGAGGAAGATGATGAGCTAGACTCGTACCTCTTTTTCTTGCCTTTGCTTTTGCGGCGACCCTTGGCCGTTTTGGTGTATGACTCCTCTTCTCCGGAGGAAGAATCATTTTTCTTCTTCTTTTCTTTGTTGGCTAGTGCAGCCCTAAGCTCTTGAATTTCTTCCACGAGAGTGTGGATTTGGGAAGCTTGCACTTCTAGGCGATCATTGGCTTCTTCCAGAAGTTTGTGGTTGTTTTCGGACAGGGTCTCATTTCCCGGAATGTTGTCGATGTCAGACATTGTGTTGGGAGTCTTGGAGTTGAGTAGCTTCAGAAAACCGACGTAAGATATGCAGATATCAGGATCTAGCCCCAACGAGTCGGAAGCAGGCTTGAATGGCTCAGGCTCAAATTCAGCAAACAGAAGCATTATCCCGTGCGAGATAAGTAATCCCGCGCGAGATAATCACACGGAAAGTCGATTTTTATTTAGCCCTAATTTTTGGTCGGAACGGAAAGTCCGTTTTGAGGGGTTTCTAAGGCCTTTATCAGAACCTAACGACTAAGCAATCAATCCGATTTTTGTAAAACAAAGCCATGTAAGATCGTTTTTTTTTTTGAAGGATTATATGCACATTTTTCTTGAAGGGACATCCGAAAGGGACTTTTTCCGAAGGGACCTTTTCCGAAGGGACTTTTTCCGAAGGGACTTTTTCCGAATCCTTTCTTATTGTCAATTTTATATGGCTTTGTTTTGATCAAAAACAAGAAAAGATCACCGAGTCAAAACCGACCGGTCACGGAGTGATCCTAAAAAGTCAATCTACATGAGAATGTGGCGATGCAGGGCTGGAAGGCTAGGCTCCCCGCGATATGACAATCTAAGTGGATTGAATACGCGGAGTGGGATTGTCCAACTTCGGAGAGACCGGCGACTAGGTGGTTACCGTCATCCGTCCTTAGTGTGGGTCCCGGATTTATAGAGGGTATGCAGTGCAATGACAGTTATAGTATGATGTGCGCTTGTGTGATAGTCAATCTATGTGATAGAGTAAAATAGGAAGTTTTTTTTTTTTTGAAAGTCAAAAGAGAAAACAGATAGTGGCCGCACCAAGTGGTTGCCTACGTTTCTCCCAATCTAGGAAGACTCAGGCCGTCGTAGTTCCACATAAAGAGAGATAAAGAGAGATAAATAATTTAATTTACAACTCCCGAATCCCCAATGGACCGGACTTTAATTAAATAAAACCCAATCACACGCAGTTCATAAATAATAATCAATTATTTAAGGAAAATAAAGGTCCGAGTTCTACACCTTAAGGGGGGGCCTTAAGATGCAGGAACTCTGCAGATAATGAATCCTGGGATCCCCCTTGCATGTTCGGCTCTCGTCTTGGATTACGAGCGAAACAGGAGAAACCAAAAAACAACCAGACTGGAAGCCCTATCTCGTGCGAGATAATGATATCTCGTGCGAGATATCTCCCATCTGAGAACAGAAAAATTCGAATTTTACAAAATAGATTGAAAAACCTCTCTTTTAATTTTGACGCAAGTTTAAGCCTCTTAATTTTCAGTCCCCAGCAGAGTCGCCACTGTAGCGTTGTGAGAAAGAAATTCTGATTCTTTTTATTTTTATGAGTCGCCACCTATATTATTTGATTGGAAACATAGAAAAACCATTTGAAAGAGATTTGAGTTCGGGGCTTAGGTTATGAAATGGGTAGGTTTAGAAGGCATCCATTTCACCCAATCCGGAGATCGGTCTTGCTAAAGAAAAGAGAGGTTTTTCAAAAGAAGAAGTAAAAAACGAATCAAATAATACAAATAAAGGTCCATTTGACGAGGTCAAACGGAATGTAGAATCGATTGCTTCGAGACCGTCTCCATGATTTGGAGAGGCTCTAGGCCGATCCTAGATTCTATGGACTTATACCACTCTAACAATCAATTAGAAGGGAGATTAGGAATTACCTTGCGTGAGGTGATTTGGGCAGAGTTTCGACTCAAGTTTAGAGTCGACCCTTCACACGGACAGAGCTTCGCCTTGGTCCTTGATTTGAAGGTTGATGCTTGATTATCAACAAGGTTGACAAACAAACTATGAGGTGAGTTTTAGGGTGATTTTGAGGGATTCTTTCAGGGAAAGAAAACGACAAAATGTGTGTGTGTTGTGTAAATTCGCGGTTTTGGGATTTTCGACCTCCGACCTCTTGAGCCTTGGAAGTCACCAAGTATTTATAGAGGTTGGATATGAAGAAGTGGAGAGTTAAAACCCTATCAGATGGTTCTAGACCTCCTCTCCCATTGGTTGGCCGGAGAGATAAAGTTTTATCCCGGAAAGAGGTTGAAATCGACGAGGAACCGGCCTGCCCGCAATCTGAGAGGGGAGATATCTCGCGCGAGACACGCCATCTCGCGGCGAGATATTGCTCCGTGGACAGTTTTGTCCTTTCCTCGTTATCTCGTATGCAGTTTAGTCCCAAACTAACGGTAGTTAGTCAAAATTTTAACGAAACATGACGAAATGGTGGATTTCTACTTCTTGACTCAAAGCGAGACTTAGAGTGGTATAAGTATGATCCGATGTGTTCAGAATGGGGTGTCTACACAGGCATGCAAGTATTCCAAAAAATCAAAAGAGCGAAAAGTGTTTGGGGGCTTGTTCCATTACACAGATTTCATCAAAAGTCAAACAACTTGATCGGAGGCATTGGGGTTGTCGGTAGTAGCTCGATTTTCATTCATGGGTTCATGCTGTGGGGAGCTCAAGGGTTTACCCGACTCAGAGAAAACCTGATGATCGAACTCACCCTCCACCTCCATCTCCTCTTGGTCTTCTGCATCCTCCATTTCTTGGAGCACAGTATCAAAGGTCCGAGGAGCTAATTCAGGGCCCAAGGCTCACAGGCTTCCTCTTGGTCCTCCTGGGCAATAAAGGCTAAATCATTCTCGGTATAAGGCACAAGCGAGTGGCCACCTCGAGCCGCCATATCATATTGAGGCTCTCGAGCCCAGCGAGCTAGCTGTTCAAGTGAGACCTCGGAATCAGGGTCGACCAAAGCTCGACGTGCCATATGGCGTTTACCCAAATTCAAAAAGTCCCTGGCCTTAGCAACGACAGCATTATAATAATCATCTCCACCCTTGAACTCGTTTACAGCCTTCTGGAAGCGACTCGGAGGTCCTCTTGTCATTTCAACCTTGCAAGCCTGTGCTCCTCATTTAGCTCGACCAGGAAGGTATCTTTCTCCTTCAAAAGCTTGGTAACTGTCGCCAGCTCTGTTCTAGTCTTCTCAAGCTCCGATCGATCCGAATCTCTCTCTTTGGTCACCTCGACCACCTTTGCATCAGAGGCCTTCAGATCCTCCAAAGCTTTAGCCGCATCCTCCAAGGCCTTCTTCTTCACCATCTCCAGGGCCTCATACGAGTTGTCCAGATCGTTATACTTCTCCTTCATATCCGCAAGCTCCTGAGCCTTTTTGGAATAATCATGAAGGGCTTGCCTTTCTCTCTCAATGGAGGCCCTCCAAGAGCTTTTAACTTGCTCGACCATGGTGAGGTTCTGCATTTCAAAGAAATCGAAGAAGTGTTAGCTCGTAATTCAAGATGATCGAGTAAAATAACAAACGACTAGAATGAAAAAGAAAGTAAAAAATTACCTCGCATTGAATCATCCCAGAACGAGCAGAAAACTCTTCAGGTGTTATTCCTTTATCAGCAAAGTGAGCCAACAGATCCACATCAATGGCTCTTCTCACAACCACCTGGCCCAAGCTCATATCTGGGTAACGGCGGCTCAAGCTGTTAACCCCAGCGAGTGGAGGAACATCACTCAACCTCCTCATCTGGTCCTCAAGAGACTCTTTGGTGGGAGGAGGAGAAGATGGTGGAGGCATCTGGCTTGAAGACACTGATTTCCCTTTCCCAGAGCGCAGCCTCTTCCTTGTATTCAGAGGTTCGTCATCAGCATCTACCTCCATGATGTCATCCTCAACAAGCACAACGTTTAGAGGACTTACCCAGGCCATCTCAGCCCCTGAGGTCGCAACATCAACCTCCTGGATTGGGTCGGAGCTTAGGCTTGCTCTAGCCGACCTGGTGGACTCGTCACCCCCATCAGTAGCATCCACAGACGGGGTACCACTTTGCAAAGGGTCATCTTCTTTAACCCCCTCCATTGGCACCATCCCAATGTTATCCTTTGACAGCAAGCTGGTCCTTACTGCAGCCTCCCTCTGCCTATGAGTCGAGCATTAGCAGCTCCATGAGCTTTTTTAGCTTTCTTCTTATCAGAGACGCCAACGATGCGACCCATATTAGCTTCTTGGTCGGGTGTTAGAACTGCAACAAAATCAAAATAGAAAAGTGTTAGATCGACATACGAGCAAAAGTTCTATATACGAACAAAAGTTCTATATACGAGCAAAAGTTCTATGTACGAGCTTGTTATGAGCGATTTGACCATATTATACGCGAGTTAATAAGCTACAAGCTAATCATGGACGAGCTAATTATTCTACAGGCAGATCTCTATGTACGAGCAAGCTATGTACGGACTACAGGTCCAGCCTATGACTAACTCATCCAAGGCACATTGTTCATACATACAAGTCACTTAATGAAGGGCAAGTAAGGAAAAACTGAACAGGGATATCTTACCACCGCCGTGCTCCCCGTCAGTCCCCGCAAAGTAGTTTTCTCGTCTTCTTACAACGTTGACACATATCTCCAAATCTACCCTGCAGAATGAGTAATCCAATGTGATATATTTGGCCTCTCAACACAGGAATAACGGGCTCCACTACTCCGTCTCCGCACATCATTCCACTTGGATGAAATTATACTTGGTGGTGAGCAGACTCTCCCACCGACGGGCCTCGCAACTAATCGACACAATGTCTTGTACAAGTTAAGATGCCAGGATGGCTCCCAATAGTCCCTCTCATCCATGGTCTCTGTTTCATCGTTGGGCAACGGGAATTCCCATCCTAATCTACTCTCTACCACCACTACATGGGAGTTCCATCCACTATGCTTGCTAGGAAGGTTGGTAAAGAGTTTGGGGGACTTGGGTTTAGAGGGGGTGCTGATGCTCAGGTCATCCCCATCTGTACTTGATACGTAAAATTCTTTGAATACCCTCAAACAAGGGTCATAGCCTAAAAATCTACACACCATCGCAAAGCATACCAGAACCCTGCAAGTGTTGGCTCCAAGCTGAAGGGGTAGGGCATTAGCACACTCTAAAAATTCGTTTATAAAGGGATCAAGAGGCAACCTGAGGCCAGCTACGAATTGACCATAGAAGAAGGCTACCCTAGTGGCGTCCTTAGTGAATGTCGACCTAAACAATCTCATAAACTCCTTCTGAGTATAAATGGTCACCCTATAATCTTCCTTACTTACCTCACAGAAATCCCATATCAAGCCATACCTAGAGGGTAAGTTTTTCTTTCCCCGCAATGGCCCTTGAGGGATGTAGACTCTCTCATTCTTCCCAGGCACCACAGATGACCCAAAAGCATCCACTATCCGAGGACTGGAAGAGGTTGAAGCCGTGTTCCCCTCCAAAGTTGCCATATCTGTACAAGAAGAAGGAGAAACAGGGGAGTCAGACCTATGATCATGTTCAAGAGTCCTGTCTAGGGGCAACTTACCTAAAGGCGACCTAGACTCCCCCGGGAAACTTTTCCTATCCCTAAGGAATGACGGTTTATGGACATCCCTAACATAAAACAGGGCAATGTGATCGAGTAATTCATGGAAAAGATGAAAGGAGACCACATTTGAATCGTCAATTGTCAGTTCACCTACACCCATTTCTAGGGGTAACCCTATCTCGCTAAAGTTCAATCCCCACCTGATCAAAATAGAGGCACACTCATTCAAGGTCATCTCTCTCCACTCACCGTTTATGTGCTTACATACACGACGATTAACAGTACAATACCCGTACCAAGCTCCTGGTTCACTACTGAAGGTCCTAGCCATGGCGGAAATCAAAACAAAGCGTAAATTAAAGCCCTAATGCAAGAGTACAAGATAAATACCTCAATTGATGTAAGGGAGAGTCGTAGACAAAGACGCAAGCTTGGAACTAATCCTGCCGCAATTCCGCAATTATCGTCGGAGAAGGAGAGTTTGGAGACGTTAAGAATTCGAATCTGAAGGGGATTCTGAGTATTTATATTTTCCTAAATTTGGAAAGGGAAAAGAAATTCAAAATTAATTTTCCAGAATTAAAATCCGAGGCGGTTTTCGAGAAGGACTACCAAGCGTCAGAGTAGCAATGATGACAAGAAAACGGCGCTCGTTCCGATCTGACCGTTCATCGCCAACGTCCAGGATTGTGCCACGTCATGATGGTCGACCTACCTCAAAAACTAGCAGCGACCTGCGAGTAAAGTGACTCTCATCAAAGATTTTCTTAACTTCCAAGTCAACTCGAAAGTTGGGGGCCACTGAACACACCAAAAGTGTCGAGTTGGGCCAAGTAAGCAAAGCCCAATCCTCAAAGCAATTATTGTCCCAGCCTATCAAGGAGGCCAGGCCCAATCAATGCAAGGTCCACGGCCCATCTCACATATCAGTCGACTAAGTCCAACGTCCGACCCACCAGGTCCCGACCTACCTTAGTCCGACCTCACTATCCAAGCTCTAATACAGGTACGATCCATGCTCTACCCGTCACCAAAGCCGACCATTCCTCAAATGACGACCTCGACCTAAACAACAAGTGACGACCCGACACTCGCGGCGTATTTGGTTGAACAATTCTCATAATCACATCCCTACAAATCAGGGGCCGTTATAGACACGTTCTCATGACCAATAACCGCCGCTACAATCTCGGAGCACATGTCGCCTCCCCAAAAATACACCACTATTGTCTATAAATACTTCATCACTACCAAACGGTGAAAGGTAACTGCCATTTTGTTATCTGAATTCATTATTCAATACATTTTGAGCTATATACACTGTCATCTTACTCTCACGCCCGAGCGTTTTCGCCGGAGACACATCCGGCTAGTCGTGGGTTCTGATTTCAGGTCAAGGAGCCAGGTGATTGGTCCTGCCACGTGAAGGATTACTGATAAGCACAATTCCTGCAGCATCACCTGCATCATCACTTTTTGTTGTCACATAACCGCCCTATTCATTAAGTTTGAACCTCTTATCGTTGCCTCCACTTTTGTTATCACTATTCAAGAGAACTGGACGAGATATCTCAGCCTTCTTTTTTCTGCTGGTCGTGATGTAATTCTTAATTCACTCCTCCCATTTGTGAGGATTCTACAACATAAATCATGCATGCTCATCTTTAAAAAGTTCACCTTCTTGATTCTCGTACAACTGTTTAGCCTCAGTACGAACGTCTTCTTCATTGTACCCACTTCATTTTCGTCTAGTTGCTTCATCATACATCGTCACAAACAGGTTTACCGATTTTGTCATCCTATTCCATCGACCTCGAAGCATTGATAAAGTTCGTTTACCAATTTCTTATGGCCTTTGTTGCTTTGCCATATCATTTAGTTTTAATGATTATAGGAATTTCAACCTCTCCTCAATAATATATAGATGTTGACGAAGTCAAACTATTGAGCATTGACTAACTCCCAAAACAACTCGATCCCAATTAACAAATTCCCTCATTTACTCGTAATAATATTTTTATAACAATTATTGCAGTTGATTAATTATTATATCTTTTCAATTTCTCTCTTACCAATAAATTTGATATTTCAAGAATTAAATAAATTAAAAGAAAATAAAATGGAATCGTTAAACTGTTAGATAATACTACAAAACAATCATTGCGTCCAACAAGAGTTGACATTCACTCCGTTCGAAGTGACTTATAATTTTTTTCTTTCGGGATGAAAATTAAAAAATACTAATATAATAACACTAAAGAGAATAGAGAATGAGTAGAGGAAGTATTATGAGTATAAAAAATAAATTAAAATAAAAGTGAATGAGTGAAATAAATATTAAGTATATTGTTGTTGCGACTATGACAAGTTGGTCTCATTAACTATATAAAATAATATAAATTCATCATTTTAAAAATACTAAGTCGAGTGGAACGCCTAAAATGACAAATGATATTTATTCTAACAACGAGGGAATACTATAATGCCACTTGATGAAATTTAGGATCTTTAAAAAATGTTGGTCTTTCTTCTAAGATACTACTCGTATGAACTATATATTGGTACTTACAAAAAAAATAAAAATATATATATATATATATATATATATATATATATATATATATATATATATATATATATACTCCCTCCGACCCATAACAAGCGACACACTTTGCTATTTTGGGCGTCCCACTGATAAGTCACACTTCTTAAAATGGAAAAGAATCTTTACTATTTCCTCCACTCATTCTCTCTCCTACATTATTATAATACTCACAACGCCATTATAATTTACTATTCTCTCCACTCATTCTCTCTCCTACTCAACTATCTACACTCATAACACATCAACCTTTTCACTTTTCCTTAATTCACGTGCGGAACGATGCTGCGTCATTGTTATGGGACGGAGGGAGTATATATATATACACACACATTGGGGTGGTTGGCCAAAGACTCTGAGGTATTAGTTGTTAAATAATCACTGAAAAACTTTAATTCTAATGATATTCTGTATTAGTTTTCATAGTGGAGTTAGCAAGTTTAAATTATGTTAATTATATATGCTAAGCTATTTTTATAAGCAATTTGATGTAGCCTAAGAACAGATTTTCTATCATTAATAAAATAAAAAACCCAATTTCTTTTTAAAAATAGTTGTAAATTCCGTCCTTCTGAAATAATTTCTTATTTTTAGAGAGAAATTTGAGTGGGAGAAATTGAACGCCACAAAAAGACTTGCAAGCTCATAACAAAGGTTTTAGTGATATGAGAATTTGAGTGAGAGGGATTATACTTCGATATAGCTTTCCATACAAAACAAAAGGTCAAAGATTCAGACCCTATTGCATGCAATTTCTATCACTTTTTTATAATTCATTAAGCTATTTATTAATAAAACAATAACAATTTTTTTTATAAAAAAAAATTCATAATTATTAACTAAATTTTGTTTGAACTTGTGTATGGCTTCTTTAAGACTTAACAGAAAAACTGACAGCAAAAGTAACGGAGATTGAAAAAACAAAAGAATTCAAGTCGAGTCTTGTATTTAATACAATCTCCGTAAGAGTTATTTGTCCCGCACTGGTGCTTACGGTTGTATGACAAAACTCTAGTAAGATAAAACGACTTACTATTAGTTATAAGGAGCACTCCAATATAACTAATCTAACGAACAACACAAGGTTTTAGAACTTTGGACTTGAAAAGATTGAATGCAACAATATGCAATGATTTGGGTATGTTAATCTATCTCACTAGAGGGTAAAAGGCTCAGAATGACTGTGTATGTTAATTGAAATTCGGAGGGAAACTATTTAAAGAAAGTTAAAGGGTTCATGGTTGTTCACTCCAAGAGGTGCCAAAACCATTCGGGAATGCGAGCACGAGCGCGGCCGCTCTTGCCTTGAGCGCGACCGCGCTCTTATGCCGAGATCAAGCCCGTGTTTTACTTGACTGCCGCGGCCGCTCTAGGCCGGGAGCGCGACCGCGCCGAAGCCTTAAAATTGCCTCTTCGAACAGCTTGCGATTGATCAATCACCCAAGCACGTTTTGGCTAATTCAAATCAATTTTAACCCTTTATTTAACTTCCGTTAAGTTACAAAAACACTTGTCATTAATTCTCATTCACCCTAAATGGTTTAGAGACATTAAATAAGTATAATAATCTACAACAAATGTAGAATATAATCTGTAACAAGTCTCGTTAACACATAACGAACTTCCGTTAGAAACTAGATCAAAGTTAAATCTTAACTTTCCGTTATCTATTTCCAACAATCCCCCACATGAATGACAATTAATGCATGAATGCAATTTCGTCCAAAGTTCCGGCGAACTATTATTACATCGGGATAGATAGCTTGTGGCCTTGAATCTTCCCTAGTGAAATATTATCGGATATACTAGCCATTTGGTAGCGAGTCGCTTTGAACCGATGTGTCGGGTGTATACCAAGACAATAATACTCACATAATAACAGCTCTAACAATTGTTGTTCTCACGTTTTGTCCATTTTGGCCCTGGACCGTATCTCATTCATAAGCGTTCATTTAGAGGCGGCCTACTTATCTCTCGCTTATATAGGTGATTCTCACTATAAGGAGTATCATGCACTACTCCACCCGTAGGTATAGAAATCATTAAAAGTTTTCTCAACTTAATCTTACCACTGCATGTGCTTGTACTTGGATGTTACGGGAATGAGTATTCAACATCTCCGGGTTAATAAACCGAGTTGTTGTTTCCAAGTAACTCTACTAGAACTTATAACTTGGTTGTCTCATTGAACCAAGGGCACGGGATCTCCATTTCTCAAGGTTGAGTGTCCGCTATAAGTTCTTTTGTTGTGGGTTTTAAACCCATTCCCTTAACAGTTTATACAGCTTGATCTCTATTTATACCTTTGGTAAATGGATCCGCTAAGTTATCACATGATTTTACATAATCAATGGTGATAACGCCATTCTTGATCAACTCTGTCACAATGGTATTGTGTCTACGACGAATATGTCTAGACTTACCATTGTACATACTATTACTCGTGCCCTTCCAATTGCCGATTGACTATCACAATGGATTAGTACAAAGAAAGTGTTTGCTCCAACAAGGAACATCCTCCAGGAAGTTCTTAAGCCATTCTGCTTCTTCCCCAGCTTTATCTAACGCGATAAACTCAGATTCCATCGTGGATCTGGCTATACACGTTTGTTTGGAGGATTTTCATGACACTGCTCCTCTACCTATAGTGAATACATATCCACTTGTGGACTTAGAGTCTTTCATGTCCGATATCCAATTGGCATCACAGTATCCTTCTAATACTGCTGGATATTTATTGTAAAGTATCCCATGGTTTAATGTATACTTTAAATATCTTAGTACTCTCATTAGTGCTTTCCAATGATCAGTACTAGGATTGCTTGTGAACCTACTTAGTTTACTTACTGAATATGCAATGTCTGGATGAGTACAATTTGTTAAGTACATCAGACTGCCAATTATTCTTGCATATTCCAGTTGAGAAACTGGTTCCCCTTTGTTCTTGTCTAAATGTAGAGCCAAGTCTACAGGTGTCTTAGCCGGAGGGTCATCAAAGACATTAAATTTCCGAAGAACATTCTCTAGGTAATGGGATTGTGAAAGAACTAATCCTTCATATGTTCTAGAGATCTTTATCCCTAATATTACATCAGCTAATCCCATGTCTTTCATGTTAAATTTCTTCTTTAACATGCCTTTGGTATTCATGATTAAATCATGATTACTTCCCATTATGAGCATGTCGTCTACATAAAGACAAACGATAACGAATGATTCAGATGTTCCTTTAATGTAGACACATTTGTCACATTCATTGATCTTGAATCCATTCGATAACATGGTTCTATCGAACTTCTCATGCCATTGTTTAGGTGCTTGTTTTAGTCCATACAAGGATTTTACAAGTCTACACACCTTTCTTTCTTTACCAGGAACTATGAACCCTTCAGGTTGTTCCATGTAAATCTCTTCATCAAGTTCTCCATTTAGGAAAGCAGTCTTCACATCCATTTGGTGTATCTCAAGATTATGCACTGCTGCAATTGCTATGAGAACACGAATAGATGTGATCCTTGTGACAGGGGAGTATGTATCGAAGAAATCATATCCCTCTTTCTGTCTAAAGCCTTTGGCAACTAGCCTAGCTTTGTACTTTTCGATAGATCCATCCGCCTTATACTTCCGTTTAAGGATCCATTTGCAACCTAATGGTTTGCAACCTGGAGGGAGATCAACTAATTCCCAAGTATTGTTGAGCATTATGGATTCTATTTCACTGTTAATAGCTTCTTTCCAGAACGAACTATCCGGACCGGACAAAGCTTCTTTAACAGTTGATGGTTCGTTTTCTAACATGTAAGATAGAAAATCAGGACCAAAAGAATACCGCATTCCTTGAGAAGGACCGGTTGTAGACTCATGTGTTCTCTTATTAGAACCTACATCTTTCCTGTTCTTAACCGGAAAAATGTTTTCAAAGAATACCGCATTCCTTGATTCTATATTATTATAATACTCACAACGCCATTATAATTTACTATTCTCTCCACTCATTCTCTCTCCTACATTATTATAATACTCACAACGCCATTATAATTTACTATTCTCTCCACTCATTCTCTCTCCTACTCAACTATCTACACTCATAACACATCAACCTTTTCACTTTTTCCTTAATTCACGTGCGGAACAGTAACTGCGTCGCTTGTTATGGGACGGAGGGAGTATATATATATACACACACATTGGGGTGGTTGGCCAAAGACTCTGAGGTATTAGTTGTTAAATAATCACTGAAAAACTTTAATTCTAATGATATTCTGTATTAGTTTTCATAGTGGAGTTAGCAAGTTTAAATTATGTTAATTATATATGCTAAGCTATTTTTATAAGCAATTTGATGTAGCCTAAGAACAGATTTTCTATCATTAATAAAATAAAAAACCCAATTTCTTTTTAAAAATAGTTGTAAATTCCGTCCTTCTGAAATAATTTCTTATTTTTAGAGAGAAATTTGAGTGGGAGAAATTGAACGCCACAAAAAGACTTGCAAGCTCATAACAAAGGTTTTAGTGATATGAGAATTTGAGTGAGAGGGATTATACTTCGATATAGCTTTCCATACAAAACAAAAGGTCAAAGATTCAGACCCTATTGCATGCAATTTCTATCACTTTTTTATAATTCATTAAGCTATTCATTAATAAAACAATAACGATTTTTTTTATAAAAAAAAATTCATAATTATTAACTAAATTTAAATCAAATTTACCATATACTTAAAAAGTGGGTCTATCTTATTAAGACGGTGTAAATATCATCAAATTGGACGAAATAATTATTTTGTGGTTTTAGAAATATTATGATCCATAATTAATAAAAAAAAATACAAGAATGATAAATAAAATTAATAACTCCTTTAGATAGATGTTGATTTAAAAAAAAAAATCTAAATAGGACAATACAAGTATATATCATCATATTACATCTTCCCATATGTCACCACACTTGTATATAAGGAGAGACCCAATACCCAAATCATGCAACTCTCATTTCTCCTTTGGTTACTTGAGTTCAAATATTTCTCTGGCTAATCATAGGGAAAAAAAAATGGGAGAATACTCAAGAACATCTTTGATTTCTATTCTTTTCCTTTTCCTCCTCATTTTCATTTCAATTTCTTCAGCCAAACCAGGCATAAGAAAACATTACAAACCATGTAAAACCCTAGTCTTATATTTCCATGACATTATGTACAATGGCCATAACGCTGCTAATGCCACATCCATCATTGCCGCCGCCCCGGAAAGGCAAAAGAACGGACACTCCCGTGCGATAACTTCAATTTCGGCTACGTGATTGTTTTCGATGATCCCGTTACTCTAGACAGTAATCTTCAGTCTCCTCCGATTGGTAGGGCCCAAGGCATGTATATGTACGATTCGAAGGTCTTTTTTACTTCGGAATTTGGGTTTTCGTTTGTTTTAAACTCTACCGATTATAAAGGTACTATTAACTGTTTTGGTGCTGATCCGGCGGCGATTCCGAGTAGGGATATCTCTGTGATGGGTGGTACCGGAGATTTCTTTATGCATCGGGGTATTGCTACTCTTAAAACGGATGCTATTGAAGGGGTTGCATATTTCAGGCTCCGAGTTGATATTAAGTTTTATGAATGCTGGTAATTACTATGCAAGCAAGGGGAAATGGGAGGAGGAAGATAGGATTCAACTTCATTTGCCTAAAATTGTATGTGTGTGCTTTCCTCGTTTTTGATTTTTTAGGGATAAAAGATGATGTTGTATTGCCTTTTTGGTTGAATGTTTGTTTTTTTATTTTTAAATGAAATAAGGAAGTTGATAAATGAAGTCTCACTTGGGCTCGATGCAATCCAATAATCAAACCCTTATTTCATTCGATTTTTTATGAGTTGTCGAATCGCAGATAGAGAGAGCGCAGGTCCGATTCAATAACTATAAGACCATGTCTTAAATATTAATGATGGACCCTTAGGAAAAGAATGAGAGGGGAGCCTAAAAATGAGAGTAAAGCCCAACCAACAGGCGTGTTAGGGAACACTTGCATTTCGTTTGTAATAAGATTGGGGTCTACTATATACAGTATATACCAAATGTAAAAAAATTTGGGATTCTTAAAATTATGGGACCATGTGCTATTGAACTGGTTGGTTACACGTGATAATAACCGGACCTGATAGAGCAGAATGGCACAAACAGCCAATGCGCTCCCCTCTACCGAGGTGGGGTGGGCCAGTGGGGTGGGGAATAGGATGTGTGATGTGTAGATATTCTCGAGAAAAGTACCATTTTCGTTCTTAAAGTAATTTAAGTTTTACCTTTTCGTCCGTAAACATTTTTTTTTTACCTTTTCATCCTTGACTTATCGTTTTAAGGATGATGTAGTATCTCCAGTTAATGGGCGCTGTTTCATAGGCGAGGGATTAGGCGCGCCTAGATTAGGCTCCGGGCACAATACTTGATCAACAATTAAATCGCAATTATACCTAATATGCGACTAATACTCTTTTCTCTGCCACGACTCTCTCACGTACACTTGTCATAACTCTGTATAAGAGTAGCAATCACTGGAAACTCCTTCAAACTAAAGAAATCTGGCGATCACTTGATGTTGTATGTATACTATATTTTTAGTATAGTATACATACATTTATGACATATAACGTATGTTTGTGCTTGTTTCTTTTATGACTTATAACGTATTTTTGATTTACTACTTGCATTTGATTTATTGCTCATCTTGATATTGTATGTATACTATATTTTTAGGATTTTAAGGCATTTTTGTGTCGTCACTAGGGCGCGCGCCCGCCTTACGCCTAGGCTCCGGGCACACCTTTTGCGCCTTGATGCGCCTTGGACCTTTAATAATTATGCTCTTGATTCTGTGAGTATTTTTCAATTTTAATTCATATTGTTCTTATAATTACATCAAAGAATTCACTGTTTAATTTTATTGCATAGCATTGGTAGTTGAAGATACATTTCTGTATTTTTCTATGTTTATGGTTAGTTGGATGTTATTTAATTGTTGCCAATATGTGATTGAGCTGTTGAAATGTGTAATTTGGCTGTCTGAAACAGGTAATTCTAGGATTTTGTGAAGGGTTCAAAATTTTTGTTTCTGAAGAGTTAATTTGATGTGCTTATAACATTGTGGTTTGGCGGAGAGATGAGGAACGGTGCTGGGATTGGAAACGACGGAGGAGGAGGAAGTTGGGCAGGAGGCGTTGGGGCGGCGATTGGGAAGGGGGTTGCGTGTGCTTTTGTTGACGGGTTGCCGGAGATAGATAGGGTGGAGAGAGAAAGAGAAAGTGTTGGGGGGGTGTGAGTGTTTTGATTTTTATTACATTTTGCCCCTATAATTTACAGAAATATCAACATAACCTCAATTGTATGCCACGTAAGCAAAAATGTCATATCACTATGACACATCAGCGAATTTAACGGATTATTAAACGCTCGTTAACTGGAGGGACTACATCATCCTTAAAACGATACGTCAAGGATGAAAAGGTAAAAAAAAAATTGATTAGGGACGAAAAGGTAAAACTTTAAGTAATTTAGGAACGAAAATGATACTTTTCTCGTAGATATTCATGAGAATTTGAATAGCCATTATTCAACTACTGTTTATAAATTGTTGAGAATTGGCTCAACTCATCGATAGATCAGAACTTCAGTCATTAACTGTGGGTATTACAGTCACCTAAGTTGATCTGAAAATCTCTTTGTCAAATCACTACTCCCTCCGTTCCAGAAAAATTTTCTCACTTTGACTGAACGGAAAGTTTTTCTCACTTTGACTTTTACGGTCTACTCAATGAAACACAGTATTATGAATCTAGCTATCTCTATACAATTCTAAAAATTGTGTTGTGCAATCGCAGCGGAAGCAAGAACACAAAACAATCAAGAACACACAAGCAATTAATCAGGAAATCGAAAGAGAAAGAGAAGAAATCAATTGGGGTTGAACCACGTTTTCTCTGTATTATTTACGTGCAAAATCTGTACAACTTTTCCTAGGTTACAAGGAGTATTTATATTACCCTACAAACCTAGCCCAACAAACAAATAAAAACCAGAGAAAACCCACGGCCCAAACCCCCCGTGCCTTGAGGCGCACGCCTCACTGTGCACTGTGCGCCCGCCTGGACAATGTGCAATTCCAAGCTGCTCCTACGGCGTTTGATGCGCCCGCCTGAAGACCATCCATGCGTCCGCCTCAAACCAACTACGCTAAGGCTCCATCCTCTGCAAACCAGGCGCTCGCCTCACACATTGTGGGGCGCCCGCCTCAAGCCAAGAAAGATCCAGCCAATACAACGAGCCACATCCAACAATCTCCACCTTGGCGAGTGATCACCCAAACCAACGAGAGATACAAGGAACCGGCTCGAACCTCCCCATCTCTAACAACTCGAGATGTGCAACAAATCCAAGCAATGCTTGAACTTGTGCTAACCGGCTTTGTCAACATATCTGCGGCATTCTCCGTAGTGTGAACCTTCTCTAGCACCACCTCACCCATATCGATCAACTCCCGAATCTTGTGAAACCGAACATCAATGTGTTTCGACCGTTGATGATAAATGTGATTCTTCGCTAGAAATATCGCGCTTTGACTGTCACAAAGCAACTTCACTCCACCTTGCTCAATGCCCAACTCGTTGACCAAACCCCGAAGCCATAAGGCCTCCTTTGCAGCTTCAACCGCTGCCATATACTCCGCTTCCGTTGTAGACAAAGCAATGATAGATTGGATCATAGATCTCCAACATATGGGTCCACCACCAAGAGTAAACGCATAACCCGTAGTCGACCTTCTCCGATCCAATCACCCGCATAATCGAATCAACATACCCACAAATGCAGAAAGCTCCTGCACTCTTACCTCCAAACATGATGCCATAATCCATAGTGCCGCTTCAAATATCGAGAATCCACTTAATCGCTTCCCAATGCTGTTTGCCGGATTCGCCATATACTTGCTAACCACACTAATGGCTTGCGCCAAATACGGCCTCGTGCAAACCATGCATACATGAGACATCCCAGCTGCGCTTGCGTAGGGAACCTTTGACATCCTCTGAATTTCTTCGGTCGAACTCGGGAATACGAGGCGAGATAAACTAAAATGACTCTTGATGGTGTCTTGCGGGTTTGCATCCCGCATATTGAACCTCTCCAACACCTTCTCCACATATCCGAGCTTGAGACGCCCACAATCTCCTAGATTTTACGTCTCGGCGAATCTCCATCCCAAGAATCTTCTTGGCTTCCCCCAAATCCTTCATGTCAAACTCTCTACTCAACAAGGCCTTCAACCGATTGACCTCGTTCTTACTCCTACCCGCGATAAGCATATCATCCACATCTGATAGCAGAAAAATACAAGAACCATCATCAAGGCTCTTCACATAAACGCGGCAATCATACTCACAACGCTTGTAGCCAATACGTACCATGTAGGAGTCAAACCTCGTATACCATGCCTCGGAGGCTGCCGGCCCATAAAGTGACTTCTTCAATCCTACAAACCAAACGCTCACTTGCCCGAGCTCGTGAACCCGTGTGGTTGCTCCATAAAAATCTGCTCATCCAACTCGCCATGTAGAAACGCGGTTTTCACATCCATCTGCTCCAACACCAAATCATGAGTGCGCTACAAGACCCAACACAATCCAGAGATGGAAGTATGTCTCACAACAGGCGAAAAAATCTCATTATAATCCACCCCCTCTCGCTGCGAATACCCCTTTGCTACCAAACGAGCCTTGAAAGCAAGAACACAAAACAATCAAGAACACACAAGCAATTAATCAGGAAATCGAAAGAGAAAGAGAAGAAATCAATTGGGGTTGAACCACGTTTTCTCTGTATTATTTACGTGCAAAATCATACAACTTTTTCCTAGGTTACAAGGAGTATTTATATTACCCTACAAACCTAGCCCAACAAACAAATAAAAACCGAGAAAACCCACGCGCCCAAACCCAGGTGCCTTGAGGCGCACGCCTCGCCGGGGCACTGTGCGCCCGCACTTTGGACAATGTGCAATTCCAAGGCTGCTCTACGGCGTTTGATGCGCCCCGCGAAGACCATCCATGCGTCCGCCTCAAACCAACTACGCTAAGGCTCCATCCTCTGCAAACCAGGCGCTCGCCTCACACATTGTGGGGCGCCCGCCTCAAGCCAAGAAAGATCCAGCCAATACAACGAGCCACATCCAACAAATTGTTATTAATTCACCATTACTAATGCAAGCCTACATTCCGGTGCTAACATAAATTAGAAGAGCTAGAGCTAAAGAACTAAGACATCTTACAGCCTAAAGAGAAACTGCAGGGGCAGAGCAAGTCAAACAGGACCTTGCCACTAAGTGCCCGTTTGTTTCTGCTTATTTTGAGTGGCTTTTGACTTTAATTAAGTTAAAATTGAAGTGTTTGTTTTTACTTATAAGCCATATGCTCACAAGTAAGGTACAACCTAGTTATAGCATGAATAAGCAAAAGCCAAAAAGCCCTTAAATGCTGCTTTTTACCACTTATCTTATCAATAGGTCCTCGAGTTCAAATACTACTACCTACACCTTTGTTTATTTCTTCCTTCCTTACATATTTCTTCAATCAGTTCAATTCTTTGACTTTTTTAATTTTCTTATTCTCATTTAATATTACAAAAACAAATTATTTATTTTTAGGCTCAAGAGGAATTTATGCTTAAAATCCATGCATTATCAAGAGATAGAAGATATATCATACATTACCAGATAATAATCACATTGGTAACATTCTCAAAGCCACAAACAAGCATGTGAAGAAAGGAAACTATATTAATGGCCTCTCAGTTGCTTACAAAAACTTGAATAAAAGTTAGCAATCAATAACCCCTTTATGAATACAACTCAACACATTTGTTATTAGAAATGTATTTGCAAGTTCTCTTGCTAATGTAACTCCGATACTTTGTCCTACTCTTGTGAACAAAGGATGATCCAAAAGGAATTCCCTTTCTTCTTAGATACCCGGAAATATCATTCAAAGATATCGCAGACTGTTGTAGTTTCTTTTTCAAGAAATGAAGTTGAGCATAGCAGAGGTCAGAGAGAAGTCCTAAATTTGCCAATTTCGATTGGGAGAAGAAATGAGATACCACGACTTTATAAAACAAACTCTTGAGAGATCCCTGATGGTCAATCATATTAACACTAAAACAGTCCCAGTGTAATTTTGGGCTTAAACAATTAGCTCAAGTAAAAACTAGAATATTAAATAGTATCAACAGTATCAAACTCAGAAAAAAAGAAAACGAGGAAGCTGTGGTTTCAGCAGACAAGAACCAAGTGAACACCTCAAGTAACCAATACAATTTAGCAATCATTTTGCTCAGAAATATATCCCATTAGGAAAAGTTTTGAACTTGCGAGTGCCACCATTAGCAGAAACATAGAACGCAGAATGCCATTATGCCATAGGGGACAAATCATTCTCCAAGATTATTTCCTTTCAACGAAGCCCAAGTTCAATTGCTTAATCATAAGTATTAATCAAAATTCCCTAGTAAAATGACAAACTTGTCTGTGTTCATAAATGAATAATCATCTCATCTTCTAATAACATCTCTATCGAATCTATTATAGATAAACTAAATTTCAGGACCAAAACAAAGCATGAAAATTGATACATAACCAATTGACTTATTGATCAGTAAATCAATTACCTCCCTCCATCGCATCTGCCAATCAGAATTCCATAACTTTAGACCTCAGAAGAAGCCTTGGAGCTCCGAAAATCCTTCTTCAAATCAGCAACCCTCCTCATACATGCCGCTTTTGACCTCCCCGGCACAGCAGCCGTGATCTTCTCCCACCTCATTGCCACCTCTTTAGGAAATGCTTTCAAAGCATTAAGCAAAGCTATATCCTCAGCAGCACTCCAACCTCCACCACCACCACCACCGCCACCATTTTCTTTCCTCAGTTCACCATTTACATTCTCAATTTCACTCTCAGCTTCATCAATCCGCTTATCAACCGGCTTCCGATCCTTCAAGAAGCGCGAAAATGAATCCGAATCACTCACTTTCCTTTCCCCCGTTGACTTAGCCATCTTAACAACACTCTCCACCTTATGCCGCCCTGAAAATGCCTCCGCCACTGCCTCCCACCGCCCAGGCATACCTACCGGATACTTCACAATCTGTTTCTTCAACAACTCAAAATCGCCTTCCGTCCACTCCCCCTCCTCAACAACCTCCCCATTACCCAAATCACGACCCTTAATGGCATTCTCCCCTTCCTTACTGACAATCCCAGGAACCGAATCGATCACAACTTCATCAACCCTCTTCACCCTCGATCTCCGATTAGACGATTTCCGAATCGAATCTACAAGATTGGGATCTGGGATTTGGGGTTCAGGGGTTTGGAGAGTGGAACCTTGGCCGACGCGGACATCGCCGCCGGTGAGGGAGGAAGGGGCAAAAGGGCCGACGAGGAGGGATATGGAGAACCATAATAGGATTGAGGTGAAGGGTTCTGAATTGAAATAGAAGATAGAAAGGAAAAAGAGGAGGCAGGAAATAGAGAGGGAGATGAAGATGGTGGGTTTGTGATGATAATCGTGATGGGGTTTGGATTCCGATTGATGGGTTGAAGAAGGGCGGGATTGAAATTGGAATCTGGGTCTTGCTTCTTCGTCCAGAAACTCCATTATCGATCGGAATGTTAAAGAAAAAGGAGGAGAAACGTAAATTGGCTATTTGGGGGGGAAGGGACTGACTATGTGACGTGTAGACCCGGATTACTGAATAGCAAAGCCAATGGACCAGATCATTTTATTTAACTAGTTTTACGTCCGTACTTTTAACAAAATAAATAAGTTTGATAAATTAATTAAGAAAAATAAAAAAAGTTTTAATAATTCTAAAAAAACTTGTTTCAAAAATAATTTATCATTATACTCCCTCCGTCCCATAGAAATGTAGACAGTTGACTTTTTTTTTGAAATTTAACCATACAATAACGAGAAATTAGAATATTTTAATGAATTTTTAAAAGTTATTATTGATTTATTACTAACAACACTAACAATTAAAAATTTTAAAATTTAATTATAATATTTCAATTTCTCGTAGTTGTATGGTCAAATTTAAAAAAAAAGTCAACTGTCTACATTTCTATGGGACGGAGGGAGTATTTATCAGTAATATTACACACATAACTAACAAATTGAATTGTACATTTTGAAATATTTTTAAATACAAAATTATTAGTGAAATATTCACATTTATTTTCAATATTAATATTACATATTAAAGTTTTAAAATATTATAAATGAAGTGACATTAACATCAATTGATAATATAATTTTTTTACAAATATTGACTTTTAAAAGAAGAACATTATTTGATAAATTTGTGATTCAGAGAATTAACTAAATGAAAATAAATAATTAATAATATATTTTATTAAGTGATTATACCCATGAATATTGAAATAGGATAATCATATTGTTAACTAAAAGTTGATTTTATGCATTAACAGTTTTTTGTAAATATATTTAAGTTTTATAACATGTTATTCATATTTATGAATATTATAATATTTAACATTTAATTTATAATTATAATATATATTTATTTGGAAGTACTATAATCAAATTTCATATAATGTTAGTCTTAGTTAGAAATTAAAAAATATATATATTCTTACAAAATCAACGTTATTAGAGCTGACTCAACATCATTTAAAATTTTGTGAATGAACTGAATCAATAATTTTAATATTTTATCTTTTAATAACCTTTTTTATTGGTTAAAGAATAAAAAAATTAATAAAAATTTATTTTTGAAAGAACACTACAAATTGGATAATATTTAGAGGGAGTAAGTAAACTTTTATAACTTGTTTTTTTAATGACTAACTGGAAAAAAATTGCAACAATTTTTTATACAAAGTTTTATACGATAAGTCATTGGAAAAAAATTGCAACAATTTTTTATACAAAGTTTTATACAATAAGTCATGAAAGGTATAAATTGCTATGAATAAACTTGTACAATGTGTATTTAGCAATTATCTCTTATTAATAGTGTAATGATTATGGTAAAAATTAGTGTAATTATTAAATGTATAAGAAGTAATGAAAATTACTTTTCAAATACTGATAAATTTTTGAAGGAAAAAAAAAGTTTAGATCACTTAAATCATTATATATATATATATATATATATATATATATATATATATATATATATATATATATATATATATATATATATATATATATATATATATTAAGTTTCTTTTATTAAATTAACTAGCAGTACCCCCGTGCGATGCACGACGATATAAGATTTTTTTTAATTTACAAAAAAAGGAAATTGGTTGTGATGAAATTATAAGTATAAGTGAAGAAGTAAAGCAGTAACTTTTTAAATTTACACATTAACAATTTTAATTATAATGATCAAAATATAACGATAAGTGATAATGAAAAATGGAATATTTTTTGAAATACATTGCAATTTAATTACACACGACTCAAATAAAAGTCTCTTATTATACATTCTCAACTACTTTCTTATATACAACATCCGATAACATTTGTGGACCAAAAGATCAATCAAATATGAACCAAAATTGGTCATTTCTTTTCTTTTCAAATAAACATTTATTTTCTCTCTCTCTCTCTCTCTCTCTCTCTCTCTCTCTCTCTCTCTCTCTCTCTCTCTCTCTCTCTCTCTCTCTCTCTCTCTCTCTCTCTCTCTCTCTCTCTCTCTCTCTCTCTCTCTCTCTCTCTCTCTCTCTACCCAATCTCTCGATTTCTTTCTCTACCCATCAATGGTGTTGCCCTACCACCGCCACACCTTAAAAAACGTCAGCACCACTTTTTACCGAAAGAGATTCCAATCCTCAAAAACTCTCAAGAAAATCAAGACTCTCAATCTCAATCTGACGACCAAACCCAAACCCACTATCGCCTCCCACCACCATCATCACCGCAGCCCATCGCCTCCATTTATCCCTCCTTCTCCAAACTACTCCCGACCGCTTCCTCAATCCTCATTCCGGTAAGACCCAAGTCCAACCCTCTCCTCCCTCCAAAGTCAAAATTCCTAGCCAAATTTCATCTTTTCTAACACTCTCCTTCGCCAATTTAATCCTTTCTTCAAATCAACAATCTTCTACGATCCTCTCCATGACCACTTTCTATAAACCTACACCACCCTTTGAATACTTCATTATAGGGTAAAGCAAGGTTCAGATCTGTAAGTGATCAGGTAAGAAGATAACTCCGCCATGGCTGCAACCTCGGTTGCAATATCAAAGATCTACATCCGGAGGTTGCCAAGCCAAGAAACGAATAACCCTGATTACCTGAGTCTACTCATCAAACAGAGAGAGTAATAAACTTCGTGTGTGAATGTGTGTCCTTTTGCGTGTTTCTCAGCGTGTAACTATGTGCTTGTGTGTGTGTTTGTGTTTCCTTCAATTGTTGTGTGTCTGTGTATTTGTGTGTGTTTTTAAAATATTGAGAAAGTATGAGGAGAGAATAAAGAAGGAATAGGCTGACTCATTTAAATGAGTGGAGGACAACATGTGAAAATGTGCACCTTTGCCTAATCCAATCAAAACACATGCAAATTTTTAAAAAATGATCTAGTCTACAATCTAAAATGTATTCATCAAGCTAATCTAATGTAGAGCTTCTCTTGCAAGTTAAAGCAAGAAAATAGAAAATTCATCCATGTAAATTGATAAATATTTGTCTTATTCAAAGCAATGGGAAATGTGCACATTTGCCTAATTCAGTCAAAACACATGCAAATTTTTTAAAAATGATCTTGTCAACAATCTAAAATGTATTCAGCAAGTTAATCTAATGTAGAGCTTCTCTGGCAAGTTGAAGCAATAAAATAGAAAATTCATCAAAGGAAATTGATAAATATTTGTCTTATTCAAAGCAATGAGAAATGTGCACCTTTGCCTAATCCAATCAAAACACATATAAATTTTTAAAAAATGATCTAGTCAACAATCTAAAATGTATTCAACAAGCTAATCTAATGTAGAACTTCTCTTGCAAGTTAAAGCAATAAAATAGTAAATTCATCCATGGAAATTGATAAATATTTGTCTTATTCAAAGCAATGAAAAATGTGCACCTTTACCTAATCCAATCAAAACACATGCAAATTTTTTAAAAATGATCTAGTCAACAATCTAAAATGCTTTCAACAAGCTAATCTAATGTAGAGCTTCTCTTGCAAGTTAAAGCAATAAAATAGGAAATTCAGCCATGGAAATTGATAAATATTTGTCTTATTCAAAGCAATGGGAAATGACATATTTGACCTTCATACTTTCCATTTTTGTTGTTACTGAAAGCGACATTTTTGAGCGGGATTTTTTCATTTATGGCAAGACAATCTTGTTATAAGATATACTGATAGATAGATAGATAATAATAATAAAAAAATAAGAATAAATAATAAATAATAATAAAAAATTAATAATAAATAAAAATAATAAAAAATAATAATAATAATAATAAAAAAAATAATAACAAAAGAAAATAATAAAAAAATAGTAAAAAATAATAAAAAAATTAATTAAAAAAATTACGCCTTTCCGAAAAACATTTTCTTTACCGAACAGCCGTAAAACATTTTACGCCTTTCCTCCGTAAAACATTTTCCTCTATAAAACATTTTACGCCCTTCCTCCGTAAAACATTTTTCCGAAAAACGTTTTCCGAAAAATATTTTACGTCAAAACAAACGAAGCCTATCGGACCAAAAGCATATTTATTCTTTTGCATTTCACAAATATAATATTGACTTTTGTGAATAAGGTTATTTTTTGTATGATTTCAAGATAATGTAAATAAGGAAACCTGCTTACTTTATGTTTTTTTTTTTGCAATTTTGAAATAAGTGAATAACAAAACTATGAAACGAATAGATAAGGAAACCAAGTGACTATAAGTAAGAATAGTGAATATAAAAACAGTAGAAAGATTATTACGAACCATGTATTTATAAGAACATATTTATTGAATGGAACTATGGAAGAGTATACAAAATTATTTTCTTGAAAATAAAGTCTTACTTTGAAAGAAAAATCATAACTTTTTTATGCAACCCCAAAAAAGAGAGATCGACTTATTTTCCTTTTTTCCATTTCTTTTCTTTTGATATTTTACCTTTAATTCGAAGGAAATTAAAATAATTGAATTATTTAATGGCATCCAAAAATTATTCATTCATCCACTATGAAGTACCCTTTCCAACAAACCCATCAAGATACCATCTTACACAGTATTTTTTTTTTTTTTGTCATTTTCTTATCTTATCCATTGCCCATCAGACATCCCCTTTCTCCAATATCTCAGAACCATCCACCCATCGGCGGCAACTATTCATCGTCCCCTCACCCGGCTTCACTTCCTTCTAGCAATATCACCTCTAAATTCTTATCTCGCCTCCTGTCATCCAACGCCGTTGACTGAGGGAGATGGAACCACCGCGGGTCAAGGAGAGTGAAAGAGTCGAACTTAAAGAAGATAGATCTAAAGATTTTTCACCTATGTAAAAGTCGATCAAGTGGGAAAGAAATCCGCCATGGCTCAACATCAGGTTGCATGCAGCGATTCTCTCATGCCTTTAATGGTTGCCCCGCCATGATACGGCTCTAGATCGTCAAAATCCGGATTTCGTACATATTTCCTTCATCATCACAGCCTTATATAACAATAACCCAGAAAGCTCACACGCCACCACAGATTTTCACCTCCGTTGGGTCGATGATACCTTCTCCTTCTGCTTTTGGCCCTCTGTTTCTTCTCCTAATGCTTACTTCCCCTCCGAAATCTCATTTTCAACCGGTTCAGTCCTACATTTAAGAAAGGCAGGAGTTTTTTTTCGGAAGTTGGGTGAATTTTTAGACAAATTTCGGATTTATGAAAATGAGGCGGAAGTGGTTAGTGGTGAGATTTATGCTTATTTGTGTCATTTGAATTTTTAAACTGAATGAAGAGAGAGAAACATATGCAGCGCGTGTGTGTGTATAGGGGAAGAGAGAGCCTTTAAAAACAGTGAAAGTGTTGAAGTCCCATGTATCCCACATCAACTTGGAGAATATAAATGATCCACTATATAAGGTTGGTTAACCTCACCCCTTAAGCGCTTTAAGCGGATGAGGGACCCATTCTAACATGGTATCGGAAATTTGGCGAGTTGATGTTTGGCAATGTTAACCCGTGTTGGGTGCCGTGTTGGGTTTGAAGTCCACGTGTAGTGCCAAGCTACGGCCACACGTGAGGGGGTGTTGAAGTCCCATGTATCCCACATCAACTTGGAGAATATAAATGATCCACTATATAAGGTTGGTTAACCTCACCCCTTAACAAGGCCTTTTAAGGGGATGAGGACCCAATTCTAACAGAAAGCAAAGTTGAATTTTTTTCAAAATTGAAATTGGACAGCAGCTTTTGTTTAAGTTGCCATCTGTTGATCGGAGAGTTTCATCCACTCAAAAAAGAGACACGTGCATGTTTAAGTTGCCATCTGTCGACCGGAGAGTTCCATCCACTCAAAAAATGAGAAAACAAAACTTTCCATTTCCGTAGCCATTGACAGCGACATTTTCGGGCGAGCTCTTTCCACTTTTAGCATGACAATCTTGTTATAAGATATAGATAGATGTTTTTATCAATTAAAAGAGTGTGCAATTCGAAATGCTAGAAATCGCAGTTGATATAGTTCAAATCCCTGGCCTTCATATTCATATGAAAAGAGACATCAAATACTAGATACTGCTTGATTTAAATCTCTTTGCTTTGGCTGGACCTGATCATTGATCAATGCATTACTAATTTTATCAATTTTATCAAATTCTGGACGTTTGTATTCAATTCTAAAAATTATTTATAATGTTATAACAGATCTATATAGAATAAATAAAATAAATCAATCACACAACACAACAATATACGTGGTTCATCAACTTTGCTATATTCACGGGAAAATGACAAAAATATTATTATCAACTGGTAATCACCGAATACAATCTTTAATCTAATACACAAATTCTTAGGCACAAGAATTCATATCTATTCAAACCCTAGATCTAGAGAAAATAGAGAGACAAGAAAACCCTTGTAACATCTAGAATTATTGATTTTTATCACACTAGAAATTACAACCATAAAACTGCCAGTAAATATGGCTTATTTATACTGCTCATTACTAATCATGCAGGGTTTTCTAATCCTGCAACAATTCTACCGCTGATTAGGCCCAGACCGGACACCGCGCGATCGCTCCCTCTGTATTGCGCGATCACTCCCTAACCCTTGTCACAGGGATTACCGATTTGTCCTTTGTTCAATCCCCTAATTTGTTCCCAAGTTAGATGACATCAAATCTAACAAATCTTCGGCTTGACATCTAACCTCTCGATCACAAACCAGAACTCCCCTCTGCCTCAAATGTGTTATGCCAAACACCAAACTTGTCCTCTGTAGAAACAGAACTGTATCTTCCTATACACCCAAGTGTGTTACGCCGAACACCAAAACACTTGTTGCAACAGTTGATCAGACCCGTTCAACAAGTAAACAAACGTGTCTACCTGACACCCAAATGTATCCCCCTAGACACCCAAACTGTGTTGCGCCGAGCACACCAATATGTCTCCAAGACACCAAAATGTGTCACTCTGATCATGGAAGAAAATGCAGAGCATGCCAGCTAGGAAAGCAACATAAAACATGATTCCAAAGCAAGCCCTGCATGTCCACATCTAAGTGCCTCCAACTGCAACATATGGATCTGTTTGGCCCTACAACAATTACCAATTTAGGGGGAAGTAGATATATCTTGGTTGTTATAGATGATTACTCAAGATACACTTTGGTGGAAACCTTTAGCTCCAAAGATGACACTTATGGAGCTGCCAACAAGCTTTTTCATCTACTTCAAACCCAAAGAAAGTGACATCATCAGTATGAGATCCGACTATGGAATGGAGTTCAAGAACAATGGCATTGCTCAGTACTGTGATGATCACAAAATTAATCACAATTTCTCAGCTGCTGGAACACTACAACAAAATGGTGTTGCTGAGAGAAAGAACAGAACCTTGATCGAGGTTGGCAAAATAACGATATCCGAAACAAGGCTACCCAAATACTTTTGGGCTGAAGCTATCAATATAGCATGCTTTACTCAGAATCGGTCATTGGTCAACAAGTTTCACAACAAGACTCATTACGAGCTTTGGCGTGGCAGAATTCCCAACATTAGTTTCTTCAAGATATTCGGCTACAAATGTTATGTTCTGTATAACTGTAAAGAATATTGAGGTAAATTTGATGAAAAACCCGATGAAGGTATCTTTGTTGGTTATGCGAAACACAATAACGCTTTCAGAATACTTAATAAACGCTTGTTGAAAATTATTGATTCTGTTCATGTTACATTTGATGAATTTGATTTGATAGATTCTGACAAGGCTCCGAATAGTACTAATGATTCTGGTGATTTTGAGATAGACGAAACCAACAACTCTAACTCCAATCAAAACACCAGTAACAATGTAAATCATTCTCCAGCTCAGAATTCAGGAATGCCAAGTGGTGTAACCAATAGAGACCTAGTTGATGATTCATTTTTCCCTCAATCGGTTAGAAGAGAATCCAATCTCAAAATCCCTTAACTGATCCTTTACCAACTAGTCCCTCTACCGATGTTCCTCTTACACCACCTGAACCTGAACCAACTTCTAATATTAATATACTATTTTCTTCACCTCAATTTAAACCTGATCATCTTTCCAACTCACCAGTTCCTAACCGATCCTCTCCTCAACCTGTCACACCATTCTCAACCTATTATACTCCTCCACTAGAAACCTTAAGGCAAGAATCGATCAGGCAAGATATTCCAAGGGGAGTAAGACCATCTAAAGGACATCCAATTGAAAACTTGATCGGTGATGTCTTTGGTCCCATAATGACCAGAGGCCAAAGGAGAAATATGGAAGATCAACACAGTTTATCTTCCTATATTATGGTCTCAAACATAGAACCAAAGAAGAAATAAGAACACTTAATGATCCCAGCTGGGTAGCTATGCAAGATGAAATCAATCAGTTCGACTGGTGCAAAGTATGAGAATTAGTGCCTCATCCCAATGATCAGACAGTGATAGGAACAAAATGGGTCTTTAGAAATAAATTGGATAAGTCTGGAAAAATTAATAGGAACAAAGCAAGAATTGTAGATAAAGGGTACAAACAAGAAGAAGGAATTGATTATGATGAGACTTTTGCCCCTGTTGATAGACTAGAAGCCATTAGGTTGTTCCTTACCTATACTGCCTACAAAGAGTTCAAGTTATACCAAATGTATGTGAAAAGTACTTTCCTAAATGGATAACTTTAAGAGCTTATCTATGTAGTTCAACCCCCTGAATTTGAAGAATCCAAGAAGTCTAATTATGTCTTTAGGTTGAATAAAGCTTTGTATGGCATCAAGCAAGCACCAAGAGTATGGTATGAAACTCTCTTCAAATTCCTACTTAGTGAGAAGTTCGAAAGAGGTAAAATCGATACAACCTTATTTATTGATAAACATAATGGTCATTCATTTTTAGTTCAAATATATGTAGATGATATTATAATTGGCTCTACTAACAAAAACTTATGCAAGAGATTTGAGAAACTTATGCAAAGCAAGTTTGAGATGAGCATGATGGGAGAACTAACCTTCTTCCTTGTACTTCAAGTCAAACAAACTTAAGAAGGAATCTCCATCAACCAAGCCAAATATACAAATGATTTTATCAAGAAATTTAATCTTAATTATGCTCATCCTCAAAGCACTCCAATGGCTACTAATATACATCTTGACAAAGACTAGTCTGGTAAGAAAGTAGATATCATGTTTGTTGTATGCTAAGATCTGTACTTTATTTGACTGCTAGTAGGCCAGATATCATGTTTGTTATATGCGTATGTGCTAGGTTTCAAGCTGATCCTAGGGAATCCCACCTTCAAGTTGTCAAAAGAATCATAAGATATCTTATGGGAACTATTCACTTAGGTTTATGGTATCCTAGAGATTCATCTTTTACACTAATAGGCTATTCAAATGCTGATTTTGCATCTTGTAGGGTCATAAGGAAAAGTACTAGTGGGACTTGTCAATTTATAGAACATCGATTGATTTTCTGGTCTTGCAAGAAACAAACTTCAATTTCCACTTCTACAACTGAGGCTGAGTACATAGTTGCTGGAAGTTGTTGCTCATAAATATTTTGGATGAAGCAACAACTGGTGGACTATGAAATTCCAACTGAAGTATGTCCTATCTATTGTGACAACTCCTCAACCATCTCAATTTCCCACAATCCTGTGATGCATTACAAGACAAAGAACATAGACATCAAATACCACTTTCTTAAGGATCATGTTGAAAAGGGTAATGTTGTTATTTTAAAAGTTCATATTGATTATCAGTTAGTTGATATACTGACAAAACCCTTAGACACTAAACATTTTGAATTCCTTAAATGTGAACTAGGCATGATTGATATACGTGGATAAACTGTGCTAAATTTGCAAATTGTGTAAGCTCAATCAATCAAAAAGGTGATATTCCAATTTTACTCTCAACTTACACCATTGCTTCTCAACCTTAACCGAAAGTATCTTCTCAACCGGTTACATCTCAGTCAACCGATCAAATGCTCTTGACCGATCATAATCAACCGGTCACAATCCGTAACCGGTCAAGCCTTCAAGCGGTTACTCTCAACAGGTCACTCCAGTTCAACCGGTCACCCAATCCGTTTCTCATTATCTCCTATTTTTAAGCTTCAGTTAAAACGTTTTGAACATATTTTGCTCATCCAAATAAAAACCATTCGTCTTCTCCCTCTCTCTCACATCCTCCTCACCCTATTTAAGGGATTCATACTGCATACTTCATTCTTTTTCAAAAATTCTCAATTTCTCTCAAACTCTTTCAAACTTTCTGCTCTCTATCTCCATCGCCGGCAAAATCTTCAACTTCATTCGGAGTTATTCAAAATCTTCAAATCTTTCTTCATCTCTCATTAATCTTAATCTCGTAACACTTATAACACTTAGAAATTTTCAAAGTTATGAATATTTTTTTCTATATATCTAATATGTTCTAACTTGAAATGTTGTATTTTTAATGATTGATGTTTATAGATGGCTCCCAAACCAACTACCAAGAAAGACAAATATGGAGGTTACATTATATCATCCTTCTTCGAATCTAAACAAGGCAAGCTTTTGAAAGCCATTCTTGTTGGTGCAGGGGTTCTGCCATTTCTGTTGCCAGAGGGTTCAGATGATATATATTATGAGTTGGTAAATGAGACATTTGATAGTGGATCTATCGATGAAAATGCTAAGGCTGGTGAAGTGCCTTCTATTCTTTCTACCGTGGCTGGAGTGTCTGTCACCTTCTCCCTAACCTCCATTGCTGAAGCCTTCCCTACTTTTCCCTCAATCGGTCCCTTAACTGTCTCTATGAAGAACATGAAGTTAGCATGGGCTCAAATCAGAGATGATGAGCCCTTCCTTACCGGTGAGGGTAACAAGAAAGCTGACCTGGATCCCCTCAATTATGCTCTTGCTGAAATTGTTAACTAATGGATCATTTGACGATAAGGATCACACCATTGCATCACTATGATCCAGTTTGAAGCCATGGCTACCATCCTATTACAGAAAGAGTTTAATTGGTGTACATTCATTTATAATGCCATTGTGATAGCCTTCAAGAATTTTCACAAGGAGAAGCCAATAGCAAGAGCAAATAAGGTTAGGTCATGCCATTATCTTCTCATTAGCAGAGTGTTGAGGAAAAACTCTATCATTCTTGCTGCTTCTGCCGGTCTACCTAGCTAACCTCAGTCATGGGTAAAGACTTTTGACAAGTGAATGTGCGCTCGCCCGAAAAATAATACTACCTCCGTCCCAATCTAAATGTCCAAGTCAACAAAAAAAAAAAAGTTTGACTTAGACATAAAATGCAAATCTAATCATCCTATTGAAATTTTAAAAATTGCTATTGATAAATAATTAATTTATTTATCAATAACAATTTTTAAAATTTCAATAGGATGATTAGATTTGCATTTATGTCTAAGTCAAATTTTTTTTTTTTGGTCAATTTGGACATTTAGATTGGGACGGAGGGAGTATAAAGGAGTCGCCACGCCGTTTTTAAGAGGAAACATTGAAAACCTTTTTTAGAGAGAAAATGGGTTCGGGGGTCAAGTTACGTGTTGGGAAGAACCGAGAGTTCACCCAACACGCCTCGTCCGTAGACGTGTCTTTCAATTGTTCAACATTTAAATCATCCAAATGTGTGTGCAAAGTGTGTATGACAAGATATGTATAAAAATGCATGAAAGTGCTTTGTTTTATTACTCAACAAAGGGGAATACAACTTTGTAGGCCATTGACTCTGGGAGGCCACGTCCCACCATACATCGAGGACAAACAGACAAAATTTACAACTGAAAGGATGATCCTCTGCAGATGGTCACCATGTGTCGCGTGACACAGGACATGCTAGGCACGATGTGTCGCGTGACACATGTTTACCGTTTGCAGGGACCTTACATTTTGAAGCACAGATCCAACAGAAAGCAAACCAAATCCCAACACAATACCAATCCAACACAGAAACAATGAATTTATAATGGATTGACCAAGGGGACGTGGATATAGGGAGATCCACGCTCCCTTGGCCAATGAACAACAAATACCACAATTCACATTATGAATACCAATTAAACCAAGCTAAACAGATTAAACAGAGAGATCGGCAGTTGGGACTTGTAATTATCAAGTCCGGGGAATAGATTGCAACGAGACAAATAATAGTAAATAAGAGATGAAAGTGAGGAAATCGTTACCCTCGTAGTCCACAAATTCGATACCAAGTTAGGTATCGAATTCTTCAATTCAGCTTCGGGATGGAACGAGCTCACAGACCAAGTGACTTGCGGTTTTCCAGCGCCTGTGTGTTGAACGAAATTGGCTTGGGCTATGAAACAGGGGAGCGGTGTAGAAGGAGATTGGTTTTGGTCGGAGACTTAGGATTTGGGGCTGGTATTATTGAGGAGAGGCACGGTGGTGACTGTTGTGGATTTGGCCGGAGAGAATGTTGGGACGGTGGTTACAGGCTAGGTCTTAGAACAGGGTAAGGGCGATTCAAAGGAATAACGGCGAATTGGTTTAGAGCAAGGAGGATTCAAGGGGACGCGGTTGTTGTCAACGGGCTTAATTTCTGGGTGAATTGCGGTTGATTGGGTTGGATTGGGTTGTTTGCCGGTTGGTGTTGGGATCGGAGAAGGAGGGAATTGAAGGAGGTTAGATTGGTGTTGAAGTCGCCGGTGAGGGAGCTTGGTTGGAGTGGAGAAGACGATTGAGAGAGCGGCAATGGAGGGAGTAGATCGCCGGTTTGAGGGAGAGATTTGGTGAAGAAGGTTGAGGGATTTGGTGGATTGGAGGAGGAAGGTGATACGGTGGTTTGGGTTTGGTTTCCGGAGAAGAGAGTTTGGATTAGGGAGGAAGTTGGCCGGAGAAGATGGGTGAGGGCGTTGGCTTTGCGGATAGAGAGAGAGAGAAGAGAGAAGTGATTTACGTATTGAGAGAGAAGGAGAGAACTGTGTGTTGTGTGTGAGAAATGTGTGAGCCCCCCTTCAAATGAACATAATATGGCAATTTATACGTAAATTGGGATTGAGATTTATTTTGTCGCACGACCAAATGCTTCCAATTTCCATGCTTCAAGCTGTCGCACGACGGGCCACGTCTATAACCGTTTCTGGCGCCAAAACCAGATTCTGGAATATTCCGGGTTAATTCCCAAGAGGTCCAAACTGATTTATTTTTTTTAGGTCCTTTTGTCCGGGAAAAGTACTAAAAAATACTTCCTTCGCGGGAAACTTATAAAAAGTTCCCGGAAGTCTCGGAACGGACCGGGAATTTACCAAAATGCCCCTAATTGCAATTTTATCACATTAAAATGCATCTGGAAAGGTTGCGAATTTGGATTGGCGTACTTACAACAAGGCTGACTGGGGAAGAATCTCAAAGGAGGCTACTACCTCAACCGGTGAAGCCTCAACTGGTGCTCAACCGATTGAGAAAAAAAAAGAAGGCCTACAAGCCCAAAGTTAAGAAATCTGCTGAGCCTGAGTCCTCTCAACCGGTTCCCACCTTACCGGTCAAGAGTAAGGCAATGATCCATCAGTCAGCACAACAAAACTGGTTACATCTCCTCAACCGGTGGCCCCTTCTACCTCTCCATCAGTCAGACCCAAGGGACCAGGTGAGACCAGCTTGAGATTCCAAACTCCTAGAATCTTAAGGATAAAGAAAATGGTTGCTACTCCTAGAAATGCAAACTTTATTCCTCGCAAGGCTGATCAGCAACTGGTTCTGGATTTCCCTGCCAAACGGTTACATTATATTTCTTCTCAACAAGCTCAGTCAGGCTCTATCAAGAGTGCCGGTAAAGTGGCTCAACGGCTACCTGACCGGTTGGATCTTATCTTCGAACAGACTATCAGTATATCCGTTATTTGGCTGTCAACGGTCGTATGACCAAGGTGTTGGAATTGCATATTTTTTCCTAGACTTTTGAAGTGACCAAATGGTCGGTTTTATGCCTCAAGTGCCTCGATTATCTATCAGAAAGATGATGGGAGTGTTAGACCTAAAAGTAACATAAGATATGCCTCCCAACTGATCAACATGTTGAGCTTGGCTCACTTGGTTAGGCTACGGCAACATGATATACCTTTTGCTAGCCAAGCTGCAGAATTAATGGCCCAAGATTTTGAAGAGGCCAAAGAGATTGATTATGCCATGAAGTTGAGCCTTATAAACAATGGATTTATTACTCCAGTCGTGGTTGTCTCCGATTCTGATGCAGAGGAAATTGAAATGGAAGCCCCTCCGACCGATCAAACTACTCCAACAGGTTTCTCACCCTCAACCAATTTCCCCATCTCAATCGATGCTCCCTTGTAACGACCCTAAACCTAGGCACTATTTTAGCATCATATTATATGCATTTTATGTTATTGGTTGACTTTATGTGCCTACTTTATGTCTTTAATTGTTTATAAAAATTAGGATAGTTATGAAATAACTTTGAAGCTTTAGGGTTTAATTGGAAATAAAATAAAGTAGTATGGTGAAGATTTTAATAAATGAAAATAAATAAAATATGAGTGGTTAGGGTATCTTGGTGTAAAGGAGAGAAGTTAAGGTGATAGTTGTACTATCTTAAACCTAGGGGGACTTCATGGTATTTTATGGAAAGATTTAATTAAATGGAGTATGGGGAGGCCATACTCCTACCTTTTTCAATCATCTTCCTCATTTGACCTCCCCATTCCTCCCTCATCTTCTTCTTCCTCCTCCCAATCCCCCATGGAAAAACCAATTTTAAACCTTTCCTTCCAAAAATCCTAGTAAATTCAATCCTTCTTCATTTTACGATCCGGTTGTACTTTCTTGTTCGGGGCGACTAGGGGAACGCATCAAGCCGAGAAAATAGTTGTTTCATCTCATATTGTTAAAGTGAGTTATTATGAATTTCCTTCAATTACATGTTCATGAATTATTTGATGTTGATATTGTTGTTATAATTGTTGTTTGAGATGTTAGAACACTTTCTTGGAGTTGATAAATGGAGTAATGACCTAGAATAATGTTGTTGTTCATGGAAGTTGATAAAGAGTGTAAGAAAATGGGTTGAGTTAAAATAAGAAGGTTAAACTTGAAATGTGGTAGTGAAATGGGTAGGAAATCAAGTTGTAAGTGATCTAGGTATATAATACTTTGGTTTAAATGATTTAGTATGAGATTTGTGAAGTTTGGTAATCCCTTTTATGTTCACAAAACAAAGGAAATTTGGGTTTGGGTCAACTTGGTGTAGCTACTGATGTATTATCAGTTCTGTTCTGAATTCTGGGTTCAGGGCACGAGTCATGCCCTGTGGCACGAGTTGTGCCTGAGGGTGGGACGAGTCGTGAGCCATGGTAAGATGAAGTCGTGCCTTGCAAAGGACGACTGTATCTGGAGGGGGTCAAATGGGCACGAGTCGTGCCCTAGCCCGGTGACTCTGAACTATTTTTAGAGCTATTTAAACCTATTCAAACTAGAACCAAAATGAACCCTCTTTAACTTAGATTAAAGTAGAATACTTTGGCTACACAATGACATCTTAATTGGTTAAAATGGAATTTTGGAAGTACTTTAAATATTGCTCGAAAAACGCTTGGCAGCCTTGTTTGGCAACTTAACCAATGTGACTCCAACTTGGTAAATTGAGCTTGGACCTTTATAGAGGCCATGTATTGTTGAATATTGACTATGTAGGGTTGGTTAATGATACCTTGTTGCCTTACGTGAATACATATTCATTGATTGTGCTATGCATAGTGTATTAAATAAATGTTGCACTATAATATTGGTTGAACATGAGTATAATTTACCATGTGGTTATATGTCTTATCCCTTTTATGGATTTTATTTCAAATAACTATTATGTGCTTGAATTTGTGTTAATCAGCTGATGTTTGGGGGTATAGCGTAATACGATCAATTATGGAAAGTGTGACCTAATGTGATCGGATTATGTTATACCTGTGATCGTCCCCTTCTGTGGCCATAGACTGGGGTTATAGCATCTGTATTGAGCCAAAGGCCTTACAGAGTTGCTACTATCTTATATGGTTTCCTGAAAAATGGGTCTTATAAGAAGTGAATAATGCTTAAGCAGTTCACTAATGAGTGGGGTTTTATCTCCAATGTTGTACGACTATGGTTCAGGCGGGAAAAGGTAAGCCGAGGTAATGTAAGGTGTTTACAGCTTTTCCAGTGTGTTATATGCACCTTGATATGTGTTGCATCTTGCTTGGCATATTGCTGCATTCATAATAGCTTACTGAGATTTATTCTCACCCCTCTCCCTTTAATGTTTTTAGATCCCGAGACAGGCGGACCGGCCAAGTAAGGACAAAGGAGTTTGGAAGTGGTATTTTGAGATTGTTGGGGTATGTATAGGTTGGCGTAGAAGTTGTATTTTGGTATAATTCCTTTATGGGGTTGTGTATATAAAAACTTAGTTTCTACGTTGTAACCCAAAATCTTTTGTAACTAAAACAGGTTGTTACTTTTAAAGTTGTTCAACTCTTCCTCCAATGTGGAGAGGAATGGAGTTATTTTCAAATGGTTATGTTAAGTATGTTTAAGTTTGTAAGTTAAATCAAAGTTTTAAAAATTTAGGAACATTGGGGTTAGTTGGGGACGCTCCAGCTCGGGACACGTGTTGGTTCCGGGTCGGGGTCCTCACATCCCTCTTTGATCGATTTCCCCATCTCAACCGTTGTTCCCTCAACCGTTCAACCTTCTGTCTCCGTCGGTCATGGTTATTTAACCGATGTTATCATTTTTACTACTCTTCCACCGGTTGCTGCTCCCTCCTTTCCAAAAGTTACACTACTGAAATTACCCGAATTCGGCTGCGTGGGCCTCGACATCTCGCAATTTCATCGGGAGGTGTCGCTGCGTTTGTTTGTAGAGTCGCCACGCCGTTTTGATATAGCCCAAAACATTGAAAAAAGGCTTTGTTTAAAACAGGTTGTTGTGTGATGAGATTTTGAGTTCGGAGGTCATGTTATGCCTCGAGAAGAGAATAGCAGAGCTCACCCGAGTCGCCTCGTATACACGAGTCTTTCGATACACCTCTTTCTTTAAAAGTTGTGTGTGTGTATGTGCTTTTAAAAATGCATGTTGAATATGATGTATACATTTTATGCTATGTATTGAAATAGTTTGGGAAGGAGGCCTTATCAATGTTGGTTCATGTCTATCTTCCGCTTGGGAATAGTGTTTGAGTATGAATAGTGCTCCGAGACAGACCGGGATTGCTTCGGGATGTGTCGGTGTCTGCGGACAGAGCTTCGGCATGCCTCAGGATTGCTAGGTGTGTCCTCGGGTAGAGGTTCGGCGGGCCTCAGGAGTGTTGGTTGTACTCGGGCAGAGGTTCGGCGTACCTTGGGAGTGTTGGTTGTACTCGGAAAAAGGTTCGGCGTGCCTCGGGAGTGTTGATTGTACTCGGACAAATGGTTTGACTCAAACCGTGATTTGGAGTTGAACCGAGCCAAATCGTGTGGTTTGGTTTGGTTTTTAGACATAAGTGGTTTAGCTCGGTTTGAGAAATTAACAAACCATGTGGTTCAGCTCAGCTTGGGGTTTGGTACTCCTAAACTGAACCGAGCCAAACCGTTTAAGACCGAACCATGAAACCGTGAAATCGAGCATTAAACCGAACCATGGAACCGCAATCCTGACCGTCCCTTCAAAATCTTAGTTAATCTCAGCCTTTAATTTTTAAAAACCCTAAATAACACCTTAACAAAACCTCACAAAACCTCAGGGCCATATACCCAAATCGTTTCTCTCTATTCCCATTTTCTCTCTGCCGTCTCTGGTTTCTCTCATCAACGACGATCAATCGAAGACGAGCACTACTCTCTTCAATCGACGACGATCAAATTTAGGTTAGGGCGCTGTTAAGCTGCTTCGTGAGTGAGAGTGATGAGTCGAGGTCGAGCCGTCGAGTTCTGATGGACAAAAATCCACTGTGTAATAAATTACCGAGCAAGTGTACTCGCTACCGGTGTAGCAATATGCACGAGCAGGGGTCGAACCACAGAGACTCGTTGGTTTTAACAAGTTAATTTAATTAGTGAAAAGTAACCAAGGGGGGGTTTTGGTTTTAATTGATTAAACTAATGATGAAAAGCAAATAAATTAAACTAATGATTAAAATCACAGAATTAAACAAATAACGAATTCGAATTCTAACGAGGAGATTCACGGATTGGTCATTCACAACACATTCACTTTATGCCATTTTATTTGTAAAGCCATCAATTTACATTCTAGGGTTCATTCACAAAATCATGAGTTGGGACAGTTTGGTGTGCGAATTGTAACTCAAATATTCTTCTTTTGTTATACTTCCAGTTACGTAAAGTTTAACAATCAAAGAACTCATGAAGATCGAAGGAATATAAAAACCTAAACCAATTGATTTCAGTTACGTCCTCAATTAGGTTTAAACAGTAAAATAGAAGCCTCTTATCTATGCCCGAGTTACCGTAGCAATGGATACCTACAAGTTCTAGGTCCAATGAACCCCTAGAACAAATTAAAATTATTTTACTGTTCTAGAAAGAAATTGAATTAATAATTAAAACATTATAACATAAAGATCATGTATTGCTACAACCAATCCGCAAACCTAAAGGAGATTAGCTACTCATGCTCATGAAAAGAATTACAATAATTAAAAGAAGAAACATAAACCTTCACCAATGATTGAAGATGAGAAATTCTTCCAATCCTTCAACTCTCCAATTCCAATAGAAAATAAAGCATAAGATATTGTTCTCTGCAGAAATCTGATTTATCTAGGGAAGAAAGGAGTCCCAAAATGGAAGGGAGCAACAAATCCTCCTTAAAAAAGGAAAACTGAATTGCTGGTAACGGGACATGGGCGGTCGCCCATCTTGACTTGGGCGGTCGCCCATGTACACAATCTCTTGGATCCTCAACCTTCGTCACACATGGGCGGTCGCCCACCATTCTTTAGGCGGTCGCCCATCACATCAGTGGCATCAACGCTTAGTGGAACTTCAGTGTGGACGGTCGCCCACCTATACCTGGGCGGTCGCCCATGTCAACAGCAACTGATGTCTTTGACACTCCATCTTGGGCGGTCGCCCATATGCCCCCTGGGCGGTCGCCCACCTCAACAGTGGTTTCACCAGCTTTCTTGGCCATTTTGCTTTATCAACTTTATTAACTCCCTGAACTATAAAAGCACTCAAATATACATTAAATTCTCAAGGATTCGAACAGAAAATAAGCTTGGGAACATATCTTTTGGATGGGTAAAACCACATCCATCAAATACCCCCAAACTTACCTTTTGCTCGTCCTCGAGTAAAACAAAACTAAACAAAAATAAAACTACCCTAACAACTAAAAACAATCAGCAGAAAATATTTTTTTGACATGTTCTCAATACATACAAGGTTGCCGACCAAGCAAGTCTCAGAATCTCACTTAAATGTGCTAAACAAGTGCCAATATGAAGATGCAATTACAATTACATTAATGCATCCAACCCACAATTTTCCACCTCGGCCTGAATGATGAATGAATTATGGGAGATCATGATCACCAAGATAAGATTGTTTATGGGTTCACTAACACATGCTCTACATCACAAATAACAATACAGTTACATACACAAGGATACTCATACGCATGATTACGCACTTGTCAACCCGATTACTCAATATTGAACAAAAATATGGCTCAAAGTTAAGTCCACAACAAATGTGGGGCTGGGCTCACGGGTACAAATGAAGGAATAGACATACAAACACAAGAATGTGAAATTAAAAACCTTCCATTGCATAATACTCCTTCCCGAATTTTAACTTTTCCGCTCACCTTTGTTTCCCCAATGCTTCAACCCCCAAACTAGAACTTTGTTCATACTTTATACACTTGGGGTTGAAAGCATTCCCTCTCTCAAAATAAGTCACTAATCAAATATACTTCATAACATTAGGGGGCAAACTTTTTCTTTTTTTTTTTTTTTTTTCACCTTGCCCCCTTTTATACAATATACATCATGTTCTCAACTTTTGACCTTCCTCACTCATTCCCGTAATTTCCCCATGTAACCCCCAAACTGATCGTTTCTAATTTCACAATCTTGCAAAGGTAGGATAAACCTATTCTAGGTGTCAAGGGTTAGGGATTAGGCATCAAATGAAGGCGAATGGTGGTCTAGATGTTCCATTCTTTCTAAACAGGCTCAAAAGGGATCAAGTGACAATTTATATAAACAGTGACGAGAAAGTCGAAGGCTCACAAGAGGGTTGTCAAATAAATAAAAGCCATAAATATCAAGTAATCTATTGATTTGTTATTGACAAGCATGTAACCATGTTCTAGGACCCCCGAGAATGTCAAAGTGAACCCATAAATGACACCTAAATTAAAGACCATGATCAAGAAATATGATGGAAGTGAATGGTGGTGCAATTGTGTTTTACATGTATTAATGCAATTACAATAAACAAATTCAAATTGGCACAAACATAGCAAAACTCAATCAAAATCCCTCAAATCATCACGGACGTTGGCCAACTTCCAAACATATAACGAGAACAAAAATTTTTAAAATTTTCTAATTTTTTGGAGGGTGACACTATATACACTCCCCTATAAACCCACAAACTCGGGAAGATATCTACCCCCAAACTCAAAACATGCTATGTCCTCATAGCAAAGAGGACAACAACATATCTCGGGTTCAAAGGCCGATATGACACACAAAGCAAATAAATAAAGCAATAAAAATGTACCTACTTGGGTTGCCTCCCAATTAGCGCATTTGGTTAAGGTCGTTAGCCCGACCATTGCTCCCAACTAAATGGGATTTGATGTGACCACATTCCCTTTGGCCTTGGCTTTCCTTCCCTTGGCCCACTTCGCACATTCTCGGGCACAAATGCCCATCACTTTCCACAAGAATTCACCCTTTGTTACAAACTCGGGTGGAGCCCAAGGGATTTTTCTAACCTTTTTCTTGCTCTTTTTCTTTTTCTTCAATTTCTTTTTCTTGGGAGCCTCTCCCCCAAACTCATTTGGTGCCTTATTCTTATCACAATCATGCACCTCCTTTTCCTCCACAAAATTGAAAGCATCCTGAACATGCATCTTGACAAACAAAGTATCAGAAATATCAAGAGAACAACACTCTTCCATTTTATCACATGCATCAATATTGATAGACTTAAGCGGAAAGAAAGATTTTAATTGGGACACCGACCCCTTTTGGGATCCGTCTAGGGGGTGATATGGGCCATCACAAGAACTAAGACTGTCGGCCTTATTTTTTACGGCACACAAGTGGGAACCCGCACTATCCCTAGAATTCTCACCGTCATTTGTCAAATCTTCACACTCATCAACATATGAACATACCTCACTATCATCACTAGGGTGTCTCATGGCATCAAACACAGAAATTTCAATTTTCTCACCCGCCACTGTCATAGACAATTTGCCATTCCTCACATTAATAATGGTGTTGGTTGTCGCTATGAAAGGTCTCCCAAGTAATATGGGTGAATCACGGCGACTTCCTTCACCTCTTGGCATTTCAAGCACCACAAAATCAACAGGCACAATGATTGAATTTACTTGAACTAAAACATCCTCCACAATGCCCACAGGTCTTTTAATGGACCGATCCGCAAGTTGTAGGGCCATTGTGGTGGGTTTTAATTCGGGTAAACCCAACTCCTCATACAGATAATATGGCAACAAATTAATGCTGGCTCCAAGATCCAACATAGCTTTTACCCTCTTTGACTCCCCCATAGTAATAGAAATCAGAAAACTTCTGGGATCTTTCAATTTGGGTGGAAGGCTATGTTGTACTACTGCGCTAACATTCTCACTCATCACTACTCTCTCATTTGTCCCATACCTATGTTTCTTGGAATTTAATTCTTTGAAAAATTTGGAATAAGCAGGAATGTTTTTGATCACATTGAGTAAAGGGATATTGATGTTCACCTTAGAAAACATGTTCATCAACTCCGACATTTGCTTATCCAATTTATGTTTTAAAAACCTTCCAGGAAACAGTACGGGAGGTACATATGGCATGGGGGTTGGAGAATTAACTTTAGAATTTTCCCCCATGTCACTTGTACTCTTATCACGACCAACATCATCATTATCCACATTAGCATTCTTATCTACAACAGGAAGGGGAGAAGAAGATGAAGGAGAGATTACCTCACTACCTACCTGTTTGCCATTTCGGAGAGTGATAATGGCATTTGCTTGATGTGGTTGGCTCGAAAAAGTCCCAGACTTATGACCTTGTAGGGCGGTTGCTAATTGCCCAATTTGAGTCTCCAACTTCTGAAGGGCAGCTTCATGGTTCTTGGAAGCTTGTTGACTTTCCGCCCTCAATTGATTATTTTCGGCTTGCATTTTCTCCATGGCCACTTCCCACGGTTCCCTTTTCTGCTCATACTGTCCCGGTGGAGGTTGAGGATGGAGAGGCTTATTTTGTTCTTGATTGCCTCCCCATGAAAAATTTGGGTGTTGCCTCCACCCCGGGTTGTATGTGTTCGAAAAAGGATTATTGTTTTGAGGGAACCGCTGGCCAAATCCTTGCATTGCATGTGCCTGTTCAGGGTTAAACAGCAAACCACTTTGACACACGTTAGTAGCATGAGTGTTAGGACCACAATTAGCACAAAAATCATTTACAAAATGAGCAGTAGAAGGCACAGAAGAAGAAGAAGCATTTTGCAAAGCTAACTTATCAAATCTTTGGTTCAGTAGTGCAAACTGCTTAGCCAACTCGTTGTTTAGCCCTACCTCATTCACTCCCCTAGTTGTCCCCCTAGATCCCTTTTGTTGAGAGTTAGCACTCAACATCTCAAACAGTTCTTGGCATTGTTGGACAGTCTTACTTCCCAAACTACCTCCTGCTGCATTATCAACCATTGATTGGTATTCAGGGGATAAAGCCCCATAAAAAGTTTGATGCAACATAGAAGCAGGGAAGTTGTGGTGGGGGCACTGAATTTGCAACATTTTAAACCTATCCCATGCCTCGTGGAAGGCTTCCCCCGGTTCCTGTGCAAATCCCATAATTTTCACCCTAAAATTTGTTAATGCATCATAAGGGTAAAACTTAGTAAGAAAAGCATCATGTAAAGCATCCCAAGTAGTGATGCTACGGGGAGGAAGTAACAATAGCCAAGTTTTGGCTTTATCTTTCAATGCATAAGGGAAGCACTTCAGTCTCAAGTGCTCCGACGTAACACCCTCTTTTATAGGGAAACCACTCACGGTAGACATGAATTCTCTCAAAAACGCTAATGCATCCTCACCGGCAAGGCCATAAAAATTAGGAATCATGTTAAAATATTGGCCTTTGATTTCATAGGCTAGTGCTACATCGGGCAACACTATGCACGACACCGATGTGTCGACTCTTGGCCTAGCAAACGCATTCATGACTTGGTCCGCCATTTCAAAATTAAAATTTTCTTCTCCCTCGGTGGAAGAAGTTTCTCGATCACTTTCAAGGGGATTGCCCTCTGTTAAGTATAAATCTCTTAAATACTGACACAACCTATTAATGTCGTCGTTCAATGGTTCCAGGTTAGGATTCAAAGAACGCCGACCAAGCATGCACCGATTAAACAAACTTGTTAAAAATCACAACAAGTCCCCGGCAACAGCGCCAAAAACTTGATGGACAAAAATCCACTGTGTAATAAATTACCGAGCAAGTGTACTCGCTACCGGTGTAGCAATATGCACGAGCAGGGGTCGAACCACAGAGACTCGTTGGTTTTAACAAGTTAATTTAATTAGTGAAAAGTAACCGGGGGGGTTTGGTTTTGATTGATTAAACTAATGATGAAAAGCAAATAAATTAAACTAATGATTAAAATCACAGAATTAAACAAATAACGAATTCGAATTCTAACGAGGAGATTCACGGATTGGTCATTCACAACACATTCACTTTATGCCATTTTATTTGTAAAGCCATCAATTTACATTCTAGGGTTCATTCACAAAATCATGAGTTGGGACGGTTTGGTGTGCGAATTGCAACTCAAATATTCTTCTTTTGTTATACTTCCAGTTACGTAAAGTTTAACAATCAAAGAACTCATGAAGATCGAAGGAATATAAAAACCTAAACCAATTGATTTCAGTTACGTCCTCAATTAGGTTTAAACAGTAAAATAGAAGCCTTGTATCTATGCCCGAGTTACCGTAGCAATGGATACCTACAAGTTCTAGGTCCAATGAACCCCTAGAACAAATTAAAATTATTTTACTGTTCTAGAAAGAAATTGAATTAATAATTAAAACATTATAACATAAAGATCATGTATTGCTACAACCAATCCTCAAACCTAAAGGAGATTAGCTACTCATGCTCATGAAAAGAATTACAATAATTAAAAGAAGAAACATAAACCTTCACCAATGATTGAAGATGAGAAATTCTTCCAATCCTTCAACTCTCCAATTCCAATAGAAAATAAAGCATAAGATATTGTTCTCTGCAGAAATCTGATTTATCTAGGGAAGAAAGGAGTCCCAAAATGGAAGGGAGCAACAAATCCTCCTTAAAAAAGGAAAATTGAGTTGCTGGTAACGGGACATGGGCGGTCGCCCATCTTGACTTGGGCGGTCGCCCATGTACACAGTCTCTTGGATCCTCAACCTTCGTCACACATGGGCGGTCGCCCACCATTTTTTAGGCGGTCGCCCATCACATCAGTGGCATCAACGCTTAGTGGAACTTCAGTGTGTGCGGTCGCCCACCTATACCTGGGCGGTCGCCCATGTCAACAGCAACTGATGTCTTTGACACTCCATCTTGGGCGGTCGCCCATATGCCCCCTGGGCGGTCGCCCACCTCAACAGTGGTTTCACCAGCTTTCTTGGCCATTTTGCTTTATCAACTTTATTAACTCCCTGAACTATAAAAGCACTCAAATATACATTAAATTCTCAAGGATTCGAACAGAAAATAAGCTTGGGAACATATCTTTTGGATGGGTAAAACCACATCCATCAAGTTCACTCCTTCGTCCTCCACAACGGCCTCCGATCGGCAACGGTCATCTTCTCAGGTAATTCGAACTCTCTCCCTTCGTCTAATTCGTATACTTTTATTTTTGTATCTCGTGATTTTATGGAATTTTAGAAACAATTGGCTAATGCCGTGGTTCCAACAGATTAATCTCTTCAAATAAATCCTTACTATTTGTGAGTTTATGAGATTTTAGTGAGTTTATTTGATTTTAGTGTGAATCATGAGTTTTGCTAATACCTTGAGTTTATGAAATTTTAGAAGCAAATTGCTAATATAGTGTTCACTTCAGATGTAGGGGGATGAACCTATGTTAGATTTGGAATGTGGTTTGGACCATGGTCTAGATCGCGGTTTGGACCATGGTTTGAACCGCAAAATCAAACCGCAAATCAAACCGCGGTTTAGACCGAATCAAACCGAACCATAGCGGTTTGGTTTAGCTCGGTCTGAATTTTTTTATGGTTTAGCTCGGTTTGGAATTTTTCCAAACCGATGCTAGCGGTTTGACTTCTAAATTTGCCCAAACCGAGCTAAATCGAACCATTTCCACCCCTACTCGGGATGCCACGGGATTTTTTGATTGTACTCGGGCAAAGGTTTGGCGTGCCTCGGGTTTGTTGGTTGTACTCGGGCAGGGGTTCGACTTGCTTCGGGATGCCTCGGGATTGTCCGGTAGGGCTTCGGGATGGACCGGGATGCCTCAGGATTGATCGGAATGGACCGGTTGGGCTTCAGGATGCTTCGGGAGCACCTCGGGGTGGCTCGGGAGCACTCGAAAGGGTTTCGGAGCGCCTCAAAAGGGCTCGGAAGGCCCCAGAGGAAACCGAAAGGGACCGGAGTGCCTCGAAATGACTTAGAGGGAAGCCTGAAGGCTGGGGGAGAGAGAGGAGAGAAGGGAGGTGTGAAGAAAATGAGAGGAGGAGCCCTCTATTTATAGGCTTGGAAAAATTGCAAAATGATCTGTGCGGATTGTTCTGGGAAAACCAATTTTTTGGTTTCCTGGATTTAAGGGAATAACGTGGACTTTAAAGAGGATTTTGCAATTATGATGTCTGGGTGCAAAGTGGTCCGCGCGAACATGTTGTCATGCAAAGTGGTCCGCGCGAATATCATTGCAATCTAGTTCTCGTTGAGAGCTTTCCAACCATATATGGCACGTCTCAATCGGAGTTCGTATGAAGGAGTTATGACCTCCGGAAGTTCGCCCTTGATTTTTTTCCGTATGCTTGGATGGAGAGCAGTCCGGATTGGGGTACTTACAACGGATTGGGGTACTTACAACTACCATCAGTTGATGATTTAGAAGATGATCTCCATAGACCAACTATTGTTAATGTTTTGGTGGAGTTGCATGAAGCACTTATGAGAGATCTAGCTAAGTCCAATCAGGAGGAAGAATGTAGAAGAATTACAAGAGTTGAAATCGGGTTTGCCAAAGCTATTGGAAACTTTGTTGACAAATTGAATGAAAAGGAAGCTATAATAATTGATCTTTTTAATGAGCTAACCAACTTAACAAATATAAACAATCAATTATGTGATGAAGCTATAGCAGTCCAGACAAACCTTGTTGAAGCCACGGATGAGTTGAAAAAGGCTAATCAGAAAATTCGTGACCTGACTGCACAACTCAGCGATTCTCAATCAGAGCTAGTCAAGGTTAGAGCCCAAAAATTAGATTATGATGAAGCTTGTTACTGATCGGTCTGGAAGATCCGAGAAAAAGAAGAGGAAGTGAGAAGAAAGGAAAGAGAGGGAAGTTTTGCGGTTAAGAGATCCAATTCAGAACCGGTTGCAGTGTCATCGGCTACACCATCAAAGGAGTAGGATGATCGGTCAAAGAAAGACCCTTCAACAGATCCTGCTCCTGATGCTGCTGCTAAATAGAATGTAACCGATGATATATATGTCTTAGCTTCTTGTCAACCGGTTGCAACTTAAATCAATGAGAATCTCTTTCTCTCAATCTTTTCATTTTTCACTCAAAAGTTTATTGTTTGCTTTCTTGAATTTCCTTTATATATTCTTATGAATGATTATACTGCTACTAACCTTTTCATTTGCAGGATACTTCATTCCTCCACCTTTTTAAGTTTATTTTTTATTTTATAACTTTCCATAGGTTACATCAAGTTGTCACTTGATTTAGGGAATGACAAATAAAAGATAAACTATTGATCATATTTTTCCTAAGTTAAGATAGATGTATACATAGGATGATTGGAATGAAACAATTAGGAGTAGATTGTTAATCAAATATATGTATAGATTAGGAATTGCTTAATCCCAATCATTAAATCATTATTTAGGACCCCTAATTTTAACTAGAATACTTAGAATTTTCTATTTACCTTTAGAATCCCCTTAGTGTTAGTACATGTGCTTTTTATATACTTGTATTTCTCTTAAGATGACTGAAGACTTAAGAACTTGTCTTGTTCAAAAGGAAATATTGGTTAACTTGCTCAAGCTATCATAAGTTATAACCGATTGACTATCTTTACCAGTCATGACTTCAACTTATTAACCTTCAACCGGTCAGACTAATCAACCGGTTATGTACTCCATCAGTTACTGAAGTCGGTCAAGCTTCCTCAACAAGATTCAATCAGTTGCCCATCATTAATTGCTCTCACCTAATTAGCTAAAGTTGGTAGAGCAGTTGCTATGAATACCATACTGCTAAATTTTCAGTAACTATTTCAAGTAATGTTCAAGTTACCAGTACTCACAACGTCATCTTTACCCAGTGGATAATTTAAGCATGACTGTATTTCAAGATCTCAAACATTTAATTGAGAAGATATTTTCAATTAATGCTTATCAGTCCTAGGCATCTCTTGAACCACTTCAAAGACAACAACTCAATTTGAATACACTATAAATACATTCCTTAGAGCATTGAAAAGGATTGGTGCATTGAAAAATTTGAGTGTAGAATTGTTAAAAACTGCAAGTGCTGAAATTCTTCAAGCATTGAAGTTCAAGACATTCATTACTTGTAATCACTAAATCATTTATTAGGACAAACATTGTGCACACTCAATCAATTCTTGTAAGTGTTCCCCAACAAGACTATGTCTGGAACACATTAATTGATCACACTACACACCCAAAAGAAATCAGTTCAAGTTGTGAATATATCTCTTGAAAACACCTGGTCAAACTTGTATCACGATTCATTAGTGATAACTTTCCTTTAGACAACCTTCAACCTTCCTTATAGGTTAACGCTTGCAATTTGTAATATAGTAGTGAACATTAATAGTGCACATTTTCACAAATCCAAGTTTTAACCAAACTTGATAGAGTACGTAGCAGTTAGTTAACACTTTGAACCTCTCCAAATAACTGTGTCCCTTTGTTTGTGTTTGCTCATTTCATCTTGTCATGTAACCGGTTAAGCTCTATCACCAGTTACAACCTTTAAATTCTAACTGCCTTGTTTTGCCTTTGTTATTGAAATATATTTTGTATGATATTTTAACTTAATTGAAACTCCTTTTACTTAATCGATTATTTGAGTGAGTAAACCAGTAATATTTTATATGTTGCGTAACCGGTTAACATCGTTTTAGATTTTGATAAGTTACTCAACTATTTTGAAAAGGGTTTTTCAAGAGAAATTTAATCAGGCTATTCATTCCCCCCCCCCCTCTATCCTGTTTTCCTACCAATTGGTCCTAACAATATTATTCTACTAATAGATTAGATAAAAATTATAGACTTTTATACTTCTAGCTAATAATATTTACTAATTATAATGTGTGTATATAGTATAAAATTATTAATTTTCAAAGATAATAGCTAATATTATCAATTTAATAATATAAAAAATTAGAAGTTAACTAATAACAATAATAATTTATTATTATTATTCAAATTCAATTGTTACAATAAGTACAAAATATATACAACAAAACAAAGCTAAGAAAAATTGAACACAATTCTCCTGAATTTGTAATCGTAAACGTTTTGATTCATATAAAATATACTCTTATTACGAAAAAAAAAAGTTAGGGCAAATTGCAATTTGATAGCCTGAGTTATACACACAATTGCAATAGCATACCTGAGTTTAAAAACGTGTCAGTTTGATTATTAAGTTTATTATTTTGTTGCAATCTGGTATAAAATCTAATAAAACGTTAAATTTTGATGGAATGGATGAAATGTGTCCTGCACATAAATTTTAAAGGGGTAATTTTGTCATTTCGTGATGGCTTGTGAAAAGTGAGGCAAACACAAATTACTAAATTGCAATTTTCCCGAAATATAAATAATGCTAATTTATTAAAAAAATATTTTTCTTTTATTTTAAATCATTCAAATAATTAAAGTAATAAATATTCAAACAAAAGTTTAAAAAAATGATAATGATACACAAAGGAAATTTTTAATTTGGACTACATTTTTCCGATGTCTAACATTATCCTAAACTAAAACATTTAACCCAATTTTAATAAATTCACCACGCATATTATAAACCCTCCCCTCGCCATTTCTTTTTCCGCCTTCCAATCTTCTTCCCATGGCAGAAACCTCCCCACCACCCGAGGCCATGGTCAAGATCGCGCACTCCATAATGTCGTCACCCTCTTCTTGTCTAGTCAACTCTTTCAGAAAGCCGGCCACTGCTACTCATCTATATCATCTCCTCCAACCCATTTTCGGTCGACGCTCCTCTCGTTTCTTCTCAAATTTAGGCATTGCCTTATCCTCCCTCCTCAGTCCTGCCACCCACGAGCTTTAGGGTGCGCTCCAGAGTTTTTAATGGGAAGAAAAAAAAGGAAGCGGAGAGAAAGGGAGGGGAAGGAAGAGAAGGGAAGGAAATTTAAAATCCTTTCAACATGCTCCCGAGTTAGGAAGGAAATGGGAGGAAACACTCATATTTTCCTTTCCATGCTCCGGAGTTTTGAAAAGAAATGAGAGAAAATAAAACAAAATTACATTTGTACCCTCCATTCAGTAAGAACTATTATCAAATCTGAAAAGTTGCAGCTTCAAGAAAAGAAACATTACCAGAAACAGGCATGTTCCGAGCAAGTTCAACCTTTTCAATTCTCCCAAACTCTTTTAAATGCTCCCTGATGATTTCCTCATCCCAACTAGTAGGCAAGCCATCAACAAATACAGTCTTAATCTGCATACCAGAAACAGATAAATTAGGATAGCTTCAATGTTCTTGAAGTGACCACTAGTAGAAGTTAGATTCATCAAAACATTGATCAATATGATCCACATGTCAAAATCAGAACAATATACAAAACAAAATGCAATTCATAACGACTGATAGAGAGACATGATTAAAAAAAATGGCATACTGATAAAATTTGAAGGTAAGCAACAAAAAATAGTTCTTAAAGGACTTAAATTTGGACGGGAAAAAACAGTAGTTCAATCAGTAATTAATCTCCTCTTGTTAGAACTTAGAACCTGGCTGAAATGTTTCGGTACAACTTACTTACATCAGTAGATGTTCACTTTAGGTGGAACTCACTTTGACTAGCTTAATTAAACCAATCAGCTTCCGATAAAATAAAATAAGCACCAATCTTTTCATGACTAATTAGCAACAAAATGTATAAAAGATCAAGGAAAAAAGAGGATCATTGAGAATGAGCTAACATCAGAATATAAATGGTCCTAACTAACTTGACTATCAAGATATGTAACCGAGCAGGATGAGCACACAAGACAAGAAGATATTTGTGCCATTATCTCATCATCAGGTTCAATGAATGTGTCAGTAAAAGCAACTCTAGCAGATCGATCGGTGCCAAAAACACATATAAGAAACGAAATAACTACAAAAAGTTAAAACTTGCAGTCGAAACAAAAAAAATCTATTGAGTTAGAGCTCAAGAAACAAAGTGGAAAACTCCAATTTTGGGACACAACATGTTGCAAACAGACATACTGAACAGGTATAATCATCAATGACACGAAAACCATAAGAACACTAACACTAAGAATAATCATTTCACATATTCAACCACAAACTAAAGAGAAACACTAAGCTTCATTAGATAAATCATAACCATTCCACATTTCATACGCTATGCCATTTCTTATATAATTTCCAAGTGCAACATCATGATTGTGACTCAAAGGTTCGACAAATTCTTCGTTTTCACGTGGAGGTTGATTTAAAATTTCTTCGTCAACTTCACGAATAAGACTTTCATCGGGATCTTCATCCATTAGGAAATTATGAATAATGCAACATGCTAGAAGAATCTCTGATTGCACATCAACCGAATAAAATGGTTCAGCTGTACTCCTTATGATAGCAAATCTTTTCTTAAGCACACCGAAAGCCCTTTCAATTGCATTACGTAAGGATGAATGTCGAAGATTGAACAATTCACGAGAGTTTTGAGGTGCTCGATTGGAATATTCTTTCAAGTGATAGCGCACACCTCTAAATGGCGTAATTAATCCACTTCTATGCATGAAGCCCGCATCAACAAGATAAAATTTCCCTATAATGAACGATAGTTTGTTACTATAATATTTTTGGAAGCATATTTAATGCAAAAACTGAGATGGACATTTATTACCATTTGGAATGTGCAGTTTATCTTCCCTTGTAAGCGCATTTTTAATTATTATTGAGTTAGATGCAGTACTTTCCCAACCAGGTAAAACATATGTAAACTTTAAATCAAATGTACATGCAGTTAGCACATTCATTGTATGAAAAGTTTTCCTCCCTCGATATCTTGGTGCATAAGAAGAAGACACCTTTACAAGAATATGTGTCCCATCAATAGCCCCTACACAATTTTGATACATATAGATAACATTATAACACATTTTATCTTAAAATTAAAGTTTCAAAAACTTATTATTAATTAAACGTAAAGTACCTTAAAATATGGATAAAATCTTGGGTTATTCTCTATCTCTGGAGGCACTTCTACTCCAGTAGGTTGTTTAATAAATTTATCTTCCAACTCTATTATGGCCTGAAGAACATTGTGAAAATGTCGACTCACAGTACTACGACCTCGACGGAAGAAGAATGCCATTGGTCGTTGCCTCACATCATGTGCCAATGCGTAAAGGAACTTAGCTACTTGTTCTTCTATCGAAACTCGTTGAGTTGGTACAAGACCACCGTCATTTTTAAGTATATTGCACAACTTTATAAAAGCACGTGGTCTCATACGAATCAAATGACGACATTGCTCTTGATCTTCACATAAGCTTTTCATTAAATCGTCCCTTATTCTATCTCTTCTTAAACGTACTTCTTCGGTTGGAAGATTCACTAGTCGAGATTTTCGATAGGCAAGATAGTACACAATATGACATATAACATGAGCTATCATTATTTGTTGATTTAATATGAGTCGATGCAATCTTCTTAGTTCCTCATCCTCCTCATCCATCCAAGAATCAATATCCTTTAAATTAATAAGATAAAACTATCACTTTCAATTAATCTTAAAACAATAATTATAGTGCAAATTAATAAGATAAAACTAACACTTATCAATTATCAAAACTCAGATTTATAAGATAGATGTTCATTATGGCATACATCTATAAGAAAAAATCACGATAGCTGTTTGCATCAGGACATGAACATTTAGGATACAATCTTAAATGTTTATCAAGTTCCTTAACAGGCTTCTGGTTTATTTCTAATTGAAATGCTTTGTACGGTGCAGGAACGACCCTCAACCAAGGTCCATGCTGCCCCAGGCGGTGGATCTTCTCTTGGTTATCTCTTTGGTGGTGATGTCAAGTAAAATTATGTCCTTTCATTATCAAAATCGGTTTTAAATTTTGTTTTCAATTTGTAATCAAGAGCTAATGCTTTTTATCTTTTGCAAACAATGAAATTAAGCTTGCTCAATCAATGTAATTTGTAATATATCAATCGCTGTGTAATTGTTCAGCCAAGAGAATTTTACATTCATTAACATCTATTATGCTGCCAGATGATCATTAAGGATCTTCAACTTGGATTAACTTTCGATTTCAATGGTCTTTGTTGTTCAAAAAAAAAAAATATCCGATTTCAGTTAAATGGGCGATTTAAACAAGCAACAAACAACTAATTTAATTCCAAACAAGAGAGATAAAAATCAAGAAATCGATCAAATTAACGCAAAGTGAAACATACCTCTTCCATAAACTTGACAATGGAGTTGCTTGGTTCGCGGTTGGAACGAAGAAAAGGAGTTCAGCAGCGCTGCAGAGCAGCAGCAGCGCCGCAGAGAAATGGCGGGAGCAGCAGCGCAGCGCAGAGGGAGAAATGACGGGTAGAGCAAAGCGGGGAAATGACGATCGATTTGTGGTTGTGGGATATATATCTGATTGATTTTTTGTGGGGGGTAAAAATGGAATTATGTAAAAAAATTTGAGCCAGGCATTTTCTTTCCTCTCAAATCTTCTCAATTTTGGGATGATTTGAAAAGAGGGAAAATCCCAATTGCTTTCCCTCCTTTCTCTCCAATTCCTTCATTGCAAAACTTGGGAGCAACCATGAAAGGAAAATTTGTTTTCACTTCCTCTCCTTTCCTTTCTCTTCTCTCCATTTTTTATCTCTGGAGCGCACCCTTAGATCCAACACCATCACCTCTCTTCCCATCCCTTCTTCCAAATCTACACTTTGCATCTCCCATCCCTTGACTGTCATATTTCTGTTCAGGCCCGGCCCTCCTATAAGCCAAGTGAGGCGGTTGCCTAGGCCCCCAAAATTTTAGTTGATTTTAGGGCCCCAAAATTATTGTTTTTGTATGTATATATATTAAAAAAAACTGTTTAAACAACAAGTATTCCTTATAGGGATGGTAATTTTACCGGATCCGACCCGAACCCGAACATATCCGAACCCGTTAGGGTCGGGTTTGGTAGCCATTTTTGAAAACCCGCCGGGTTCGGGTTTGGTGTTTCAACGGCACCGACCCAACCCGAAACATGGTAATATTTAGGAATAAACATAGAATAATATAAGTCTGTTTCATGAAAATCTTGTATACATTATTTTCACTATGAGAGATTGGATGGATGTAACTGAAACTTCCCTTGTTCTCCAGCATCAATCGGCATTGTCCACTAGCTATAGTCTCTTCTCCACTTCTTTCCATTTCAATAACAGGGAGTTATATAAGTATGTGAACATTAATATTATAATGGGTGGTGTTTCATTGGAAATGATTAATGATAACAGCTAGTTAGAAACTAAAGTAAATTCTTAAGGACTGCAGGGAAAAACAATCTGAGGTCACAAAACAATGGTGTTTGCGTCATGAAAATGGGGTAGATCCAGAAACATGGTAATATTAAGGAATAAACAGTTTGTGTCGGGTCGGGTTCGGGTCCAGACATTTCGGGGTGGGACGGGTTCGGTTAGAATGTTTGAATGCTCGGGTCGGGTTCGGTTAAGCCAAACCCGATCCGACTCCGACCCGTTGCCATCCCTAATTCCTTGTGTCTCAATGGTAGGTGGGTAGGCCTGAAATCTTCTATGTGCAGCGTGCTCCCTATGTAGCGGATATGGTTAAATACAAGGAACGAAATATACAGGGAACGAAATATTCCAACGCTGTCCTTGCCCGTCTCGTGTAAGTATACACGAGACACATCTCGTGTGAACTCACACGAGACACATCTCGTGTGAACTCATACGAGACTCATCTCGTATGAACTCACACGAGATGTGTCTCGTGTGAGTTCACACGAGACATATCAGTATACACCTTTTCCCGTCAACTCTTCCAAGTCTGCAATTCCAGACTGTGTGACATTCAATTAGGGTTCCATTCCATTCCATTTCCCCCAAGAACAGTAAAAGATAGAAATTAAATCGGCGATTTACCATATCGGAAACAAGGGTACAATCAGAGAGCGAAAGCCAATTTAGGGCTTTCAATCGGACCAAACAATTCTAATGGCGAAGAAGAGGAAGTCGGATGCGACTCGGCTAGACGAGGAGTCCGATCTGTGCGTTGGTGGTGAATGGTGACGACGGCGGCGATCGGAGAAAGGAGGGAAGAGCGAGAGAGAAGAAGGGAGGGGAAGGAGGGAAAAAAATTAGGTATATAAAAGGTTATTTTGATAATTTACTTACTTCCCTATATTTTTAGTTTTCTGTATTTAGTATTTACCCTATGTAGCTTACCAAGGTTCAAACCCCAGGGCTGTCATTTTTTATTTTATTTTTCAAGTCTTCTCCTGGGCTTTTCTCCCACTCTTCCTAGCTTAGCTAACAAGTTTAATTTTTTTATTTATGCAATAAATTTTAATTTCAACATCATTACAATATTTCATTGAATTATTTATATTTATCACTAAAATTTTGATGAAACATTTTTTAAAATCCTTTACAATTATTACTAAAATTTATTGCATTATTTTAATATCTTTTTTTAAATTATCTTAACCCAATCTAAATATCAAACTCAATTGTCCAAGTTCAAAACTTAATATATTTGTTAATAAAATTCTTCAAGTCTCATTGTTAGTTTTTGATTATCATCCAACTGCCAAGACTGCTAAATTTGAGAAAGTCGAAAATAGAAACCTCCCGTGTACAGAACAACGGAAGACTGAAAAACAAAGGAAAGTAAAGATTCGAGAAATGCCGCTATGCTTCCCGTGGGAAAATTAATGGGCCTCAACTAGATAATTCTCACCTAGGGCCATGGGAAAATTAATGGGCCTCGACTAGATAATTCTCGCCTAGGGCCAAAAATTCCACAGGACCGGCCCTGTTTCTGTTTCTACTCTTCTCCTTGTCGCCCTTCTAATCCTTACTACCATCGTCCTAAAAGTCAAGTTTAAAAAAACCTAAATCAAACTCCAACATCCGGGTATTTCACTGCTTCATTTTGTTGATGCTTTCATAGAGAGCTACAAGAACATTGCCCCCATCAAAACAGTTTAATTTTGCTTGGTTTTTCGCCCCTAACCACGAGTGCTTGGTGGTGGACCGAAAGTGTATCAGAGATGGTGCAAATGTATTTGGAACCGAGCGGTGGAAGAATATTTATTGAAAAAATTGATTATTATTATTATTATTATTATTATTTTCAATGAATTTGAACGGTATAAACCTAATTACGAATATGGGCTAGTCCGGACAAGGCCCAAGGGGATTGAGCCCTAAACATAATTCTACCAAGAGCGACGACAAAGAAGGGGAATGGGTGTCCCTACCTTCCTCGGCACAAGCCTCCTCGTTATTACCCTTAGCCGGCCTAGGCTTAAGGGGTGGATAGACCAAGGACCAGGGTCAATGACGAGGAGGACCTCCCTCCAAGGCCTAGTAAAGCTCCCTTGCCGATGAGGAGGCCTCTTCGGCTATACAATTATCAGGAATTGGGCGTCCCCCATTCCTTCATATTTCCTCCCCGGCTCATCATAAACTGACCAAGTGACGATGACGAGGAGGGACTCCCCGACTTACCGGCAGAGTTGCAGATTATCAGTCATAATCAAATAAGGACACTAAGCAGTTATAACCTTATCAGGATTATAACCTCCTATATCAATTCAAGTCAACTAATGACTCTTCAACAGATATAATCTTCCTAGGATTTATATCTTATCTCTTTACAGTCCAAGTTCAACATGGATTCTACATATGTAATCCTATAAATACAAGTCATATATCGGATTATTTTGTACGTTATCTTTTTTACCCTAAACTCTGTCAAATTGATTTCTCTCCATACAAACGTGAACTTACTCTCACGCCGGAGGGCCTTCGCCGGTGAAGCCCCGGCTTAGTTTACGTTTCTTGTTTGCTTTTCAGGCTATTCAATCGCCGGAGTACAACCGACCGCTGTATTTGGGTTGATTCGATCTTTTTGGCAGCATCAGAATTATTGTTTTAATAGTTTTTTTTATTAAAAAACAGTTTATACTTTTTAATGAATATAATAACATATTTATATTTTTAAGTTAATTTTATTTTTGCTAAAAATATATCATAATGAATAGAAAATATAAATTTAATTAAGGGCAAATTGCAATTTAGGGCCTGAACTCGAGGGGGTGTTCTCGAAACGGGGCCCCATATCTAAATTTTGTCAAATCAGGGCTCAATGTCTAAATTTTTCGTCAATTAAGGGCTTTTTGACGAATTTTGTTAGAAAACTCAGTTAAGTGACATGTGCCACGCATGGATTTTTTTTTTAAAATATAGCTTTTTTAAAATTTATATATCAAAATAACATTTTTAAAAACTTAAGTACCATAGTAGCACTTTTGGCTTGAAATCCGGAACTGGTAATTCCGGATTATGAATTCCGGAATTACCAATTCCGGAATTGGTTTTTTTTTTTTTTTTCCAAAAATGAATTTCCAAAAATAATATGTCCGTAAAAAGGGAGCGATCGCGTCCTTATATAGAGCGATCGCTCCAAGTGTACTCCGGCGTCACCAATTCCGGATTCTATTTTTTTTTTATTTTCCAAAGCTGATAAATTAGGAAAATAATATTTTCTGGAAAATAGGGAGCGATCGCACGTTTATGGGGGGCGATCGCTCATAGTGTAATCCGGAATTGATAACTCCGGATTCTATTTTTTATTTTTTTTTTAATACAAAATATAACTGAATTGAATTAAGTAATGTTTTTTTTTTGAAAAATTCAAATCCGGAAATGCTAATTCCGGATTTGCTTTACAAAACCCATCTTCCCCGACAAATCTGTAAAGAAATATAGCATAATAAAAATCCAGTGAAGAAGAAGGAGAAAAGAAGGAAGAAGAAGAAGAAAGTAGGTGGATTTTTTCCAAAAAATATTGAAAATTCAAGAAGTTGATTAAGAAGTTCAAGAAGAAGAGAAGAGAGGTGATTAAGAAGGTACATTTAATCCTCTTATTTTTTGTTCGAAATTTAAATTTAGTATTTATTTAATTTTTTTTGTGAATGTAGTGATATTGTTAAATTAGATTTTTTATAATTTTTTTTTCAATTTTTAGGAATAAATATGGCTGGAGTTCCACTTATTTTCATGTGTTATTGGGGAGGAAATGATGAACACCCGTTTGAAGGTGAACATTTTGAAAGGGGACCAAAATGTGCACTTAGGGCTAAAACTCGGTGGAGTTACAAGAAGTTGATTAAAAAGTTAGCTAAGAAAATTGGGGTAGATCGAGCTATTGTTCAGTTGCAAGTTACATGTAGATATCCTCATCTTGTTGCTCCCGGGATTGCAAACTACATTCCATTTGTAATCGACAATGATATGGGTATGGAAGTCATGTTTGATGTTTCTGCTCAGTTTGGTGGGTTGAGTAGCTTACAATTGTATGTTAAGATAAATTTAGTTGATAATGTGAATGTTGAGGAGTTTGAAACCTATGAGGAGCCATTACAAAATGAGTATGTTAATGACATGGATACCTTCCAGATGGGTTCTTTAAGCTGCTATAGTCAGAGGGATGCTGGAACAAGTACACAAACATATGTGGAAGAGGAAGAGGAAGAGGAAGAGGAAGAGGGAGAGGAAGAGGAAGAGGAAGAGGAAGAGGAAGAGGAAGAGGAAGAGGGGGAGGAAGAGAGAGAGGAAGAGGGAGGTGGTGAGGGTGAGGAATTGTATAATGATGATGATAATGATTCAGATTATGAAGAAAATATTGGGTTGCTTCTAAATGAAGATCTTGATGATGGATATGATGATTGCAGTAGTCCTACTGATGTTAGAGAGAATGAGGGAGAAGATTTGGTGTTACATTTGGTTGCTTACGAAGAACCACAACATCATGTGCATGAGAGAGTCGGGTATCAATTTTATCGTGATATTGGAGAAGGATCGGAGATATATGATGATAACCAATATGACTTTGATGAATGGAATGTAGAACATCATGACATTGCCAAAGGTATTCGGTTTTCAAAGAAGTCAGAGGTGCAGCATAAAATGAAGTTGTTTCATATTAAGAAAAATATGCGCTTCAAGGTAAAACGAAGCACAACCCGAAAGTGGACTATTGAGTGTTTGGTGAAAGATTTTCCGTGCAATTTTTATGTGAATGTGAGTTTGAAGAATGCCGGGTATTGGGAAATTACCAAATACAAGGGTCCTCATTCTTGCTTGGCAACTGAAATTAGCCAAAATCATCGAAACATGGATGCTAAGTTCATAAAGGTGAAGTTTTGGAACTGGTTAAGGCTGATCCCGAGTTGAAGATTGTACTAGTGAAGGCGGAAATAAAAAAAGCCTATGGGAAGGAAGTTTCATATAGAAAGGCATGGTGTGGCAAACAAAAAGCTATTGCAGAGGCATATGGAGACTGGGAAGAATCTTACATAAGACTGCCACGTTTGTTAGCTGCCATCCAAAAGTGGAACCCTGGAACCATTGTGGAGCATTCTGATCCTCCTCCTCCCGGTGCTTTAGGTATGTTTGATCGTGTGTTCTGGGCATTTGGCACTTGTGTGGAAGCATTCTCTCATTGTCGTCCTGTTATTTCTGTTGATGGCACATTCCTGCATGGAAGATATAGAGGGGTTATTCTTATTGCCATGGGTGTCGACGCAAATGATAGTCTACTTCCTCTCGCATTCGCTATTGTTGAAAAAGAGGACTATCGAAACTGGTGTTGGTTTCTGCATCTTCTTAGCAAACATATTGTTAAGGGTCGTGAAGTTTGCTTGATATCTGATCGGCATAATGGCATCCTTTCCACGGTTGGAGACATTGCCAGCTGGCCACGAAATGTTATCCACAGATGGTGCATGTTGCACTTGCGAGCTAATTTTCTTAAAGCTCACAAGGGCGTTGGATTGAAAGATCTTTTTTGGCGTGCTGTTAGCACCACCCAAGATAGAAAGCTTAAATGTTATCTGAGGCAAATTAATATCATCAACCCTGAGGCTACTAAATGGTTTGAGAACTTGGATGCTAGAAAGTGGACAATGGCTCACGATGGTGGATATAGGTACGGCATTAAGACTACTAATTTGTCGGAAGTTTTTAATGGCGTTATGAAAGGAGCTCGGGGAATGCCAATTTCAGCAGTTGTTGAGACCTCATTCTATAGGTGTGTGGCATACTTTCAAGATAGACTCACTAAAGCAATTAGTGCTTTAGGGGGAGATCCTAATGGCATCCCACCACCAAATGCCACGCTACAATTCAGTGAGAGAATCGATCGAAGATACCGATACAACTTGGATAAGGCTGGGTTTCATCACGTCACAAGGTTTAACACTACGTCTGTGGGTGTTTATAGTGTGACGACCAGGGTACGTGGTGACAAAGGTGGACACATTCAAGTTGTGAGATTGCGTGATCGAACATGCACTTGTGGCAAATGGATGCAATATCATTACCCTTGTTCGCATGTGCTTGCGTGTTTCAAATCGCAAAGTGTCGATGGTATGAGTTATATTCATCCTTTTTACAGCCTTGCCTCGTACTACAAGACGTGGAGTTGCTCTTTTCATCCAATCCATGACGAGGCCTATTGGAATGTAGATCATATTGTCCCACGTTTTTACCCTAACCCGGAGCATCGACGTGACAAGAAGCAAGGGAGACCCTGTCAAGGCGACTGAGAAACTCTATGGATTGGCAAGTTGCAAAAAAAAAGAATCGTTGTGGGATTTGCAAGTTAGAAGGTCACACGCGAAGGAGATGTCCAACTCTTAGACGAAGAGTTAATTGTTATTTTTATTATTACTTCTTAAATTACGTACTTTGAACTTTTAAGTATTGTTGTTTTATTTGAACTTGTAATATTGTTTTATTTGAACTTGTAATATATTGAACTTGTAATATATTTAACTCTTGGTGGAGTATGACATCAAATATATTTGTAGTTGCGAAACTTAAAACGACCAAATGGGTCAACCGCTCCATTTTATAGCAAATAAAATATGAATAAAAACTGAAATAACATTAAAATAAATAGTTAAAATTAGTGATCACATCCCGATTACATAGGATAGAAATACAAGTTCAACAAATTCAACAACACATACATTAATCAAACATTAAAATAAAGAGTTCAAATTAGTGATCACATCCCGATCACATAGGATAGAAATACAAGTTCAACAGCCAACAACTTTTACATGAAAAACTCCTTCATGGAAAATCGATGGGATGAAATCCTTATGGAATACCCGCAACACAAATAAACTAATGTCATTTGTTGAACAATCACCCACTCACAATCCGTACCTAACAATTTTATCTTGAATACATTGGGAGTGTGATGTTGAGATAATGTGATTTACGTGAGGGGGAGAAAACAACAATCTAAAAATTACAAAACAACATGATTAGATGGCAATATTAATAATAGGTTCCAATGGTTGCATTTTTAATACATCATACCCGATGAAGTATCGTAACGTAACCAACAACTATGTCATTTCCGAATTCACTCTCAGTAAACACCTTATGATGAATTGAAGCACCTATTGTTCCCGTAGGATCCTATCAATTTTACCTTAATTAGTAAGATAAGACACATACTAATCATGCTAGAAAACATACAAAACTCATATGCTAACCTTCAAAGTCACCATAGCGTCACCAAATTCATTTCGTGTGATGGTCTTGACAACACCAACGGCAACATTAATCCTATCAAATCCATTAGGAAATCCGCCCGTGACAGTATTCAAAGGGGTAGCAGGAATCATACCATCGCCATTGAGCAGTTCAAGTGCGGAGAGCCAAGGACTGCGTTCGAAATCTTTATCCTCCTTGGGATCTTCAATCGCTCTCCTCACATACTCTTGGGTCGGAATTAGAGGTTCCTGAGAGGATCCCCCCCTCTGACGATCGAGGTTTCTCTGGCGCATAGCCAACTGCACGTCACCAGCTGGACCAGGAATCAGACGCTCTGAAGAGGGTTGAGACAGATTTATTTGAGAGAGGTGAGAGGGTTGAGGGTTAGATGTTTGGCCTTCAAAATGAGGACGGGGATTAGAATGGCGTTTGAGTCTGCGATCCATATTTGAGTTTTGTATGAAGCAGGTTGTAATGAAACCACTCCTTCCTTTTAAAGGGGAATTCAGATTTGATAAATCCGGCATTAGCAGTGCCGGATTTGAAAGTTAAGATAAATCCGGCATTGGCAGTGCCGAATTTGTCAGTGAAGATAAAATCGGCATTGGCAGTGCCGGATTTGAACGTATATTTAGTAATCCGCTTGTACTAAAAAGCCAATTTATTTTGGAAATTATTTTATTAACTCTTAATAAATAATCTTAAGAGTTTCTCGTTGTATCGTTTAATTAAAGCATTACAAAATTTAAGAAAAGTTATTACAATTTTTTTAATAAAATAATAAAATGTATGAAAATTTATTACTCCCTCCGTCCCAAAATTGTCATATATTAGTGGTTAAAGTTCAACAAAAAAGTCAAATGGGACAAACATTTTGAGACGGAGGGGAGGGATTACAATATGTTAAAAAGGTAAATCAAGTCAGATGGGGCGATCGCCCTCTTCCATTAGCGCGTTCGCGCGAAGTTACTGGAATTTAGGAGCGATCGCTCCATTAAGAGGGGCGACCGCTCCCATGTCAAAACTGAGCCAATCTTGTTATACTCCCTCCGTCCCAAAATGTTTGTCCCATTTTTGACTTTTTTGTTGAACCCGTTATTGTATAAAATGAAAAATATTATAATTACAGTTATTGCACATATACAGTGTATTATCAAAATGTCTAATACATTTTGATCAAAAGCTGGACATTTATTTTAGGATATATAATTTAAACACTTGGTATAGTTTCTGTGATTGCAGCGATCCAAAAATAAATTTTTAACATAACACAATGTTTGCTTAAAATAAATAATGTTTTGCTGAAAACAAACATCAGCCATACCACCAGGCACACTACAAGAAGGGAAGAAATAAAATAGATTTAGCGAGTCAAACCAAAGATGAAATTAACAACGAGTTTGTTACAAACCAAAAATAAAGATGTCTTTGGGACACACCCCAACATAAAACCAAGTTTGCATGCCAACAAAGGCATGACGAATTAAAATACAAACCAAATATGAAATATTGTTTATGAGGATCCCCTCATCAAATTAAACTACAAACCAAAGCTGAAATTAACAAAGAGTTTTAAAATTCAACAAAAAGCATTAATCTTCAATACTGTCCACCATAGCCCGACCCATCTCCCGGTGGTGGTGGCATCCGTCCTAGGATATTCTGGAGCAACCGAGTCTGCTCCTCCTGCTGATGATCATGTTGTGACATCCAAACATTTTGTTGTGCCCTCCAAGCCTGAGCCGTCTCAATCTCTGCATCCACGCGGACGGATAAATTACTAAAATCTCCCCTCAGATCGCTAATCTGACTCTCCACGGAGCCAATCTGCTCTGACAGATAATAAGCAGCCTCGACCGGGTCTGCTCGCCACTCATCCTCCTCCTCATCATCATCATCATCATCTCCAGCATGAGGTCTCCTAGATGACCCCTCACCCCTCTTTTCATTCTGACATTTAGTGGTGAGGGTGAAATAGTTAATCTTTGGACCTCCTCTAATGTCCTTGTTAACTAACCTGAGGTTAAATCCCGATTTTGCTATCAGGGATGTGATCAACAATGGAAAATTATAGTTGGTATTGGCCATACCCTTAGCCGTCTTCCATATCTCATTACTGATTATTTTTCCAAAATCAATTGTTTTTCGTTGAACTATCATGTGCATCAGAAATGCACGTCTCCAATTCACCTCATTAAAATGAGAGGAGGGGAGGATCCTCTCACAAATAAATCTATGAATATACTTCATCCAATTGTCCATGTTTCGAGCCTTGACAATTACACCCTTCTTCACATTCCTAGGGTCAATTACCCCGAAAGTCGGAGCTATCAAATGCAAATTTTCCTTAAAATTTTTTCCTATACTCTCCATCTCTTTGGTATACTCACAACCATCCTCCTCAATGTTGGTGGCTAACCCGTAATGTTGATTAATCTCATTCCTATCATATTTTACCTCCAGTCCCCGCACAAATGACTGTCCCGTATTCCCCCGTTCAAAAACATTAGCATAAAATTCTTTTACTAAAAGTGAAGCTCCATAGTTTGGGGGCTTACTCCCCAACTTTCCCCAATTGTATTGGGTAACATATTCATCTAAATACAAGCCATTAAAATCAAATTCCCTCTCCGGGTTGAATGGCTTGGTTTCATATAACTCAAAAAAAATTTGAGCTTCATTCCCAACAAATTTAGAAGCATCATATGGGGGACCGGGAGGGGTTGTAGTGTTGGTGGTAGTGGTTCGTGCTCTTTTAGGAGGCATTGTAAATCAAAACCCGAAGATATAGATTGAAAGCTTACTTTGGAATTGGCTGGAATGTCGCCGGAAAGTCGCCGGAAAGTCGCCGGAATCTTTTTCTTCAAAAACAAATGTTTGACAATCTTCAAAATGCACCTCAAACCTTGAATCTGTGCTTTAAAATGGATGATTGATTGATTTTGGGTTGAAGAAAATTGAATTTGGGGGTTGAAATTTAAAATTTGAAATTTGAGAGAGAGAGAGAGAAGGGGCGGCTGGTAGGGTTTTTGATTGGGAGAGGGGGAGGTTGTTTGGTATACCAGCGTTCTTGGGAAATTCGCTTAGGGAGCGATCGCACGGGGTCAAGGGAGCGATCGCCCCTTTTCTCTGTAAAAATAAGGCGATCGCTCGTATATAGGGGTGATCGCGCACCTATATTTGTAATTTAATAATATTTTTTATTTATATTATACTTTTTTTTATTTAAAGAATCCGGAATTATTACTTCCGGATTACATTAGGGGCGATCGCCCTCTTCCATCCGCGCGTTCACGCGAAGTTACTGGAATTTTGGAGCGATCGCCCTATATGATGGAGCGATCGCTCCCTTGTCCATCCCTCTTCTCTCAAATTCCAATCAGTTATTTAACGTTTTTTGTTAGTTTTTTTTTTTTGAATTTTCCTCAGGTTTTTAACGATTTCAGTTAGTTTCTCAGAATTCCAGTTAGTTTTTTAGAATTTTTCGCCGCTTAACGTTTTCCAGCTTAGTTTTTCGAAATTTCGCTAGTTTTCAAATTGTAATCTTTATTAAAAAAAATATATAGAGTACAAAACTTAACAATAATAAAAAGAATAAGTATTATAGAAAATTGACCACATCCCGGTCACGTAGGATACCCGTCAAGGATAATTAGACGGGGTAAATTCATCAGGAGGATTGCGAATCCTACTCCCTCTCCTCGGCATACGACGACCACCTGATCTAGATTGTTGAGATGAGGATGAGGATGATCCATCGGACTTTCGAAAACCGCACACGAGGCAAATGGAAACTAGGCCTAAATCCCGAATCCCGAATGCCCGCTCAGCGTCCGAGTATAATTGCTAGAAGAAGGGAAGGAGCTCGAGGCGGTTGCGTGAAACCAAACCGATTCATCAATTCGGTAAAAGAATTACCCGGTCCCGTCTCGGGTGAACTCGTCTGATCGAACTCAAACCGATGCATATCACCGTATTGATCCCGCATCTCCGGCTCATCCCGCAAACCTCGGTAATCCGCCACGCCTACGAACCCGATTCTCCCTCTGTGGCTCCTCTTCAGCAGTATGATCAACCTTGGAGGGGGAGCTTGGGCTTGCAGTCGTTGCTGCTCCCTAATATGTGTCAGTGTTTTACTGACACATTGTTGAGTGTAATTCACCAGGTCTTCCAAGGATGTGGCATTCTGGCTATATATGTACATCCCTTGAAGACTTTGAATCTGTTCAAAACAATGAACTAAAATTAATTAATACGGAAAAATGGTATTGTTTTTTGTAAAATCATTGTATGTAATATATAACTTACCACACCCTCATAACCAGTTGAACGTGGCCTGAACCCTAGTCCCTCCACATTAGACGAATTGTGGATGAGCGATCGAGTAATACGCCTATACCATGTCAAATAGGGGTGATGGTAACTCATATCCACTTCACCAAACTCTCCATCAACGACATTAAACTCCCGTTCATTCCACTTTGCTATGTGCTGACCATGTTCTTGCATCCAGCTAACGCCCGACCGACCTTGCCGACTAATCCGATGCAAGTCCAAACCGGTGTCGCAGCCATCGTGCACACCTCAACCATCCCAAATTGTCGCATTACGCGATCTCGGAAAGTGGCATTCAACCCTCTCAAAGCAGATGAGGGGCACCTTCGCCCTCCATATAGCTTGGCCCCGAAGGCGTAAATTCGAATCGGCACACCGTTGTATGGCCGCCACACAACCCGATCCTTGTCTAAATATGACAACCGGGTCTCGATAGCCTTGCAGTTATGGGCAACAGAAGTATACGACAATGGACCCTTCCACCTACATATGAAACCATTGACATAAAAAATAATGAGTAAAAAAGCGATATATTACAAAACGGATCATTTACAAAATGAAGTAATTGAAATATACCGTAACCCACTGGGTTGCAATCCAAGAAGTGTTATTGCATCCTGTCTCCTAGGTTGTGTACACAACAACCTCTCCCATGCCCAAAGCTATAAAAAATTATCATTACGTACAAAAAGCATTAAGTCCACTAGCATAATGTAATCATTTATAATTGACATACCTGTACAATGGTTAAGAAGCCACCACACCCTTTCGAATCGTGCTGAGATGCTACACACATCTCCCTATACAAGAAGGCCAACGCTCCACTACCCCAACCGTATCGACCAATATTATTTATTTCCCTAAAAGTGCGAGGTACATCAACTTCACTAGGTTATCGATGAGACGGGCATAATGTATGACCCCAATAATAAGAAAATGTAGGCTCGAGTATATGTCTCAATCATATGCTCGAACGCATTATTGGGAAGCTGTTCAAAATGAGGGAAGTGTCCTGGAACCCATCTCATTGATATCATTCCACCTCTTTTGATGTCAGCTGAGGGTGCAACCCCAAATAACTCCTCAACAATCTCAACCCATGCCCCCGCACTCCTACTAGTTTCGAACTAGTCACCGCATTCCGTCTACAGAAGACCACACAACATGCCAATATCCTCTAAGGTGATGGTCATCTCCCTACAGGTAAGTGAAAAGTGTGGGTCTCTCGGACGCCATCTTTCAATCAAAGCCTCAATTAAATGCCAATCATATTGTATATGACCTAATAAATACACTCCATAAAAATCCCGTATTTATAAGCTTATCTTCTATCCTCCAATCAACTCTAGCTGGAAGTACTGGACCACGCCTAGGTCTTAAATTGGTTAACTGTTGTCCCTCCCAAATATATTTAGATCTATGTGTATCCTGAGAAGTCAATACATGTGGATCGATTGGCCCAGGATCAATAAATTGTTGTTGTTCATGTTGATTCATCTGAAATACAAAAATTTAATAGTAATTAAATTTAAATGGGACATAAAGTTTTGCTACATTTAAATAGAAAAATTGCAACATGTTTGTCAAAGTAATTTTAACAAACACTTTATTTTAAATCTAACTTAAAAAAATTCTAACTAGGCAAAAATTAAATTACAATTGTTTAATTCATTCACAATCAAAAATTAAGTACATAAATCACAATAGTTTTAACAACAAATTATATAAAAATGCACAAATAAAAATTCTTAGAAAAATATATATAGCTAAAATTAAAAACCCAAAACAAATTAAAAAAAGAAATATAACTAACCATTCTTAGGTACCAAACTAACACTTTCTCTCACAACTCTTTAAACTTCTTCTCTTCTCCTTCTCCTTCTCCTTCTCCTTAATTCTTTCTTTCTCTATCTCTCACTGCACTTGCTCCTTCTTCTTCCCTGTGTTTCAATTGGAAAGTAATTGAAAATTTGAATCCGGAGATGGTGTAACCGGATTCAAATTAAAGCAAATCCGGAATTTACATTTCCGGATTTGAAGATACGCCACTAAGGAGCGATCGCTCCATATGGGGGGCGATCGCCCTCTCTTTTTTCCAGAATATTAATTTGCTTTTTTACTTTTTTTTAAAAAAAATAAAAAATAGAATCCGGAGTTATCAATTCCGGATTACACTATGAGCGATCGCCCCCAATAAACGTGCGATCGCTCCCTATTTTCCAGAAAATATTATTTTCCTAATTTATCAGCTTTGGAAAATAAAAAAAAAAAATAGAATCCGGAATTGGTGACGCCGGAGTACACTTGGAGCGATCGCTCTATATAAGGACGCGATCGCTCCCTTTTTACGGACATATTATTTTTGGAAATTCATTTTTGGAAAACAAAAAAAAAAAAAACAAAACCAATTCCGGAATTGGTAATTCCGGAATTCATAATCCGGAATTACCAGTTCCGGATTTCAAGCCAAAAGTGCTACTATGGTACTTAAGTTTTTAAAAATGTTATTTGGATATATAAATTTTAAAAAAGCTATATTTTTAAAAAAAAAATCCCACGCATGTACTAGACAAGTTGGACAAAATTGAAATGCAAATTAGTTATTAAGGAGTGAAATGTAAATTTTTAAAAATTGATGACCGTTACAAAATGTATTTTTAAAAAATAATATTTTTTGAAAATATAATATATTGTGAAAAGCCGTAATTTTTTTTATAATTTTTAAATTATGTTAAAATAAATGTTATAAATATAAAAAATGTATTTTTAAAGAAAATAGTATTTTTTTAAAAAGAAATTAATTAATTTTTAACGTAAATCTTGTAAAATAAATGTTATAAATTTTAAAAAATTGTATTTTTAAAGAAAACAGTATTTTTTAAAACAAAATTAATTAATATATTTAGTTTTTATTTAAAAACATATATATATAAATAAAAAATTGATTAAATAAAATAAATATTTACAAAAAATATGCTTACCCAATTTATATTTTTTTTCTTAATCAAGTTTTTTTTAATGAAACACAATTTTACCTATTAAAATATATAAAAAATAAATGTTAAAAATTATAAATATAAAAAAAATTAGAAAATAATTAAATCATTGAATTAGCATTAGATAATAAAAAAATGAAATTATCATTTAAGGTCTTTATTAATTGCATTTTATTACATTTTTTTGAATGAATAAAATTTATTAAATTTTTCTTTAATGTAAAAATACTTTTTATTTACATTATATTTTTCAATTAATTCTTTATTAAGTATTTTCAATAAGAAATTATTTTCATAAATTAAACATTTTCACCACCATCAACCTTCATCTCCATCATCAACCCACCACCATCTCCACTAACAGTCCTTCATTTTTCATTAAACCCATATTCAAATCAAAACACCCACATTAATTTTACCTTATCAAACACAAACATTGCAAGAATCTTCAGCGAAAATGACAGATCTTGTGACTGTGGATTTGAAGGTGAGAATTCGAACTGGTCTTCGTGTAGACGTGCGAGGGAGGGCGGCGGTGTAAGGAAGAAACGAATTATTTAGGGCCGGAGAAAGGGAAGGGGAAGGGGAAAGAAACGCTGGCGTCATAGCCGTGGTTGGAGGACGGGGTAAGGGAGGGAGAGGAATGGTTGTTCTTTAGAGTGAGATGAGGCTGACCAGATTTTTGGTTTTTGGGGGGCGTCACCGGAGAACGTGGGATGGATGCCGGAGAAGATGTCGGAGGTAAGGAAGGGAGAGAGACAGGGATTAACGTTGACAGGGGAGGGGGTGGGGTTTTATTTGTTGTTGATTTTATTTATTTCACCCCCACTTTTAATTTATTTCACTTAGCCCCTTAAATTGAAATATCAATGCAAACTAACCAAATCAATTAATCACGTGAGTGGCACATGCTATTTAACCGTATTTTTAACGAAAATCGTCAAAAAGCCTTTAACTGGCAAAAAATTTAGATATTGAGCCCTGATTTGACAAAATTTATATATGGGGCCCTGTTTCGAAAACACCCCCTCGAGTTCAGGCCCTAAATTGCAATTTGCCCTTTAATTAATTAGGTAGTATTTTGACTAACTAAAAAAAAACACTACAGAGAAATTTTGGTGATAAATATTTTAAAATAATTTTACTTAATTATTTGAACATGTGAATAGAAAATTATTTTTCAATGTATGAGTAATATTTATATTTTGGACAAATTGTAATTCGTTAATCCGTATTTGGCTCACTTTTGCACAATTTCTCGCGAAATGACGAAATTACACCATTAAAGGTCATGTACAAGGCACATGTGTTCCATTTCGTTAAGAATTTAACGGTTTGTTAATTTTTATATCAGATTGCAACAAAATGGCAAATTTAGAAATAAGATGACACGTTATGAAACTCAGGTATCGTATTGCAATTGTGTGTAAAACTCAGGTTAACAAATTGCAATTTGTCCAAAAAGTTGTCCTATTTTATCAAATAAACATATAAAAGAAGCAAAACACAAAAAGATTGTCGAATTAATTTTTCTTGTGAAGCACGAATTACTAAAATGTTGATTATGAAATTTGAGGAAACAGAAATAGATCATACCTTAGTTGAGGGGGAAGGGTGATGCTAGGCGGGTAGGTTGAAGGGTGCAATGGTTCTTGAACGACTGTGAAAGAAGAACTGGGAAGGAGAAAGAGGGCTCAAACTCGAGATGAAGATGAGTGGGGGGTGTGTTTTATAATTCAAAAGGGTAAAAAGGGAAAAGTTAGGATGTGTTATGTTAAATGTAGGTGTTTGGTGGTGAATTTATCATTAACGGGTTTACTTATCAATTTTTCGAGTTTATATTAGGGGTGAACTTGGTTCGAGTTGTTTCATTTTTTTTTGGAAAAAAAGAGAAAATCGGAACCAGACCAATAGTCCGCTTCTCAAAAAAATTAGAACCGAAATCAACCCAATAGATATGAGAACCAATACATTGATCCGGTCCAGAACCAATAGAAGACGTACCAGAACTAGGACCAAACCAATACTATAATTTTATATCCACAGAAAGAGTTCAGCAAACTGTAACCCGCTCGGGGAAAGGGTTCTAGAAGAGGCTGAAATATTAAATTTTGCTTATGCTTCTTTTATTAGTCCACTTCTCCAAAAATGAATTTGTCGAGAGGCAATGAAGCAAAAGGTTCATCTTGTAAAGGTACCAAGTGACTTCCCAGAAAGAATTTCTCTAAATCCATAAATTTGTGAATTCCGAGAAGCAAGCATGAGTACAAAAACACAATGGCTGAACAAGAAAAAAAAAATGTATTTATATTTTTCAACTAGGGTTTTATTTTGTAGGTAAAAAATAAAAATTATATATTATATATATATATATATTGGTCCGATCCGATTTCAGAATCGAATTTTAAAACCCAAAATCGGGACCAGACCAATTATTCTTCTTAAAAAATTCTGGACCAAGACCAATCCAAAAAATTGGTTCGATCCAATTTTCATTGATCCGATCCGATTCTTTGGTCCGATCCAATTTTTTAAAAAACCTTGCTCACTCCTAGTTTATATAACAACTATCTTAACTCACATATATATAACGTTGTTCAAATACGTGGCCAAATTGCAATTTAATCACCTATGCTTGTGTCAATTTTGCAATTTGATTTCTAATGTTGAAAAAGTTGCAATTCAATTCCTAATTGACATTTTGTTGATAATTGATTTAAAAACTACTGAAATATTAGTTTTTTTTTCATGAAATTCAAGAAATGCGGCATGCACTTGAATTTTTAAAAGTTATAATGGTAATTTCACATTCATTTCAACTCCAACACCATCGACCACCACCATCATCACCACTCATTGCTTTACGTGTTTTCTTAATTAATTTATATTTTTGATTTTTTTTTCATTGATCAATAGCTATAAAGTACGTCATTTTGATGTTAAAAAGTAATTCATTTTTCTCTTACGAAATGATCAGCATGTCTCTTAAAAAATTATTTGCATGATACATTACTTTAATTTCGTAAAAAACTAATACTTTATTAGTTTTTACACCAATTTGCAGCATCGACTTGTAACTATTTCAATGTTTATAACCAAATTGTAAAATCGATACAAATATATACTCCATCCGTTCCGCATAAAAATGAACTCTTCCATTTTGTACAGTAATTAAGGAAAAGTGTAAGTGGTGTAAGTGTTATGAGTATGAAAAGTGAAGTAGGATAGAGAAAGTGGGGATAAGAAATAGTAAGTTGATTGGTGTTGTGAGTGTAAAAGTAAAGTAGGAGAGAGAATGAGTGAAAGAAATAATAAAGATTCTTTGCCATTTTAAGAAAGTGCATTCTTATGTGGGACGCCAAAAATGACAAGAGTGCATTCTTATACTGGAGGGAGGGAGTATATATATGCGAACTAGAGCAAGCTCGTGTCCAAGGACACGTGTTTATTTTTTATTTTTTAATTTAATTTTTTTAAAGGGCAAAATGAGAAAGAGATAATTTAACGAGTGTAAAATGGAAAATTTGGCCATTAATACTGTTCTTCCAAACGGTAGCAAAGACAAGTTGTAAGTTGTGTTTTATACTATACATTGCTATTTGCACCCAATACATTCCTCAAACCCGTAAGTAATTTTGCCCTAACGTTCCCAGCACATTATACAAATCGCTCGGTCAATCTCCAATCGAGTTCTTCGTCCTATTTCCTTTTCTCTTTCAATCACTGATTCTATAACAGATTGGAGTGCCGGTCAGACTGTGAGGATCGATCATTTGATTGATCGATTGATTGAAAGGTTTCAGCGTAAGCCTGCAGTTTTTGTTTTTCGTGTTTTTTTTTTTTTACTTTAATTGATGACTCAAGTCTTGCATTTTTTTCGTTATCTTGTTTGTTGGATTTTCAATTCTCAATTATTGGACAGAGAATCGTTAAACTAAGGTTTATGTGTGTGATTTGTAATGTTTGGTAGTTGTAAACTGGATTTGATGGAATTTACTTCATTGTAATTTGAACTATTACTCCTCAAGTTTCTTTATTTAGTGGTAAAATTATTATTTTTATTTCCCATCTATAATTTCTTTGTGAAACCTCTGTAATTGTTTAATCTTCAGCTGGTGAAAATATAGCTAAGTTAAACCCTTGCCACATTCTTAGTTTGAGTTTGTAAATATGATTTATGAAAGGGCCAGCTTTGAAGTGAAACAGGGGAAGTTGCACTGTTGATGGGTGTTTTTTTCCTTTGGTTCTTTGTTGGAAGGGGTTGGATGTCTTAAATCCACATTATTTTTTGACTGTTAGGGACCTAACTTGAGTTTGGTTAGGTTTCTTCATAAAGTAGAACAATATAAACATTGGAAACTGCATGTGCTAGAATCTAAGTTAGTTTTTGGAGGAGTTTCTTTTTGTGTATGGGAATTGGGAAGTAAATATGTTGATGCCAGATTGAGGGGGCTGCCCCAACCCTTGTTTCGTGTCTTTGAAGTGCACAAGATGGGTTTTGAATGACAAATATAAGAAGTGGCTGCCATGTGTACAATGCAAATATGAAAACCAAGATACACTTTTTGGGGCTCACCAGTGGAATTAGAAGTCCTATGCTTCATGTCTGAAGTTGGGGTTCTCATTTATTTTTCACATTTAATAAAGTATACAAAGAGACATCTCAAGAACTTTTGCCCCTGCGTGACCCAAGGCTCCTGCAAAGATTAAGTGAAAAGTATTGTAGTTTTCATCTTTAATCTTATCGTCATTGCAGGGGAGTGATTTATTATCCTCATTCTAATATCAATGATATTTTCTATATAAATTTTCTTGAGGCGATACAAAAGAGAACTTTCGAGAGTCATGCTGTGTCTCAGGAACCTCTTCAATATGGTCAAAAAATATTAATTTGTATCAAACTTGAACTAGTAACTAATCCCAACATGGAAGTGCTGTTATATTTCTGATCAGATAATAGTTCTTACGCTCGCAGTTATATGTTTCTCGACCATATTAGATAACATAAGCAAGCCTAAGCACCATTGTGAAAAGCCTGCAACATTTGCCAGCTCAATTTTCTTTATTGTACTCTATTTGCAGTCATGGGTGGACCTAGCAAGGGGCAAGGGGGGGCCACTGCCCCTGTTTGACTTTTTTTTTTAACCCAACTACTTTTCCTCTATAAATACAATTATACTCCTTCCCCCACTAAAAAAATACACTTTGGTTTAGATATGGGAATTAAACTTATATTTTGAACATGAGGATTAAGTGTAAGTGAATAATTGTTGTGAGTATGTAAGTGTTAAAATATTTTAATTTTAGAAAAGTGTAATTTTTAATGAGACACCCAAATAGGTAAAGAGTACAACTTTTAGTGAAAAAGGAGGAAGTATATGTTGAAGTAAAATGTTTTATATTTATGAATTTTTATTTGTGGATATGATTTTAGATGTTGAACAACTATATATGTTGAATCTTTTGGTACGTGTAATTATGTTATACATGTGTTGAGATCAACTGATGTATTATTGTCACAATTAAAGCAAATACTTAACTATATTTATGTCTAATGTTGTACTAATATATGTGAAGAAACAACCAAAAAATATTTCTGGGGCGCTGCCCCCGAACCCCCTTTCATCATTACCCCCTTTCATCATTCCTTTACTCCAGTTTTTTCCTTGCCCCCCTTTCTACAGTTTCTGCGTCCGCCACTGTTTGCAGCAATCTTAATTTTTTTCCTGGTTTACTTGTCGAGATATGTGAACTAAGTGACAGGTTTGTATGTCTTGTGGTACCTGTATTAGCTTGGATTTGGGTTCATTTACCATGAGATGTGATGGCACTGCCGTGAGTAGACAATTATCTTAAAAATGTTGATGATGATGCATTTCGTTAACAATTTTCATAGAAAATGAGTTGGTCTCAAGAAAAACCAGTTTTTCCCAAGACATAGGAAAAACGAGTTCTTAAACCAGACCGGGTGACTGCGAGTTTGTGTGTTAAAATGTGCCGGTGTAATGTAAAAACAAGTGCAAGTGGTAGGGTTTTTAAGCTCTAGTCGTAGTGTTTTTGAGTGCCAGAAGTGGTAGTGTTGGTAGTTTTAAAGAATGCCAGTGCCGGTGTTTGTGTTAAAGAGTGCTAGTGTTTGTGTTAAAGAGTTCTAGTGTTTGTGTTAAAGAGTGTTAGTGTTAGTGTTAAAGAGTGTCAGTGATAAGTGTAATAGAGATTGTCGGTGGTAGTGTTAAAGAGTGCATGTTGTAGTTTTTATAGAGTGTCATTTACAACACCGTGGGTTTGAAAAGAAGTTCCACTTATTTACAAAAATGCCAGCACCCAGTTAAAAAACACGTTTTCCTAATTATTTTGAAAAAAACTGTGTTTATAAGATTTTCTCTAGAAAAAATTGGACGTTAACTAAATCTTAACTAGGCATAAGCATTACTAGATAAGGATTTGAAGATCCTGACCGATCTTTATTGCTAATAAGTTGCATGTTTACTTTTTCTAAATTTAAAGCTTGACCCTCCATAATGAATGGCTTCACTTTAGACGGGGTTGCTGGAGTAATACTGGTGTCCTGAGGGTTGGCATTTTTAGTGCATATATGCACTTCATTTCACAGTGTTTGGCCTCACTTTATACGTCAGGAGAATAGATTGCTTTCTTTTTACTTGATTTCCTTTTTATGACCCTAATCGTGTATTATAAGAGTTTGAAAAGGGGTGCTCCAGGGTGATTTCTATTTTTGAGGAGTTCTTTAAAGATGGAGGCCAAGACATGAGGGTTGTTTCTCTTCAGTTTACAATGGCATGACTATCTGTTTGTGCATCCATTACAGGAAACCTTTTCAATCGTCTTGCTCCTGAAATTTGTGACCGATCATCAGGAGCTTTGCAGGGGTATCATTGACTGGTCCTGGGAAATGGATCCTGGTCGCTATCAGCAAGGATGGGAATATAACAGCGTAATTTGTGGTTTCCTTCTTAAACACATATATGGGATGATATACAAGATATTAGGACTGTTGTGATTGTCCATTTTTTCTGCCATCTCATCCTTAATGAACAATGAGAGAAAGCCGTGGGGAAGTGAGGATATGGAAACGATTTCCGTACTAGATCCATGCTTATTACTTGCTGACACAGCTTATTCTCTTGAATCCACAGGCTTTAGAAGGGTATGGTGCAGTCCATGAGCCTAACATTCGGTGAGTGCTGATTCATGCTTAGCAGCAAAGGTTATTGTCTGTTGGTAGACTTTATATTTGATCAATGTACACCTTTGTTTATGGATTTATTTAGCAGTTGCTAGTCTTAATACTCAGGATACCACTGAGTTGTTTGTGTGTTAGTCGGTGTGTATGCTCTTCACGTTCTTGTCATATTGCTGTCTGTTTCTACCTTTCACATTTGCCTTATGTTCTATTTGGCAGGGTGGGCAGCTCATACGACGATAGGAGGTTTTTAGATGAGAGATTCCCAAGGGATGACATCTATTCAAGAAATGCCTTCCACCGCGACATACCGGAGAGGGAAAACTACTCACGTCCACCAGTTGGTATGTGGCCTCAAAGTAGGGGGAGAAGTTATGAAGAAGAATACCCACTTGATAGGGATTCTAGGCGACATGAGAAGCCCTATGTTGACCCATATGAGATGGACACCTTCCATGAAGCTGATAAGTATCATCAGGTTGACGCATATCAGGAATACGACAAGTCAAGGGATGGCTATCGCAATGTTGACTACTACAATGATCCAGGGTTGGACAGGCCTCCAAGGTATGCTGCACGCGATCGGGAAGATTATCCAATTGATAATTACGACAATAGTTCTCGCATTTCCATGAGCAGGGAGGATAGTCGCGAGAGAGATTATGATTATGGCAGGCATAGCTACGATTCTGATTATGAACGAGGGGGTAGGAGAGGTAGCAATTGGAGGAGGCATGAATCCCGTGATCGGGAACGTGACAGAAAAACTTTGAGTCGGGAAAGGGAACGGAGTCCATACAGAAGATATGAACGTTCCAGGTCGCGTGGTCGTGATGATCGTGTGAGGTCAAGGTCTCCTCGAGGTCGTAGTCACGGTCGAAGTTATCGAGAGGACAGCTATGATGATGACCGACACTATAGGACTGAGAGGAGAAGGGATCGTGATGAAAGGCGCCAACATGAGCAATATTCTGTGGTACACTTCTTTTGGACCTCTGCATATTACAACAGTATTTCCTGTTTGACATTATTCAAGGTTTTGAACCGAATGGCTGTTTTGGTTGCAGGTACCATCTGCTACTATTGTCCTAAAAGGTCTCTCACAGAAGACAACTGAAGAAGATCTATGCCAGATTCTTGTACTTCTCTGACCTAGCTTTTCTGCTGCATGTACCTCCTTTTTTAGTTAGTTGATTGTTATTGTGTCTTACATCCACCTCTCTTCACCATCACCAGGCTGAATGGGGCCCCCTTCGCCATGTTCGTGTGATTAAAGAGAGAAACTCTGGAGTCTCTCGTGGATTTGCTTTTATTGATTTCCCTTCAGTGGTATTGGTTGTGTCTGTCTTTTGTACTAGTAATTTTGTCAAAGGCACACATATTAATTATTATGATTTAGGTAGCTGCACGGTCAATGATGGATAGGCTTGGTGATGGGGGTATTGTTGTGGATGGTAGAAAGCTATTCTTCGAGTACAGGTAAATGCATATATATCTGGAACATTAGTAGCTTAAAGCAAGGTTCTAAAAAGCGCTAGGCGGATGCTAGGCGGCGGAGCCGTGCCTAGCGCGTAGGCGGGGACTAGTCGGGGACTAGTCGGGATTAGTCGGGACCTAGGCGGGGCTTAGAACTAGGCGTTGGAGAGGGGCCTAGCGCCTAGGCGGGGCCTAGGCGCCCTTAGGCGGGGTCTTTTAGAACACTGGCTTAAAGTGATCAGTGTTATTCTACCAGTGGATAATTTATTCCTATAATCTGTGAGGCTCACATGCATGATTTTCCATATTGACTAATATGTGTTTGTGGGTAGCTCACTGCATTTCCTGCAAGTTCAAAAATTATATATTTTTTGTTTTTTATTTTATTTTTTTTTTTATTAGGGGATCAACACATTTCACCGCTCCCCCCTTGATGCACTTCACAGAGGCGCCTAGCTATGCTAGGGAGGGCAATGTCATTCCCTCAAAAATTATTTTCTGTTGTGAAAAACTCGGGACTGTTTTGAGGCATTTCATTACTATTATCTTATTATTTATACGTTTCTGATGACAAAAAGAATAATTCTTCATATCGACTTCGGCTTCATATTTGGCTTGTGTATCCAAAGAAAACTAATTCCTATAGCTGTGTTCTTGTAATTGGATACTTGTCTCTTAGTACTGGTAATATTATTTCTATACACAGTCGGGTATGTAATCATGGACATCTCATGTTCAATACCTGAATTTTATTTAATCTATTTTCATTCTCATTCATAGTTTTTGGTTGTTAAGTCTTGAAACTATTACCTTCACCTCAACTCAGATCAACTCTTAGTTGCCGTACTTGTGCTTGGCTGATAGTATAGCCCAAGTGGATTTATTGTTAATCATGGTTGGGTGTTGCAGTAGCAAGCCAACTGGGGGAGCTAGTGGTCCTCTCGGATCTGATGATGCATCAAGATCAGGGCTTAGTCATAAAAGTGTCACAGTGCCATCTGATTGGATGTGCACCATATGTGGCTGTGTTAATTTTGAACGTCGGATATCGTGCTTTCAGGTTGGTCCTTAATACTCTTATGTTTTGTCACTCCTGCTAACAACTATATGTTCTGGAAGGTCTCCTGTTAGTTTGTCCTAAAATGCTTCCTTTTCATTTGCTTGGTGCTATTTTTTTGAATGATCCCCCTTCCAATTCTTCCCCTTCTCCATTCATTGAGTAGGCTGTTCATGACTTCTAAGTAGAACAAAGAAACGTTAAACATTTAAAATCCTTCACTACAAAGTACAAACTAATAGTCCCACAGAAGGAGTTCGTTTCATATTCAGGCACACTGGATTTTTCTTGACCATTTTCCCTCTTTTCATTTTGTGTCGAATTCTTTTACGTGCAATGCTTCAGTTTCATCTGCAGACCTGCTCTTGCAGACACGTCTCTGAAGTTAGATGTGCCACGCTACAGTTTATCATTTCTTAGATCAGGAAGCTCTATATTGTGATACTGTTTGATGCATACTCCCTCCGTCCCACCTCACTTAAGAAAACTTTCCATTTTGGGCGTCCCACTTCACTTAAGAATTCCCAAAATGGAAACCTTAAATCACTATTCTCTCCACTCATTCTCTCTCCTACATTATTTTAATACTCACAACACCATTATAATTACTATTCCCTCCACTCATTCTCTCTCCTATTTAATTTTTCACACTCACAACACTCTCTCCTAATACTATAATAATATTCCTTAATTCCCGTGCCATTTCAAAATTTCCTAAGTGGGCTGGGACGGAGGGAGTATATGTTTTCTATTTGTTTTGTTTATTATCTCTGACGGGCAGCCTGGGTTTGCTTTTCTGCATCACATCATGGCCATCTATGTTTTTTGTTTATCTTTTCACATTCAACAATGAGAACTTACACCTTATCTGTGTTTAACAGTGTAATGAAGCCAGAGGAGATGATGCTCCTTCAGCGGATATGACATCATCAAATCCTACTACACTTGAGAAGAAAGGAGAGACAGGTTAGAATGCTCTGTATGCCAATGCTTTTTTGAAGTTGAATGCATTATGTACTTATGAATCAGTTTTCTAAGATGTTATATCATCAGGTCCTACCCATGTTTTGGTTGTTCGAGGATTGGATGACAATGCTGAGGAGGATATGCTTCGCTACGAATTTTCAAAACATGCTCCAATCAAGGTTCAACTTCCTGGGACTTTTTACATGGGTTTTATTGTTTCTGTATATCTTTAAAAGCTATATGATATTGACTCCAAATTTCCAGGATCTTCGACTTGTCAGAGATAAATTTACACACGTTTCGAGGGGGTTTGCATTTGTTCATTTTCACTCGGTACGTTGAAGTTCCTTTCTCCCTACTCCACTGCAAGAGTAAAAGATTCTTATAAGTACAAGGAGCAGGAAAAGAATGTTCCTACACTTGTACAATTGTACGTATGCAGAGTCTTGCTATTAAGTAGTTATAGTCACATTTTGATGATTTATCTTGTTTCTCAGGTTGAAGATGCTACCAAATCCCTTGAAGCAACAAACGGGACAACGCTGGAGAATAATGGGCAGATACTGCGAGTTGCATATGCGAAAAGCATTCTTGGACAAGGGTCTGGGGCATCTGGATCTTCTCAATCAAGCAGTCTTGCTGCCGCTGCAATTGAGGCTGCAGCATTTTCGCAACAGGTATTCTCTTGATCTTATGATGTTTATACGTGGCATCATCATCGAGGTCACTTACAAGATACAAATATTGGTTTGGTCATGCTTTTTTGTAACTTAATATATCTCACAATTTTTTTTTGCTAAAATATGTTATGCATGAATCTCATGATTATACTAGTCTTTCTTTTCTTGTTTAAGCGATCAAGTTGAGGGGAGCTTGTATGCGTTGCTGGATTTACCTATTAAAGATTCTTACTTTTGACCATTCCAGTATGATGCTGTTGGGTGGGCACCAAAAGAATACAATCCAGCTGACAAACAATCCGCTGGTGGACAGGATCAGGGTGGAGAGCTTGCTGCTCAAAAGAACGCTTCAGCTCCACAATCTGGTTTTGTGTGGGATGAAGCATCTGGCTATTATTATGATGCTGCTTCTGGATTTTATTATGATGGAAATACAGGTTTGTTTCCTATGTAGGTGGTGTTTTTTTTAGGTGGTTCTGATTGCAATATATAGGTGTATATATTGTGTTAAAATTTTAGCCTATAGAGCTTAAATATATGGGGCATCCCCAAAAGTTTTGTCTCTTAAGGAGAGGGTCGATAACAAGTCCTTAGCATGAGCACTCAGCACATGCAAGCAGTCACTAAGTGAACCTATCACTCTGTGAACATATTGGTGGAGGTCCATTCATCATTGATCATGTGAAAATGATGGTATATAGTTGCTTTCAGCTTCTGTGTTATCTTATTTATGGGAATATACTTCATATTGCATGTCGTGTTTGAAAAGACCCTTGATGACTGTAAATGTATATGTTGCAAGCGGTGTTATAAAAGAACCTTTATGACTTTATATGTATATCCCTCAAGCTTGAACCTTGGACCATACCCTTGTAATTTACAGTTCTGACACTGCCTGGATGAGTCTTCAAAAGTTATACTCACTCTGTCCTCGAATGAGTGTCCATTTTCTAACCCCCCCCCCCTCGAATGAGTGACCATTCTCTCCCATCAGTCATGTGGCTATTGGCGTATTGAAAATAGTTGTTCCTTTTTTTTATATTATAATTACTCACATACTAAAAGTTCATGCATGCTATTGTATCTAAGGAGTGGATTTTTCTGGGATATGGAACATACATGTTGGACTTGTTTCACCAAAAAAAAAAAGCGCTATGCTCATGCATGTAATGTATCTGTAGTAACATGTGACCTAGGGAGCACACCATAGATATTCTCCAAATAAGTTGCTGGCGCTGAAACTACCAACATCTTTCCTTCTAAACTCTTTTGCTTATTTATTTATTTATTTATTTATTTAATCTACTTATTCATTATTGTATTTTCTCCTCGGGCAATTGTTCTTCATTTTTTTTCTCATAACTTTTCATCCGCAGGTCTATATTATGATGGCAATAATGGGGTCTGGTATTCCTTCAATGAACAAACTCAACAATATGTCCCTTGTAATGATCAAAATGACAAAACAACTGTGAAAGAGCCTGAAGCTTTGAAGGGAGGCGATGGTTCTAATAGTAGGAAAATAGTTATATCAGCCGCAGCAGCTACAGTGACATCAACTGAGAAGGCTGCATCTTTGCCGGATGCCGTTCAGGCTGCTGCTGCAGCAGCAATAGCAGCTGAGAAGAAAGAAAAAGAGAGGCTAAAAGAGATTAGGCTTGCTTCAAAAAGCAGTATCCTGGCTAGCAAGAAGAAAATGAATAATGTATTATCAATGTGGAAGCAAAGAAGTCATGAAAGTCAAGCACCACGTCTGGCTCTTGAAGACAATCAGCCATCTATGTTAGCAGAAGACAGATCCATTGCTGTTGGACAATCTACCAAGAGCAAATTCAAATCGGAAGCAGTGTCTAGGAAGGATAATACTTTGAGCACCCCAGGAATTACTTCGAGCACACCCGTTCAGTTTTCTAGCTTGGAGCCCCAAGAGAAACCCCGGCCTATAATGGGGGTGATCAGAGGCTCTGGCAGAGGGGTGGTGAAATCAGATACTTCATATGAAGGATTATCTACACAAGTGGCATCAACCTCGTTGGCAAGCACAGATGGGCGTTCTACTGCAGTGCCTTTTAGGACAGATACGTCTGCATTGGGTTCATATACACCACCGGTGGCTGCTGGGAGTGGTAGGAGAAGGTTTTCAGAGATGCCAGTACAGTCAGCTTCGTCTTCAAATGAGCAATCTCAGTCTACATACAGGGATCGGGCTGCTGAGCGGAGGAGCTTGTATGGCTCATCCTCATCTTTTGGAGGCGACTTAGCTGAACATGGGATCGGGGATTCAAGTAAGCTTGCTTGACTATTTTGATAGATTGCATTTTCCTTTTTTTCAGTTTTGTGTTTTTTTAGCTTTCTTGCACTTATTGAAAGGTCAGAAATATTATACTCATAGCATCAAGTGTTGAGCTTTTTGGTTAGTAAAAAGACAATATTAGTAAACGAAATGAGAGGAACTAAGTCCTTCACGGGCCGTTGCTTGCTTTATTTTTCTCAATGCCTATATTGACTTGTGAGCAAATCCTGTGTCTTTACTATTGATAACTCGTAAGATCGAGATTCAGCTAGAAGGGGTGTAATGGATTTGATGCCTTTCCCCCCTGGTGTTGGAGGACGAGGTGCTGGAGATTCTAATAGCAATACTCAAAGTTTTGAGGTGATTACAGCTGAGAAGGCAATTGATGAGACTAATGTTGGCAATCGGATGCTCCGGAGCATGGGCTGGCAGGAAGGCTTGGTATATTCTCAACTCTTGTCTAATTGTTTATTTTTTACTTCCTCCGTCACAAAATAAATGTCCTACTTTCCTTTTTGGTTTGTCCCAAAATAAATGTCGTGTTTCTAAATAAGGAAATAGTCTCTGAAATTTTACCACGGCACAAGTGATGTACAAACAAGTAAAGCACATTCTTTAAAAACGTTGACAACTCTCGCACCCTTTTGATTTGATTTTTGAAAACTGTTCCATCCAATGTTCTGTTGACGAATGTCAGATTCTATTTCATTTTGAACATCTACGGATGCAAAAAGCTCTCTTATCTTTTATAATTTGGTTCTTGTTCACTTCATTATTTATGATGCGACTTGGGAAAATGAAAAATAAAGGATAAACAGAATTTCTTTTGTTACATATATATGTGTGTGTGTATGAATTTATGCATGCATGCATGCATGTATCATGTATGTTTGTACAAGTATGGAGGAGTGAGAAATCTTTGACCCTCTGAAACTGGAGCCTAGCAGCATATAACTGTCCTTCCTGAGAATTCAAACCCCTATATATAAAACCCAGGTTGGATTGTGTTTCCAAGATAAGGGCATTGACCAGGTTGACTTATCTTTGTATTGCAAGTTCTGACTTTGGATCTGGGGAATTTTTGTTTTGGTGTTTTCGTTTGCGTTCAATATACAGGGACTGGGGAAGGATGGAAGTGGTATGGTGGAGCCCGTACAAGCACAGTCAACTGAGAAGCGAGCAGGACTTGGGAGTCAACTGAAGAAGTTAGACCCCAGCCTTGAAGTGCAAGCAGGAGATAGTTACAGAACCCTAATTCAAAAGAAAGCTCTTGCTAGGTTCCGAGAGATGTCATAGATAATTAGATGGGATTAGGTTATATGCATTTTGATTTTACATATTTTTCGTCTGTCAGAACACATCTTTGTATAAGTCATGGTTTCATTATCATTGGTATCGTGCCCTTTTTCTTTTCTTAGTTCAAATTTTTGAAATTTGTGGGCAAAATGACTCCTTCCCAACAAGAGGATTGTACTTGTTTCTTTCATACTCATGTTTCTATCCGTTATTTTATTCTATTGCATTAATATACTCTTTCCGTCCCACTTGAGTTTTGAATTTTTTTCCTTTTTTGTCCGTCTGTCCATCCCATGTGAATGTGAATTTCCTAAAATGATAAAGTTTTTATAATTTTATATTCAATGTGATTCAATTGTCATACTCATAACAATAATTTACTTATTATTTCTCACTCATGGCCTGTTTGGTAAAATTGAAAATTAAGCTCTGAAAATGTAGAGCTGAAATTATTAAGTTGCTGAATTTTAAGAGTTCAGTTTGTTTAGTAATGACAAATCACTTATATCTGAATTTATTTAAAGTTTGAACTTAACATTCAAAAAATTATTTGAATAATCTTAATGAGTGTATAATAAAATAAAGTCTTCAACATATACGTCACTATTATTATAATTAGATTATATTTTATAATATTTAAATATTTTTTATTAGTACTTTCTTTGACTCATAATAAAATTTATCTTGTTTATTATTTTGATAAATTTGTCTAAACTTTGACAAAAAAAATAAAATAAAAAATTAATTATGATACTCTATTAAAATATTATTAATATCAATAGTTTAATATAAATAAAATTACATTTTAATACTAGATCAAATATAATTTATATGAAAAGTTAAAATATTTCAACAAAAGAAAGTATCATTTAATATATAAATAAAATAGTTGATGGATGGATTTGAACTCATTCCATTTTTAACTCTTTCTTTCTTCCTCTTAATTGCTTAAGCTACTCATTTCAAATTTAAAATTAATAGTCTTTTTTAAGACAATCTTAATTAATTAAGTAATTGCAATTTACCTTACCAAACATGCTTAACTTTTTAATCGCTTAAAGTGTTCCAAATTAAGAACTTAATTGAATTACCAAACATTCTCTATCTTATTTTACTTTTCATGCCTCTTTCACTATCTCTACTATTTTTTATATTTTACTTTCTTTTTAATTATTATGTTTAAAATTTTAATTTACATTCACGTGAGATAGAGTGAATATGATACACTGAAGCAAAAGTACGATACCTCGTTTCTGTTTGTGGGCGTCTATATAACGATGTCAAACATAGGGGTGTAAATAGTTCGATTTGGTTCGGTTTAGGCCAATTTACAGATCGAATAACTAGTCATTGTTTTGGAAAAATCGAATCGAACCAAATCACCATGGTTTGGTTCGGTTTGGTTCGAACCGCGATTTGATTTTACGATCCGAACCGCGGTTTAAACCACGGTTCAAACTATGAAATAGAACACGGCTTAAACCATTAATTAGAACATAGTTTCAGACTACACAATCATTGTCATGTTTGTTTGAATTTTCCAGACATAGCATACAGAAAATATTCAAAATTTAAATGAAATTGTGCTTCATTGTTTATGATAACAACAATCCATTTGATTACTTGTAATGGTATGTGATAAAAAGTAAATTAACATTATTACATGAAGATTAACCAAAAGAAAAAAAGAGTTATGGGCTAAAACCCATAAATAGAATTAGAGGTTTTCAAATCTAAACGTGAGGTGTAGATGAAAGATATGCATATCTACGGTTAATATAGAACGGTTTGGTGGTTTGGTTTATCGATTCAGTTTTGTGGTTCGGACTCGCGATCTCGAACCGTGGTTTGGGGGTCCAGACCGCAGACCAAACCAAATGATGCTATTGTAAATAACTGAAACTTTTTTAAAAATAAATGCGGACATTTTTGTAAATAATCGAAACATATTAACAGAGAAAATATAGATATATGCCCCTACAAAGGATGAGGATATGCCCTTATACAAATTAATTGTCATATTTGCTCATGTACTCAAGAATAATGTGAGTATATTTGACCAACGATAACTTTCCGTCAAAAAATTAATGAAAATGCGGACTTAGCATCTATGGTGGAATTTAGGGTGTAATACGTAGAAAAAAATTGCACACATGAAATTTCTGATGAGCATTGAAAGGGTATATTTACGTAAATCTCATAGTACAAAGGCATATATGTATCTTAAACATAAGTATAAAGGCATAAATCAATATTTCCTCTTTCAAGCATCACAATCACTACCACCATCGCTCGCCACCATTACTACCACCATCATAGCTCACCACCATCATTACAAACATTACACAACTTCACCACCATCGCCAACGCTTGCCACCACCATCACCAATAATACCACTATCATTCACCACCATCATAACCATAAATACACTACTTCTTCACCACCACCACCAATTCAACACCTTCGCCACCTTACCACTACCACCAACACCATATTCACCTCCCCTTCTACGTTATCACCATCACCAACACTAAACACTGCACCACCACTCAACACTCACAATCATCTTCTACCACCGTTATTACCACCATTACTACCATTGCCGCCAATTACCCTCCACCAACAACAAAGCCACCGCCACCGCCACCAACATCAATATCATCACCATTATCAAAGCCCAACTAAAAATTGTAGAAGTTATGGTGCTGGTGGGTAATAGTGGTGGTGATGGTGATGGTGTTGTTAATAGTGATGGTGGTGTTTGTGGTATTGGTGGGGGTAGTGACAGTGGCGGTGATGGTGGTGCTAGTAATGGTGATTGATGCAATGTTAAATGTGTTGTTGATAGTAGTATTGAGAAGCGGTGATGGTGGTAATGTGATGGTGATAATGGTGTTGGCGGAATGTGGCGGTGGTGGTTACGAAGAGGCAAAAAGAAAATATGGATTAATACCCATGTACTTAGGTTTAAGATTAAGATCTGCCCTTATAATATGAGATTTATGTAAATATGCCTTTGCAATCCTCATAAAAAACTCCACGTGTGCAATTTTTTAAGCTATGAAAATGTAGAGCTGAAAATGTATAGATAAAGTTATTAAGTTTGCTGAATTTTAAGATTTGAGTTTGTTTGATAATGACAAACCAATTACGTCCGATTTTAATCAAAATTTCAACTTAATATTCAATAATTATTTGAATAATTTTAATGACTGTATAGTAAAATAAAGTCATCATTGACATAATCGGATTATTTTTTTATAATATTTAAATATTTTTTATTGATACTTTCTTTATTTCATAATAAAATTTATTTTGACTATTTCGGTCAACTTGACTGAACTTCTATAAAAAATGATGAAAAATTAATAATGATACACTATTAAAATACTAACAATAATTTAATATTTAAAAACTTACATTTGAATACTTAATCAAATATAATTTATATGTGAAATTGAATTTTTTAAACAAAAGAAAGTAGCAATAAATAAATAAAATATGTTGATAGATGAATTGGATCTCATTCTCTTTTTTTTTTTCTCTTTCTTTCTTCCTTTTACCTTCTTAAAATTTCATTTTTCAATTTAAAATTAATAGTTTTTTTTAAAGATAATGTTAATTACGTAATTAAATTTATTTTACCAAACATTTTTTTTAATTTCATAAAGTATTTCAAATTAAAAACTTAATTTAGTTATCAAACAGATTTATATTTATGAAGAGTGGAAGGAATAGTAAAAACTAACTGACCGAGTGAGTGGAATGGTGAGTAAAAAAAATAACATACAAATATATATATATATATATTAAAGTTGGTGAGGAGGCCTAAGAATTCGCCACGTATACATGTTTAGGCAAAATCTTGCTTTTGGAGAAGCCACATCATCACCATTCCAAAATCTAAAGACTCTTGATATTCTTCTTATTAGCTAAGCCAAAAACTTGTAAAAAACGCGTTTTTTCTAAGCTTATGAAAAAACGTGTTTTCCCTTCAACGGACTTAACGGACGGAGGCACGGCCCATTCTCTCTCTCTCACAGACACTCATTCTCACCCTTTCTCTCTCTATCCGTTGAGGACATCTGAATTCCGGCGTCGACGAAGTCCATGCCCGACTTCAATTCTCCGGCGTACGATCAAATTGAAGGGGAATTTCAAAGTTGGATGAGTAATTATGATAGGAGCCGAGGTTTAGGGCTTACAGTTTATTGCTTGGCGAAATGAGACGAGAGGATAAGGTTGGAGAGATAAGCAAAGAATGCGGCGGCCATGATTCTTCAACAATTGTTGCGGAGAGAGAACTCGCCACCGATATACCTGTACATTGAAAAACCAACAAACATCAAGAAAATTATATGAAAACCGAAAGAGAATGAGGGGTGATCTCTTTTACCGTCAACAAGTCCGGTTGGTAATTTTTAATGTGCCCGTTCAGTTCAAATTAATGCCGAGTTTTGTTTTTTTGAGTGCCAGTTCATGTATAATCAAGTGCCCGTTGGTAAAAAATTGAGTGCCGTTAGTGTATAATCAAGTGCCCGTTAGTGTATAATCAAGTGCCGTTGGTGTATAATCAAGTGCCCGTTAGTGTATAATAGAGTGCCGGTAAGTGTGTAATCGAGTGTTAATGTATTTTTGAATGCCGATTCTTGTAATTTTGAATGACAGTCCATGTTTTTTTGAATGCCAGTTCATGTTTTTTTGAATATCAGCAAAAATAATTATCAGTGTTTTTGAGTGCCAGTATATGCATTTTTAAGTGCCAGTAAATGTGTTTTCAAATGCCAGTCCATGTATTTTTGAATGCCAGTGCTTGTATTTTTGTGAGCCAGCAAAAATATTAGTGTAACAAAGTGCCAGTGTTAGTGTAACAGAGTGCCAGTGTGAAGAGTGCCAGTTTATGTATTTAAAAGTGCCCGTGTAAAAGTGTCGGTTTCAGGTTTAACAAAGTGTCGTACCGATTTACACCGGCACTTGTTAAACCTGGGTACTGACACTTTTTTCGCTGGCACTTTGTTACATATGCACTGGCACTTTATCACACTGGCAGTTTGTTAAACAGGAACTGGCATAAACGGGGGAACCATTAATTACGAAAATGCCACCGTTTATTTTGAACATGGTTGCCAGTAATTACAAAATTGTCACCGTTTATTTTGAAAACACGTTTTTCCTTATCTTAAGAAAAAAACTAGTTTTTTATAAGACCAACTCATTAGCTAATACTAATAGTTAATACTAATAGTTATTATATAGGTTAACTATTACTATTAATAGTATTAGTTAACTATAATAGTTACTATATAAGTTAACTATTACTATTAATTGTATTAGTTAACTATAATATTTACTATATATGTTAACTATTACTATTAATAGTATTAGTTAACTATAATAGCTACTCCCTCCGTCCCACCTCAATTGGTCCACTTTCCTTTTTGGGACGTCCCACCTCAATTGGTCCATTCCTTAAATGGAAAGTTTTTCCTATATTAATACCCTTATCATCTCCATATATTTACAAAAAAATCATTCATTATACCCACTTTAACTTACTATTCCTCCCACTCATTCTCTCTCCTATTAAATATTTTTAACTTTTACATTCTCTCTCCTATTCCCTACCACACATTTAACTTTTACATTCTCTCTCCTCTAATTTCTTCCCACTTTAATAATTTTTCTTAAAAACCGTGTCCCACCTCAATGGACCAATTGAGGTGGGACGGAGGGAGTATTATATAAGTTAACTATTACTATGAATTGTATTAGTTAACTATAATATTTACTATATATGTTAACTATTACTATTAATAGTATTAGTTAACTATAATATTTACAATATAAGTTATTTAATACTATTAATTTTATTAGTTAACTATAATAGTTACTATATATGTTAAATATTACTATTAATAGTATTAGTTAATCATAATAGTTAATATATGTTAACAATTACTATTAATAGTATTAGTTAATTATAATAGTTACTATATAGGTTAACATTAATATTAATAGTATTAGTTCATCATAAAAGTTACTATATAGGTAACATTACTATTAATAATATTATTTAATCATAATAATTACTATATAGGTTAACTATCACTATTACTATTATTAGTTAATTATAATAGTTACTATATAAATTAACTATTACTATTACTATTATTAGTTAATTATAATAGTGAGTATATATGTTAACTATTATTATCAATAGTATTAGTTAATCATAATAGTAATTATATGGAGTAACTATTATCATTTAGTTTAATATAAGCTAATATTATTAGTTAAATATAATAATTACTATAACTATCACCGTGAACTTAACGAATATGTCAAATAATCTTATCAAATAATAATTGATGAAAACTAAATACAAATTTGGTGATAAATGAATATAATTAAAGATATTAGTAAAAAGAGTTACAAACAAAATTAAATGAAGATGATTGATGAGGAATATAAAAAGTCACCAAGTAATTATTGGTGGAAATTAAATTTATACTATATTATTATAAAGTAGACTAAATCTGGTGATGACATATAAGACCCGAATGACTTTATCTAATTTCTCAAGCTTCCATGTCATATGTCTTTTCATTCATATGCAATTATTTACATTCTTGCAATTAACTAATAACTTTAGTAGATAACTTATAGCTATGCAAAGATTAATATCTAATAAAGACATATTTAAGTTATAAGTAACACATATTAAGATGTAATCTAAAGAGTACTAACTAAATACAATTAACCTAAATGTTTACATATGTAAAACATTATTTATAATAAATTATACTAATGATAGTTAATGATTAGTAACTTAAATCATATACACTTTCATCTACTCTCTATGTAATAATGAATTTATATTATAGAAGAAAATAGAGTTGGTCTTATGAAAAACTAGTTTTTTCTTAAGATATGAAAAAACGTGTTTTCAAATTAAGCGGTGGCAATTTTGTAAATACTGGCAACCATGTTCAAAATAAACGGTGACATTTTTGTAATTACTGGTTTCCCCGTTTATGCCAGTGTCTGTTTAACAAACTGCCAGTGTGATAAAGTGCCAGTTCATGTATCACAAATTGCCAGTAAAAAAAGTGCCAGTACCAATTTAACAAAGTGCCAGTGTAAACTGACACTGGCACTTTGTTAAACTGGCACTGGCACTTTTACACGGGCACTTTTATATACATGAACTGGCACTCTTCACACTGGCACTCTGTTCAACTAACACTGGCACTTTGTTACACTAATATTTTTGCTGGCTCTCAAAAACACAAGCACTGGCATTCAAAAAAACATGAACTGGCATTCAAAATCACGTACACTGGCACTCAAATACACAGACACTGGCACTCAAAAAACACTGATAATCATTTTTGCTGACATTCAAAAAATATGGACTGGCACTCTATTATACACTAACTGGCACTCCAAAATACATGGACTGGCACTTGATTATATACTAACGGGCACTTGATTATATACTAACGGGCACTCAATTTTACACCAACGGGCACTTGATTATACATGAACTGGCACTCAAAAAAAAAAAAAACTGGCATTAGTTTGAACCGGAACGGGCACATTTTATACTCAAATCAACAGAGGAAGACCGGCAATTGCAATTTTAACCCCTTCGTTCTTCTTCTTCAACGACGACCTGAAATGATTGATTAACACATTCATACCCGCCCTTAACAACTTCTCGATCATCTCCACCGACCTCGACGCCGGTCCGAGCGTACAAACAATCTTCGTCTTCGGCCTGGGTTCGATTTTTTCCATCTGGTTCATGAGTTGTACGGCGGAAGAGGAAGGGGTTGCACCATTCTCGAGCTTAGGAGCTTTATTGGAAGTGTAATTAGTCATGGGTGAGGGGTTTTGGCGAATACAGGAGAGAAGAGGGTCTGCCATGTTTATGGTGGATGAAGAATCTCTGTTTCCGATGACGGCAGCCATTAATGGTGGAATTGGGGCTCTGAATGAACAAGATTGTAACAGAGGAAGTGATGTTGAGCGGTTCGCCGATTGATTTGGGGCTCCTCCTCTGCGTATTTGCGTATTTGCGTATAGAGAGAGAAGAAATTCCGGATAGAGAGAGAGAGCAAGACAAAGACCGGGTAAAACACGTTTTTTGTTAAGCTTAACAAAAAACGCATTTTTTGTGAGTTTTTCGCAAGAAAATATATAACTAATAGAGCAAAGTATACGTGAAAAAGACTCAATAGTTAATATATGTTAACTACTACTACTATTATTATTATTATTATTATTATTATTATTATTATTATTATTATTATTATTATTATTATTAATAGTATTAGTTAATCATAATATTAATTATATAGGGTAATTATTATCATTTAGTTTAATATAAGCTAATATTATTAGTTAATATAACATTAATTAGAAACATTAATTTTTTAATATATTTAAATACTTAGATAATGCTTCAAAATTAGTTACATACATAGGATAACTATTAATATTTAATTTAATAGTTACTATACTTCATATTTGATAAACATTAGGTATTAAACTTATTGTACCAGATCAATATTTTCATATAACTTTCTAATTATAGTTACTAATAATAATATGTGTATGTAGTATAAAACCATTAATTATCAAAGATAATTAATATTATTAATTCAATCATCTATAAAATTAGAAGTTAACTAATTACAATAATAATTCATTATTATTATTGAAATTTCAATTGTCATAATAATAAGTACAAACTATATACAACAAAGGCTAAAAGAAAAAAAATCTCCTGAATTTATAAATATAAATATTTTGATTAATATAAAATATATTTATATCACCAAAAAAATTGTCATACTACTTTATCAAATAAAATCATAAAATAAGTAATATAAAAAATAGCAAATTAATTTTCCGTGCGGAGCACGGGTTACCCAGGCAAATACTAAATACAGGAAACGAAATATACTGGGAAGTAAGTAAATTACCAAAATAGCCTCCTCTTTTGGCTTCTCCCTCCTTCCCCTCCCTTCTTCTCTCTCGCTCTTCCCTCCTTTTTTCGATCGCCGCCGTCGTCACCATTCACCACCAACGGGGCACCACAAAATCGAACCTTACATATCCAAATGCGAACCAAAAATCAACTGAAAACAAATCAAAATCTACCGTACAATCGTTGAATCTACCAGCAACGTGAATACAACAACAATTAGGGCACAATGATGAAAATGCGGATAAACTATGAGCAATAAAAGTCATAACAATAGAAATAGAGCGAACCTTGCCGCCGAGATAGATAGTTTCCATATCAACGGAGACGGAATCGTTGGAATCAGTCATGGCCGTCGGCTCTTTCTGTGTTATGTCTCGTGTGAACTCACACGAGACACATCTCGTGGGAGTTCATACGAGATGAGTCTCGTATGAGTTCACACGAGATGTGTCTCGTGTGAGTTCACACGAGATTATAGATTACATCTCGTGTATATTTACACGAGACGGACAAGAACAACGTTGAAATATTTCGTTCCCTGTATATTTCGTTCCTTTATTTAACCATATCCGGTTACCCATTAGTTGGGTGCTACTATATACAAGGCACACAATGTACAAGGCATATTAAAATTACCAAAATACCTATATATATACTTTTAAAAAAAAATCTTCCCCTCCCTCCCCCATTTCAAACCCTCGACTATTCTCTCTCTCTCTCAAAACCAACGGCGAACCCCTCTCTCTCTCGACTCGACGAACCCGGCGACCACCACAACACCACCACCGGAAATGAAGACAAACCTCCCTCTCACCGGTGGAAAGTCCGCCTCTTCTACCGCCGCTCCAAAGGTAATATAATCTCTTTTTAACCTAAAATTTAAATTTGAAAACCCAACAATAATTTTATGCCTAAAACCGATTATATAACTGTTAAATGTTGTGTAAACCTATCCAAAATGGTTCTAATTGTGATTTGGTAAAACAAATTAGGGTTTTTCGTTGGAATTGGTTACGAATTTGTGGGGGTATAATCTGGCCATCTCGGGGTGTGTTTCGTATGAACACACACGAAATGGTCACCAACATTTCGTGTAATGGCACACGAAATGTAAACTGATTCATCAGTTTACATTTCGTGTGCCAATACACGAAATGTTGGTGACCATTTCGTGTTGTAGTACACGAGATACTTTCCACATTTCGTATATTAGGACACGAAATGTAAATTGATTCATCAGTTTGCATTTCGTGCTCTAATACACGATATGTGGTGAGGTTTCTCATGTCTTTTTACACGAAATGATCACCAACATTTCGGGTATTTCAACACGAAATATCAACTGATTCTTGAAAATTAATTGTCTCTTATTTAATTTTTTGTAGGGACGTAAACCTGCGACTGCCTCTAATAGAAAGAGGAAGGCCGAGGAGGCGGCTGTAGAGCGGATGCACGGAGCAAAAGAAGCACGACAAGAATGTCGTGATTGAGCAGTGTGGATGATGAGACGGATAGTGAGGGTACAGATTCTAGTACAGGGTCGGAGGAGGATTCATCTTCTCGTACTCGTTCCCGAGGTGCATCTGTGCATGAGGCACAGTTATCTAGTGATGAGGAGGAGGAGGAGGAGGAGGAGGAGGTGGAGGAGAGTTTATCTGTGAGGCCTCGCAAGAGGCGGGAGGCACGGGCCAGAAAGGGGAAAGGGGCTAAGGATGAACAGTGGCAGCTTAAGAGTAACCCCGGTGGCGGCCCGGAGGAGGTTGATTTGTTGTACGGGTTTGGTCATCATCGAGCCCGTAAGATATGGGAGAACGCCACTTGTGAGCCGGTGTTGAAGCGCCAAACGAGGCATCAGATTCTATATAAGTAAGTATATGATTTGTTTATTAAATAGCTTTATTATTTGTTGTTATTGTTTTAAACCTCCTCTGTTCCAGAAAAACAGTCCCATTTTGACTTTTTGTTAAAAAAAATCAAAATGGGACTGTTTTTCTGAAACAGAGGGAGTATTAATTATAATGTTTTGTTTGGAATCAACAGGTTCTCGCATGCTTCTTTACCGGCGGATGATAGAGCTTGGTGGGCTCGTGTTCAGGGTACCAGCCTCCATTACCTATATGATGCTACCATTCGCCGGCCTAGCATGGCGCTCCTAACGGCGTTTGTGGAACGGTGGTCTCCCGAGACTAATACCTTCCACATGCCGTGGGGGGAGATGACGATCACTATGCATGACGTCACTCATATCCTAGGTATATTCTTGTTTGTTGTCTATTTTTTATAAATTACATAAATTTTATCAATTTTATTAATTATTTCATTTTCAATTTGTAGGTATCAGCTGTTCAGGTGGCCCTGTTACGAAGGCGGTTCCAGAGCCTAACGTAGCCGGTATCAGGGCACGGCTTGATACATGTCGAAAGGGCACGACGTACTCTTTGCGAGTAGCGGCTGATATTGCTTCATTAAATCTCCTCATGAATGATAGTGCAAACTCATTGCTACCAGTTTTAGCCAACGCTCTCCTTTTAACATTGACTTCGATATGCCTTCGACACAAATGGTGTGCGGTCTCGGGAAATACCATTTGGACAGCATTAATGAAAGCCAAGTCACGATCAGTTAAGAAAACAGTTGGCATGTGGGGAGTATGAAAAAGACTTTGCAAATTCTTGAGTGCCCACGTGTAATTCTCAGTCTTCTCATTTTGGAGGAACGCATATGCAATTGTGAAATTCTTCCCCGTTGAAGTAAATCCTATAATCTCAAGTAATGCCATTCCATAGCAGTTGGTGTTGTAAGTGCAGTCACCTTGTATCATTTAAAGAGAAATAAAGTTAGAAATGAATAAAATTGCAATTCAAAAAAAATGCATACGACTTGTGGAAAACAGAGTCAAAAAACAGATTCAAAAAAATCAAAAATTTACCTTGTACTACATATGAAAAACAGTTAAGCATATCCGATGCTCGTGGGTGAGAGAAGAATATGTCACCGATCATGTCACTCTCGTTAGCTTTCCTCATGAAGACGGTATATTGCTTATCCTCGAGTGCTTTTATGAACTGTTGAAGCGAGGATCTCCCTTGTCGTTCTTGTGACTTGCATATTGTGAGGGCATTGTGGACGTGTTTCGGAGTACTCACGTTCTTCTCATCCTTCCTCTTTAACATTGTTAGAATGTTATTTGGATGCACCGAAGACTGACTTGCACTACACACCTCCTCATATTCAGAACTAGTCAATTTACCCAACGGATGACCTTCGGGATACGTTGGAAAGTCATGATTATGAGAACCATGCTTCACAACGTAACCCCATACCCCATCACCCCTATCTTTGGCCCGAATTTCAAAATTGCACCCAATCTTCTTCGTACTAGTCAACCTCACATCTTTAGTTTTTCCGGACCTGTACTTGCCACCAAAATGGCATACAATCTTCGCGTAGCCTAGGATCTTGCCACTTGTCTTCCTCGAATCTCCTATAGAAAGGGTTATATTTTGACGGGCCGCGATATCCCGTACGTGTTTAACAAGATCATCCCTATTTTAAAATAATAGGGATGTATCGAATTGATCACTGACATCCGGTCCCTACAAATTGTATTACCATCAATTAGAAAATTGCACAATAAACAACAGGCTGTATGACATTTCGTGTAACATTATACGAGATGGTCTGGCACATCTCGTGTAACTATACACGACTTAAACGCATTTATCTCGTGTGACATAATACGAGGTAATACACCATCACTCGTGTAGACACACACGACAAATAGCATAAAACTCGTATAATCTCACACGAAATAGAGTAATATCAGAATTTAAAAATCCAATCTTGAAAAACAATTTCGTTTCAACATTGGATTTTTATTGCGATTTTGATCAAAAAACCAAATATAACTTTAAAAAATTACTTCATTGCTGCTTGGATTTTGATTTTGATGTGGATAATTTGGTGGCAAACCTTCTTTTTCAAAAATATATTCCACAAGATCAAGATCAATATGATCATAAAAACTTGGAGAAAGTTGTGGAGAATCCATACTATGGTGTTAGATGATTTGAGAATTAATGAAAATAATGGGTATAAATTTATGGGTGTTAAGACTTGGACAATGGTGTGGAGTATATCAATGCTGCATGGGTGTACATCAATGGTGTTTCTCTGTAGGGTTAAGTTGTCTGCGTGTATATCGTGTTTTATGTAGGGGTTCAGGGTGTATCTCGTGTGTATATACACGAGATACTATGGTACATATCGTGTAAAACCACATGATATAGTCTTTATTTCTGGTAATTATCTCGTATGAACAATACACGAGATATAATGTTTCATTTCGTGTATTGTTCATACGAAATGTCTTACTAAATGTCGTGTATTACAACATGACACACCATATAATAAAATAAAAATTAATTATAAATAAATGTGGTAGGTTATATGATATTGTATGATGTTGGTTCAATCTTATATGTAATCATTGTTTGTTTTCCAACTTATTATAACAAGAAACATATAATCTTGATTAACAAATGTGATAATTTCAAATATATAATCTTGAGTAGTTGGTATTCCTCTAATGTACAACTTATCATTAATCCCGTTTGGCAAATCATCGAAACAACTTAACTCGTTATATAACATGTTTAATTAACTCATTATATATAATCTTGATTAGAAGTATAACACATAATTCATTAATTTAACATAGTACAAGCACATCATAACATCGGTTGTTAGTTGATAAATAAAGTGGTATCACATTAACCTAATGAATGTGGTAGCTTATATATGATATTGTATGATGCATTATAACATGTTTAATTACCTCTTTAAATACACTACTACATTTCTGACCTAATGTAACGCCAATTTTCGTTGCATTAGGGCCCAAAAACCGTTACATTAGGCCTAATGTAACGCCAAATGGCCGTTGCATTCTCTTGCGTTGCATTAGGTCTAATGCAACGACATAGTAAGCTAATGTAACGCCAGAGCTTTGGCGTTGCATCAGGTAATACCTGATGCAACGCCAATTTTAAAACTATATGAACAGCCTAATGCAACGCCAAAAAGTAGATGAGTACCTAATGCAACGCCAATTTAAAAAGTAGTTGAATACCTAATGTAACGCCAAAAAGTAGATGAGAACCTAAAATTTATTACATATTTTCACAATTTTATTAATTTTTTTAATATTCTTTTTTCAATATTTAATTTAATATTTTTTATTAAAAAAAATTATATAGGAGTATATATATACTCCCTCCGCCCCACTATACTTGACACTTCTTTCCATTTTGGGCCGTCCCACTATACTTGACACCTTCAAAAAATAATCAAGTTTTTATATTTTTATATTCACTCTACCCCACCACTCATTCTCTCTCTTCATTTTCTACCACACATTTATTCAACCAACACTACTATTTACCCCACTCATTCTCTCTCTTCATTTTCCATCACACATTTTTTTTTATTTTATTTTTTTTCCTTGGTTTTTGAACCCACCCCTTGGGTGTCTAGTATAGTGGGACGGAGGGAGTATATATATATACTCCCTCCGTCCCACGTGAATGCAAACTTATTTCTATTTTGGTCCGTCCCACGTAAATGCAAACTTCCCAAAATGGCAAAGAATATTCACTATTCCACCCACTCATTCTCTCTCCTACTTCACTTTTACACTCACAACATTCTCTTTCCTCACTATTCCTCCCACTCATTCTCTTTCCTATTTAATTTTTCATACTCACAACATTTAACTTTTTCTCTTTCTTACATCACTTTTTCTTAATTCCCACACCCAAAAAGTTAGTTTGCAATCACGTGGGACGGAGGGAGTATATATAATTTTTTGTAAATATTTTTTAATCAGTCCCTTAAATTCTATTATTGTCAAATCAGTCATTTAAATTCTATTATTGTCAAATCAGTCCCTTAAACTTCCCTTATACCACAACCACCACCAACCACCCTACCACCGTCTTAATTACCGGCGCCACCATCCCTCTACCATCACCACCATCACTAACAACAACACCAATATTCATCAGTAACACCAATACTAATCAGTAACATCATCTTCTCAAACAATATTAATTTCTAAATCAAAAAAACCAAAACCTACAATTTTGATTTCGATATAAATACAAAAAAGCTAATATGTTTAAACTCCCCCAAATTGGGCGACGAAGCAGGGATCAGAATTGCCGCCGGAGATGGAGTAAAAGCGACAAAACTCTCAGAGATCTGAGGTGGTTCGAGCGTACAGCTGCGATGTTCGCGAAAGCTAGCTTGGTCGAATCTGGATAGTTCGATCTTGTTTGAGAAGATGATGATACTGATGAATATTGGAGAAGAAGAGAAGTGGCGAAGGGGCGGAGCCACCGTTGCCATCGCCGGAGACGATGAAGGGTAGTGGCGTGGGTTGGGGAAAGGAAAGATGAGGAAGGCAGCCATGGATTATTCGAGGGGGAGAGTCGAATTGAGGGGGAAAGGGAGGGGTGGGATTCCGGTGATGATCTCCGGTCCGTGACGGGTCTCGCGTGGGAGAGAAATAGAGAGACGGAGAGAGAGAAATTGAGGAGGCGTGGTTTTTGAATTGGTTTTGTTAAACTGAGAGAGATATTATGAGAGAGAAATAGGGAGTTAAATTATTGGTTTTGTTTGAAGAATTGTGGATCGTTGGATTGAATGTGTGAATGGTTGGATTTGATTTAGTTCATTATCCGCGTGATTAATTGAGACCCAATAAAACAATGCCACATGGCATTGTTTTATTTCTTTAAAAATTATTAGTAATAATGCTTAATAATAATACTAATAATGATGCTATTATTAATTATTCAATTAAATAATTGAATATATAATTATTATTATATAATTAATAATAATACTTAATAATAATATTAATAATAACTAGTAATAATAAATAATATCAAAAAAGTAAATATTTTTATATTATATACTTTTATTTCTTTAAAAATTATTAGTAATAATACTTAATAATAATACTAATAATGATGCTATTGTTAATAATACTTAATAATAATACTAATAATTTAAACTATAAAATAATATTATGCCTGATATCAATAATATTTATTATCAATAATATTTATTAATGAATTATTAATATTAATTAATTAATATTAATAATAGTACTAATAATTAATTATGCCTAATAAATTTTTTAAAAAACTTCCTTACCAAAAAAAGTCTAAAATATTTATCTCAATTAAAAAAAAATTTTAAAAAATAATACTTAATAATAATATTAATAAAAACTTCCTTACCAAAAAAAGTCTAAAATATTTATATACTTTTATTGTAAATTATTCAATTAAATAATTGAATATATTAATAATTATTATTATATAATTAATAATAATAATGTTATTAATTAATAATAATACTCATTAATTTAATAATTTAAACTTCTAAGAAATATTAATATACCTAAGTAATAATTGATAGAAATATTTAGTTAATTTCTAACTTATTTTATATAATTTTTTATAAAAAATATCCTTACCAAAAAATGTCTAAAAAATTTATCTCAATTCAAAAATAAATTAAAAAAAAATAATTATACTTTTAAAATATTAATAATACTTATAGGGTATAAGGTATAGGGCATAGGGCATAGGATATAGGGTATACCCTGTACCCTATAGGGTATATCCTATACCTTGTACCCTATAGGGTATACCCTATACCCTATACCTTATACCTTATACCATATACCCTATACCCTATAGGGTATACCCTATACCCTATACCCTATACCCTATACCCTATAGGGTATACCATATACCCTATACCCTATACCCTATAGGGTATATCCTATACCTTGTACCCTATAGGGTATACCATATAGGGTATACCCTATACCCTATACCTTATACCATATACCCTATAGGGTATACCCTATACCCTATACCTTATACCTTATACCATATACCCTATACCCTATAGGGTATACCCTATACCCTATACCCTATACCCTATAGGGTATACCATATACCCTATACCCTATAGGGTATATCCTATACCTTGTACCCTATAGGGTATACCCTATACCTTATACCTTATACCTTATACCATATACCCTATACCCTATAGGGTATACCCTATAGGGTATATCCTATACCTTGTACCCTATAGGGTATACCCTATATCCTATACCTTGTACCCTATAGGGTATACCCTATACCTTATACCTTATACCATATACCCTATACCCTATAGGGTATATCTTATACCCTGTACCCTATAGGGTATATCATATACCTTGTACCCTATAGGGTATACCCTATACCCTATACATTATACCTTATATCATATAACCTATACCCTATAGGGTATACCCTATACCCTATACCCTATACCCTATAGGGTATACCATATACCATATACCCTATAGGGTATATCCTATACCTTGTACCCTATAGAGTATACCCTATACCTTATACCTTATACCATATACCTTATACCCTATAGGGTATACCCTATGCCCTATACCTTATACCCTATACCCTATATCCTATAGGGTATACCCTATACCCTATATCCTATACCTTATACCCTATACCCTATAGGGTATACCCTATACCCTATGCCCTATGCCATATACCTTATACCCTATACCCTATAGGGTATGCCCTATGCCCTATATCTTATATCCTATACCCTATACCCTATATCCTATAGGGTATACCCTATACCCTAAATCCTATACCCTATAACCTATAGGGTATACCCTATAACCTATAGGGTATACCCTATACCCTATAGGGTATACCCTATACCCTATACCTTATAGGGTATACCCTATACCTTATACCCTATACCCTATAGGGTATACCCTATACCCTATACCTTATACCCTATACCCTATACCCTATACCTTATACCCTATACCTTATATCATATACCCTATACCATGTACCCTATAGGGTATACCCTATACCCTATACCCTATACCCTATAGGGTATACCCTATACCATATGCCCTATGCCCTATGCCCTATACCTTATACCCTATACCTTATACCCTATACCCTATATCCTATAGGGTATACCCTATACACTATACACTATACCCTATACCCTATACTATATATCTTATAGGGTATACCCTATACCCTATAGGGTATACCCTATACCTTATACCCTATACCCTATATACCTATATTTATACCCTATACTCCTATACCCTATACCACATATCTATAGGGTATACCTATATACACTTATACCTGTGCGGTATACCAGATAGGTATAGGGTATAGTGTATAGGGTATATGGTATAGGATATATGGTATAGGGTATAGGGTATAGGATATAGGTTATAGGGTATAGTCTATAGGGTATAGGGTATACCCTATACCCTATACCTTATACCCTATACCTTATATCATATACCCTGTACCCTATAGGGTATACCCTATACCCTATAGGGTTTACCCTATACCATATGCCCTATACCTTATACCCTATACCCTATACCCTATAGGGTATACCCTATACCTTATACCCTATACCCTATAGGGTATAGGGTATAGTGTGTAGGGTATATGGTATAGGTTATAGGGTATAGGGTATAGGGTATAGGGTATATGATATAGGTTATGTTGTTATATACAGATAGTGGTATGTGGTATAGTATGTATAGGGTATGTATAGAGTATGTGTATGTGGTATAAAACAGATAGGTATATGATATGTGGTATGTGATATGTGATATAGATATGTGGTATAGTGGTATGTGGTATATATGGTATAGGTATGTGGTATAAGGTATGAATATGTGGTATGTGGTATAAGGTATAGTGGTATGTGGTATAGGTATAGGATATGTGGTATATAGATATAGATAGGTTTAGGGTTTAGGGTTTTGGCGTTGCATTAGTAATTTAGCCATTACATTAGCTCTGTCATTGCATTAGACTCGTTACATTAGCTCTGGCGTTGCATTAGATGCGTTACATTAGCTCTGGCGTTGCATTAGATGCGTTACATTAGCTCTGGCGTTGCATTAGCCGTTACATTAGCTCTGGCGTTGCATTAGATGCATTACATTAGCTCTGGCGTTGCATTAGATGCGTTACATTAGCTCGTGGCGTTACATTAGATGCATTAGATGCGTTACATTAGGTCAGAAATGTAGTAGTGATATACTCCCTCCGTCCCATTATTTAGTTCACCATTTTAGCTTTGGCACGCAAATTAAGAAAATGGATGGGAAGAAAAAATGTTGTGAGTGTAATTTGAAAATAGGAGAGAGAAATTTGAAAATAGGAGAGAGAATGAGTGGAGGGAATAATAAATTATAATGGTGTTGTGAGTATTAAAATAATGTAGGAGAGAGAATGAGTGGAGGGAATAGTAAAGATTCTTTGCCAAAAAAGGAAAGGTGAGGCTTTAAATGAGACACCCAAAATGGCAAAAGGTGAAGTTATTAATGAGACGGAGGGAGTATTATTGATTAGAAACATAACACCACAATCATTTGTTAGGTGATTATAAATAAAGTGGTATCACTTAAATGTGATAGGTTATATGATATTGTATGATCCAATATGACGTTTGTTCCTTGTCATGTATAAGTGTATAAATTTTGCTCAATTAACAACACAATTCAATAATATAACATAGCATATGCGTATCATTAACATCGTGTTGCAAATCATCGAAGAACACCTTCATTTTGATATGTCATATGGATATACACGATATTAGGACATCATATCGTGTGGTTGTGTACGACATTAATGAAAGAGTAAATTTAAATTTCGTATAATTTCATACGACCTAATATTTTACACAATTAGTCGATGTCGTGTAAAAGTACACGATATGAAGACTTCCTGTCGTCCTTTCGCACAAGACATGCGAAGGGTAGTTTGGCCATTATTGATGCCTTGTATGTAATATGCATTGTATATAGAATTCACAAGATTTTGGGAGAAACTAGTTTCTCCTTAAGTTATAGAAAGTCCTGTTTTATAAACTGTTTCTAAATATTCACTAACTACTTGCAAGTAGAAAAAAAATGAACTTTTTATAATTTATGGAGAAACTAGTTTCACCCAAAACTTGCTCATTAGAATTTACCCCGTTAGTTTTAATAAATGTGAAAGTCATTATTATATGTAGAATTTGAGATTTCGCTTCAAAGAAAGAATCACTAGCCAGAGCTCTCTCTTTCGCCATTATCTCTCTCAAGGTTAGTTGTTTCAATTCTCTCAATTTTCAAACCCTAATTACTCAATTCAATTATCACGAAACTGCTACTCTACTGTTTCGTAATCAAATAAGAACGGGATTCTTTTACTCATGGTCGAATATGACATTCATTATAATTGAGTTTGTTTATAATTCCTGTAATTTAAACAAGATAATGGGGTACTGTGATTTTGCTTTATAGTTTGATAGTTTTTTTTGCTCATGGATACTGCTTTTATAATGAGTTTCTTATATTAGATTGGTTGAGGCCACAGAAGTTGGTGTAGGCCAGAATGTGTTTTTATTGGAACATGAACTGTGTTGAATCTTTCTTGGGTGTGGCTATATGTTTATTCACAGATCTTCTCATACATCTGAGGACGAAGATCTTTCATCTTTTAGGAAAAGCAGGAAGTCTGGATCACTTGATGATCCTCCTCGAGCTATGAATCGGATTCCAGCTGACGTTTCCATGGCACATGCATCTTCAGCTTCAGACCTTTCTCCACCGAGAAAAAATAAAAAGGGAACGGATTCCTCGACAATTCATCCAAAAACTGGTTTGGTAAGTGGCCGTGATGTTAAAGAAGAGAATACCAGGACGAAAAAGGAAGACTGGTTAAGGTAACCATTCCATTTGTTTTGAGTAGTTGTGGCAAATATATATATATAATTCTTTAAGGTCTTTCCATGACTGTTGATCCTTTTGTGACACTAAGCTTGCGACTGATGCTATCATCTGCATTCATTTTATTTCGTCTCCCATGCATAAAGATATTCCCATACTTTATGTCACTGTGTGTGCAGAGAGTGAAAAGAAACTGGATACATACCCTCATTATATTTTCTTCAAAGAGGTTTCATGAGTCAATGAAGCCATCACCTTAGCCTGTTTCTTTTTTCTCCTTTCGGGGATGGGGGTTTGATTCTCAATTAATGTGTCTACAATTATACAGTATTTGGTAACAGCGGAATATGGCACCATATTTATTTTTATAATAATCAACAATCGATGTTTGGTGAATGTTTGTTGCAAAACTACTTGCCAGTCTTGTTTAAATTGGCATTAAGAGCAAAAAAGTGGAGACTTACAAGTTATCTTCTTGAAAATAATGTTTGGTTTGTTCATTAGAGTCTTTAACAACGTGAATATTATTTTGTTGTGTAGGTTTAAAGAAATGGATCCTTCTATAAGTGGTCGAGGTGCCGAACCTGTCTATCGGGATAAGAAAACAGGTCAGTCAAGATTTTTTTTCTCAAAGGTTCTTAATTCGAGAACCTGTATGTGTGTGATTTTATAGGGGTTAACCTTGGAATTTTGGCAGGACAACGGATAGCAAAGGATGAGTTGAAACCAGAAAAGAAAGAAGAGAAGCCAAAGGTACTACAAGCCATTGTCATTTCTAGATGCTGTAATTTGCACCATATTTAATCAGTATCTATTGTTCTTACTTTATTATGGTTATTGTTATTATTTTTTAAATTTTTTTTAGCTTTCTGGATTGTGATTTGGCTTGCAGCTGATAGTATCACCGTCAAGTGGTTGAATGAGTCATATTTTTTTACATACTCGTGGTTTGTACAATTCGGATAAGATATTTTACTGTTAATCTTTTATATTTGATTGAACCATTTGCCATTGGGAGAATGGATGATTTCTATGATGAATGCAGTAAGCCATAAAGGATTTATGGAAGTAAAAATGCTACTCCCTCCGTCCCAAAATCCGTCCCAAAATCAATGACCAAAAAATTTTCAAATTTCTTCTTGATCAAGAGCAAAATTTTGAAAGTTTTCGGTCATTCATTTTGGGACGGAGGTAATAATATTTGAACCAAACAACAACAACAATATCAACTAACTTTGTATTGTCTTTTTTTTGAGAAACTAATAATATTATTACTTGCATTTGCACAACAGTAACAGTTGGCTATCCACAAAGGATGGCAGCTCAACCCAAAGATACGCACTAGAATAAACTAACTCTGTATTGTTAAGATTTGGGAGAGAATGAAAGTGCCAAGACACATTGTTGTCTTCCCCAATGATAAAACCAGGAGTGGGTACCTTATGAAGTGTCTTCTCTTTCTCCTTTCATTGAACAAAAAGTCTTGTTATTTGCTCTAATGTGAATATTACTAGTATCAATTTTCATTTCTTTCCCCTTTTTTCTTGGCGTTCTCTTCTCCCTTTTTGGTATTGCAAGAATCAGGTGTCCTGTCCCAAAAACATAGGGAAAGTTGAGCAATATCCAAGTGCTATTCCAGAAGGACAAGTGTAACTGAAGCAATGTTACATTGTTACTGTTTTTCCCATTCTGGTTTGGCTACACCAGACACTTGGATCTCATCTTGCTCGATATTTTGATGATTTGTATTCGTTTGCGTGATTACTAATTATCCCCTTAAGTTTTTCTAGCAAGACGACAATGCTGAAAGTCCATTCATTTTTTTTTTCTCATTATAAAATGTTTAAACAGGAGATAATGTTGGAATGGGGTAAGGGATTGGCTCAGAAGCGGGAAGCTGAAGCCAAACAGCAGGAATTGGAACTTGAAAAGGACAAGCCCTTTGCAAGGACTCGGTTAGTCTTGAGCTCCATGACAAGATTGACTTGTGTTTCCTTTGCTTTTGACGCATAACCGTGGGCATTGTAGGATTCTCATATAATGTGCTACAGAAGAGTTTTTATAGACTATATATTCATGTTGAACACCATTATTTTAGTTTTATTTAGTAAAGTAGCACATCTGTTTGCTTGTTCTTTTAAGCAGTTGAGGTAACTTCAAATATTTACCGTACTAGAGACGTTTTAGCATTGAAAGAGGCCAGATTTGAAATTCTTGCTTTTCCTTGGACATCAGTGCCTTTATCTTTAACACGGGGTCTCTTATACAGTTCTTATACTTGCGAGACTCGATATGATTGGTTTCTCGACCCACATTCATACTCACAGTTACATGTATTTTCTGTAGTCTGTTAAATTTCCACCAAGTTATGCCTTCTTTCGAGGAGGTTGAGACATTTTTTTTATATGTTTTCAATTAAGCATATATATGCTGGGATTCAGATAGTTTGCAATATCATTCAGTAATTCTCATGTGGAACATGTGCTTCTTTTTGTCAATTTTCATATGTTATAAAGCAACTACATCTTATAAATACCTGTGGACAACAGTAATGTGTGTGTTTTATTTTATTTATTTATTTTTTTAATCTGAAAGCAAATGCCACTATCTACTGGATTATGGGTATGATGTGCTTTTCTTTGCAGAGATGATCCTGACCTTGACAACATGCTGAAGGATAGATTAAGATGGGGTGACCCAATGTCACATCTTGTAAAGGTATAGCTATCAGACCGACTTCGATAGATTTCTATGTGATTATTTTTTTTATCATAACATTATTATTTCTGCACCGTTTCAGAAAAAGAATTCTGGGCTAGTTCTTCAAGATATAGGAGATGATGAAAATATGAAAGAATCTGGGTTTATAGTTCCTCAGGAAATTCCTAGTCACAGTTGGTTAAAAAGAGGGTTAGATGCTGCACCAAACCGATATAACATCCGACCAGGAAGACATTGGGATGGAATTGATCGCAGTAACGGTTAGTTTAGTTCTACCCTAAACTAAAAACTATGTTGAAATTACGATAAAAGATTCACTACCATTACATATTTTCCGAAAAAGTAACATTTCTGTAATAATAAGTAAAAATATAGTACTGATTTCTTGAAGGTACAGGCGTGAAAAACTATACTCCCTCCGTCCCACAATACTTGACACACATTTCTATTTTGGGCGTCCCACTGATAAGTCACACTTCCTAAAATGGCAAAGAATCTTTACTATTCCCTCCACTCATTCTCTCTCCTACATTATTTTAATACTCACAACACCATTATAATTTACTATTCTCTCCACTCATTCTCTCTCCTACTTAACTATCTACACTCACAACACATCAACCTTTTTACTTTTTCCTTAATTCCCGTGCGGAACAGTAACTGTGTCAAGTATTACGGGACGGAGGGAGTATTTTCTAAAAAAATTTACTTATAAAAGTCTACTGTTTTTATTTATTTATTTATTGGGGTGGGGGATGGGGAGGAAGTGATAGTTATTTACTTGTGTTTTACTGATTACATTCAAGCATACCAGAGTAGGGAGAATCTATAAAAAGTTCCATCCGTCCCACAATAAATTGTCTCACTTTCCTTCTTGATCCATTTAAAATAAATATTGCGTTTCTAAATAAGGACAGTCTTAACTCTTATTATAATTCGACCATTGTACGAGCAATGTGCAAACAAGTAAAACACATTTCTTTAAAAGGTTGTCGAGTCAAATGCAACATTTATTATGGGTCGGGGGAGTATATGGCGTTCAAATTTTGGATTGGAATGGAGTAAATAGCTTTTTAAAGATTTGCTTCTCAAAATGATCACCCTTTTGGTCCTGTAATCAGAATGAATAACTATTGTTTTCTGGTTAATGTAGGATTTGAGAAGCAAATGTTCAAAAGGACGAATGAGAAACAAGCTACGGAAAGGGAAGCTTATCTATGGTCTGCCTCTGATATGTGAGGCGTATTGAGGTACACTCCCTCCATCCCGTATGATATTTCTCTCTCTTACCTCACTTTTCGTACTCACAACACTTACACCACTTACACATTTACTTAATTTTCGTGCAAAATCCATTTGTGAAATCTTATATAGGACGGAGGGAGTAATATATGGCATTTTGATTTTCGTTAGCCTGCAAGAAAATGTAAAAGCAATAGTTACAGAAACACGACTCTAGAGCTTGAATTCAACCACTGATTTTCGTTCTTGGTTATCATAAATATTTCATACTTGAAAGCTGAAAAAGGTGCCCAATACATTTTTATTGGTACATTACATTTTTGTCCAACTTATGCTAAATGAATAATCTGAGATTTGTGCGAAAAAAGAACAACGTGATTTCAGCTTATTCCAATTGTATAAATGTAATCAATTAATTGCTATGTTTTTCTTTTAATTATGCATTTACTTGCAAGTCATCCGCCTGAAATGATCTTCTTCCTACTTTTTTTTTTGTCATTAACGCGAAGGTACTTTGAGCATTAATTTTAGGTTGATTTAATTATTCGAATGGACATCTAAAAATTGTTATTGATAGTATTTATAATGGTGTATCGATAACAAGTTTTAAATTTTCATTAGGATAATTAAATTAACCTAAAGTATTGCTCAAAGTAAGTTTGCGTTAACAAAAAAAAAGAAAGAAAAGGGAAAGATCATTTCGGGACGGAGGGAGTATATCTCTAGGCTTGCAGTTTTCAGGAATGTTATTGACAGGAACAACCCATGTCTCCTAATCTCCATTCTTAACTACCATAAATCCCGAACATCAATTGATGAAAGCAAAGCCGACTTTTCTCGTAAAGAATTATGAAGATCCAAAGTTATGTGCAGCTTTAGAAGCTCTTGACAAAAAGAGCTTGAAACATTTACCTTTTATCTTTTTTTTTTTTAAATTAGGGGTCAATTTAGGGTCTGAAGTAGCAAAATTTTGCCAAAAATGGAGGGGGGGGGGATGGGTTAATAAAGTCGTTAAAAAAAAAAAAAAACCCCGTTAAAGTGTCCATGTGGCAATCAAGTGCATGAGGTTTTAGGTTATAGTCCCCAACTTACCCTAAATTGACAAGATCCTAATATCGGACACAATTTTAGGAACACCAACAAGTTTGAATCCCGAGTTAGAACGTCCCCCAACTTTAGGTCAGATTTCATTATTTTGGGGTCACGTCCATATTAAAAACCAAACTAACCTCATAACATGTTCGGCATGTGGGCACTCAACTTATTTTCCTAAAAAAAGCCCTCACTTTGGCAAAATTTTGCGACTTCAAACCCTATATAGACAAAATTGAAATATCGGACCCCAAAGGCGTGATCGCAATGAGATTTGACTCATTTGGTAAAAGAGTTCCATGGTTACGATGGGGTTCGGATTTTTTTTTTGAGGTGCTCAAACAGAGCCAAGCGCAAGGACATACATATTCACAGAGCAAATGGTTTTTCTACCTCGTTTTATTGAGTTCATGTCATTTATATACTCCCTCCGTCCAAGTACATACTTCACGGTCACTGTTCACGCGTGAATTAAGGAAAAAAATAATGATATAATGTTGTGAGTATAAAAGTAAAATAGGAGAGAGAATGAGTGGAGGGAATATTAAATTATAATGGTATTGTGAGTATTAAAATAATGTAGGAGACAAAGTGTGAAGTATGTAATTGGACGCCCAAAATAGAAAGTGTGAAGTATGTAACTGGACGGAGGGAGTATATACGTAACTGAGTTTCCATAATAGAGAAGTCTACAGTTTCAGAAGATTTAATTCCCAGCTGAAAAACTGAAAGATGTATTGAGAAAAAGCATGAGCTGTGAATGCCAAGATGTCGACAATTATTCTGAATATTTGTCAAAATTAGAAGTCTGTTCGAGGATTTTTCTTATCTTGCCCACAATACTGAGTCAATCTCGTTCCTCGCCGACTTATATAGGTCAAGCCTCCTTTCACATTGCTGCCTCCTTTCAGCTAAGACTGAATCTTCGTTTAGTAACCTGGATAGCTGCCGAGCCTAGACAGAATAAGAACAATTCAGTCACAACATGTATGATTATATTTACACTATCAAAAATATATTCCCTCCGTTCCAAAATGATAGTCCCATTTACTTTTTTAGTTTGTCATGTAAAGATAGTCTCACTTCCAAAATTGAACAGTTTAAGTCGCTAAACTTCCAAAATTGCCCAATGTGAAATGTAAACAACCCAGGCTGAAACTAAAAGTCTTATACAATTGTGCTAGTTTTGTAGTCTGCGTGAGTTATTCGTGACGGAGGGAGTATTTAATTTAGGATTAGTAAGAACAATTCTAGACTTGGATGATAAAATTTTTGCGGACTCACAAAATTAGATAGCAAAGAAAACCACTTCCTCAAACATTTAATGTTCTAGTTAACCAATTATGTCAGCAGATACAGTATTCTGTCTACCGCAGGTAGAATCTCGGTCATCAAGTTTATTGGCCATATTTTTTTATTTGCGCATCTTGTTCCATTCTTTACTTTTGGACATGGTGCATTTCTGAGCAATGCGCATAAACATTTGCGTGTGTATACACATATACTCCATTATATAGAGAGAGAGGGGGAGAGAGGGGGAGGGGGAGGGAGAGGAGGAGAGAGAGATAGAACCTCATTTTTGCCTAATTGACAAAGATAGTGGTCAAGTAGGGAGCGCTTGGCCTCACGAACTTGACAATGAACCACAGCCTTTGGAATGGAATTCCTGAGTGATTCAGACACCATTCGAATATAAGAGGAAACATTTGAACCAATCCTCCTGAAATGCGCCTCGGAGTATCGGTCAACAGAAGAGACAGTTGGATTCCCTACATTCTCCACTTCCTGTGGGAGTTTGCGAAAGAAGTCAACCGTTAGATATGAAGATTCCATATCCACCATCCGTAAAACTGTCTTCTTGCTCTCTTCACGGAACTTCTCCAGTGTTTCATTGGCAGCTGCTGCTATGTCTGCTTGAAGAGCTGGGAAGCGCTTCAATTCCTGCATTTGGGATTTTCACTTACTCCCTTTTGTTTCAACTTGGTAATTTATAATCCCAAATAAAGCTACTCCCTCCGTCCCAAAATGAATGACCATTTTGCATTATTTTGCATTAAAGAGCCTTTTTGAAAAGGTTGATTTTTAGTAGAAAATGCATAAATTTTCTTGCTCTTCACTTTCAAACTTTTAATTTTACAAATATATGATGATGAACTATAGAAACAAAACTGGTAAAAAATAATTTAGGGAAAACGTTTTTTGAAGAAGAAGATTGAAAAGGTCCTTTTTTTTGGGACAAAAAAAACATTCAATTTGGGAGTACAAGATTTCAAACCTGAGTTTCTATTATTGACTTTCTCAGTAGCTCCTTTAGGATGAAATGGACCTGCAACATAAAAAAAAAATGTGTTCACAAGTTTGAGTAGCTTTGTTACATAGAAATGTACTTCCTCCATCCCCGGAGGTTCCTACCTTGGTTTGGCACACTTATCAAGGAAACATTAAAAAACAATTCAAGTGGGTTAAAGGAGATATTTGTCCAAAGCACAGGTCATAATTCATGTGGGTAAAAATAGGTTAGTTAAGTTTTTTTTTTTTTTTGTAATTATACAAACATTATAAGGACAAAATTGTCCAAAAACTAAGGCCAAAATTCGTTTTTGTCACTGTACTTTGGAGGCACTTTCACTTTTACCACTGTACTCTTTTATTAACATAAATATCATTGTACTAATTTTAACTCTCTTACACAATCCCAAAAGTTAACCCGGTTAGTTTTTAATGGATGGTAAACTTTAATTTTTTACACTCCCCCCCAAACATTTTGCTTATTTGGCATTATTGTTGTGATTGTTCCTAATGTGATTTTTTTATTAAATGGAGGGCTAAAATGTAACATTAATTTTCTTAATCAATTAAGTTCCCCATTAACCCAATAACACAACAACCAGCAACAACAAAAAAATAAATCAACACAACCCTATCCGCGACACCGTTGCAACCACTGCCATCATCACCACGCCATCGCCATCCCCACCCCCACCACCATTAATATCATCACACCACTTACAATATCAGATTCTCTAAAGTTTTTTACATTAATCACAAATTTCGCAAAAATCCAAATGCATAAAATGACGAAATCAATCCATCTTCAAAGGCCAAGCAACACCCCACCGCCACCTTCATTATTTTTCTTTAAAAGTAATACTTCCACATAATATCACATAAATCACATATCTGTCAAAAAAAAATCAACCGAGAGAACAAAAAATCATATCTTCCGTGATTTGAATTCAAAGTGAAGACCCATAAATTGCAAAACCAAGTTAATCTTCCAGCTTCACATTGAACTCAGGAGCAATCAACAATTTACTTTCCCCTAAATCGAACCATAGCTTCCATCACTCATGCGAGTGTTTGCCAGAGCTATTAGTAGTATCCTCCATCGGTAAACTGATTTTCCAGAACCTGGGATCCATATTTTCACGGTGGTGGTTCCGTTTCTGCAGTCAGTAATTCTGTTCGCCAGCAAGCTTTATCTCAAAATTGAGTGGCGGCAATGGAAATTGATGGTGTCGGAGGTAGGAAAAGGCCGATTATGAGAGAAGGGTAGAAGGTTGCGGCCAAAGAGAAGAAGAAGAGAGATGAGAGATGGTGATGGGGTAGGGGGCGACGGTGGTTTGCGATAAGGGGGGAGAGGGGGGCGGCAATGGAGGAGAACAGGCTTGAGGGCTTGGATAAGATGTTAATTTTTTTTTTTCTTTTTCTTTCTAGATAAATATTTGGGGGCATGTAATTTGAGGGTATAATTTGTTTTTCTTATCCCTTTGTATTTGGAAGAGATACATTTAGGTGCACTAGTTTAATAATTGAACACATTTACCCCTTATACTTCCATGTCAACAATATTACTAGTAGTATTTAATTCTTAAAAGTTTAAGGGTGAAAGTGCTCCATCCATTAAAAATTAACGGGGTTAACTTTTGAGGCCGGGGAAGAGAGTTAAAACTAGTACATTGGTATCTATACTAATAAAAAAGTACAATTATTAAAGTAAAAGTGTCCCAAAGTACAGTGGACAAAAATGAATTTTGGCCAAAAACTAATCATAATTTGCTATTTATGGAGTAGAAAGCTTAGTAGAACGAACGAAAAAGGAAAGTAGGAACCTTACCGTGGGACGAAGGAAAGACGGAGTAATTATTAGTAAAGTGGCAAAAATTATTTGTCCTAGTTTACTATTTGTATATTCTAGTTCTAAAACAAGGATATTCAAATTCATTTAGCAACTTCATGATAATCCTGAAAAGAACATGAACTGAACTGGGATAATCATATAATTAAGTCTCTCAAAATAGCATTCTTCAGTTCTTCCTTGAAAAGTACATATAGATATATTCCCTCCATCCCAAAGTGATCTTCCTTCTTTTTTCCTTATTATTATGAAGGTATTTTGAGCAATAATTTTAAGTTAATTTAATTATACTAATAAACACCTGAAAATTGTTATTAATAGTATTTATTATGGGGCATCAATACAACACCAGTGCCGCAAAGGCTACCGTCTACGGTGGGGTAAGAGGGATCGGATGTACGCAGTATTGCCCCTGTATTTTACAGAGAGGCTGTTTCCGAATGACCCACGAGGAAAATTGCATCGAAAATTGTATGGACTGACTGATGCTTCGTAACAAAGAAGCGCAGACAGTTTAGCGAGCCATTTTGTTTTATTTCATTAGGATAACTAAATGAACCTAAACTTATTGCTAAAAGTACCTTCGTAATAGCAACAAAAAAAGTGGGAAGATCATTTCGGAACGGAGGGAGCATAAATATATCCGGTTGAAAAAGACCATAGTGAAGAGAAGATAGCAAGTACTTACAGCATCTACTGTAGCTTGAGCAGGACCTTTGAAATACTCTAGGGCTGTATCAATAAGGCGTCTGTAACCTTGCTCAGGTGCAATAAGATGGGGTTGGTAGCCATCTGCCTCTGAGACCACCTTCCTTACGTTCTGTAGTGAAACATGCCGATCAAAAGGGATCTTCTTTAAAGCATTAGGAAGCTGGTAGTCAAATATTTCATAAATCCGATCGCCTCCAGGCCGCCTGAAAATGTAGTAGCAATATGAATCCAAAGAGTGTTAACTCTAGGGTTACAAATGAATGTTTAATGACTCAAGCAGGCCCAAGCAGAGGCGAAGCCACAACTACAACAAGCATATAGGAGTCACATGACTCCCTTGGAAGTTTAAATGTGCCACTTTAGTACCTTTAAATTTGAAAAAAATGTTTTCGTAACTCTAAAAAGTAAAAACTATGATTTTGACCCCAAGAGTTTATGTAATAATTATATTATAGTTTTTTCTTGACCCCCATATGAGAAATTTCTGGATTTGTCACCCAATACCTTGCATAATATGGTCATAGGAAAGAGGAAAAAAAGTTGATAACTTACCCTCCATCAAGGTGCTCTTTAAAAGTTCTGTCAAATGCACGGCTGAGCTCTAAGATCGTATATAACTGGGCCTGTTAGCATAAAGCAAGAGAGAGAGAGAGAGAGAGAGAGAGAGAGAGAGAGGTGAAGAGCTGAACATGAAGAGAAAACATTCTTCTGAATTCAAAAGTAATGCATATGTTCCTCACCCTGGCATCAATAGCAGCAGGTTTACCAAGGTGTGCCAACTCCTCTTCAAGGTCGTCGATGCTTTTATTAATCAACGACATTATACCTGGTATGCGGGACTTAATTACAGCCTCGAGATGCTGAAACCAAATCCACAAGATTGTTAGTCAAAAATCGATAAATGTGTGTTTCTTTTAAAGATATGTATGAGGCAATTCCAAGTGTAACAACAACAACTACTACTATTACAAAACAAGAACGTAGCCTTAGTCACAAAATGATTTGGGGTTGGCTAACATCAACCGTTGTATGGACTTCTCAAAGAAAAAGTGAGAAAACAGTGAAAATGTGAAGAGATGGTAAAATAAAAATAAAATAAAGATTGTGAAAGCTAAGAATATATATATATATATATATATATATATATATATATATATATATATATATATATATACACTCCCTCCGTCCCAGAGAAATGTGCAAAAAAAATACTTGACACGAGAATTAAGGAGAAAAGTGAAAAAGGTGATGTGTTGTGAGTATAGATGGTTAGATAGGAGAGAGAAAGTGGAGTAAGTGGGTAATGATTGTGAGTAGAGACAAGTGGGTCCCATTTCCATTTTGGGAAAGTACAGATTATTGTGGGACGCCCAAACGGTGTCTTTTTGCATATTATCGTGGGACGGAGGGAGTATATATATATGACGAAAATCAAGAGAAACGGGGACACAAAAACATTTGAAAAGATAAGTAAATAAAATAAATAAATAAATAAAATCAATTCCAATCATCCACATGGATTTTTTCTCTCCACTTAGCTCTCTCAAACAACGTATTTTCTTCAATGCCAAGTAGAACCATATCGTTTTCAATCACCTTTTATACATGTTTTTTAGGCCTTCACCATTTTATCAGAAATTATATACGACTATATGATACCTTGGAGAGAAGAGCTGCAAGATATTCTGTCCCCATTCTGCTGGCCAAGTGTCCGTAATCAGGGCTGGTGGCAAAGAATTCACGCTCTTTATGTCTTGCATCAGTCATTTTGACGTTTTTATTTAAGTCAGCCTGTGAGCGGTTCACTACTCCAACCCAAGGATGTTGCAGACGGTAAGACCTCCCTTCAAGAACCTACACCGTAGCAGCCATGTTATTGTCAAGAAGTGTTGTAGCCATAGTTGCAATTATAGGCTATATTGGGTGCAAGTACTTGAATATCTACTCCTGAACCTTCAAAAAGCACATTCTTAAATATTTCTTAGACTTTTTAAGTTCTCATACTTATTAACTTGAGTGGTTATTACTGGGAAAGATAAAATTCCTCAAGTGTTGATTTAAAACTCTCCTGCTACACCAAAACTCTTTTCATTTCAGTTTATTTTTAGTTTCTTGGGATAAAATTCAGCTACATCAAAATTATTCACAGGTCAGGTTTATTCAAGAGAATCAATAAACTTTTTTAGGATTTCAAGACGGGACTCCAATAATCAACTAAATGTAGAGGGGTTTTCATTTATTGAGGGGCTAGAATAGAATTATGGTCACTTTTGGCAAAAATTGAAAGATATTAACAAAGATAATATCCACCTTAACTTGAACATTTCTTCATAAACAATTCAAGTAGTGATGTGAATTTCTCTTGCACAAAAGGTGATTAATAGCATCCTTTTGAGATTGATGTCGTCATTTAGAGGAGTTTTGTAGAGTTACTAGGCGGGGAAGGGAGATTCTCGCCGGGTTTTGGTTTCCATCTGGTAATACATTTTTCTATTCTCTAAAAGAGATTCAGATTCTGAAAAAAAAATAAAAAAATCATGCTGCAGCTAGGTTTGATAGCTAGTTTTTCTTTCGGTATTGTATGTGTTTATTTGGCAAAGAAGCAGGTAGGGAATGTAAATCGCTTCCCATCTCTACCATTTTGCCTTCAAATTCAGCAAGGAAAATTTGTTTGCAAAAGCAATACATCTTACATCCAATGCATTTGTTCCTTTGTCCATCAAATCAAGCTTTGTCAACACACCAAATGTCCGTTCACCTACAGCATACACAAATGTCAAAATCCTTGCACATAGTTATCATTTTGGAGAATATACTTACAAGTGTCTGGTGAACAATTACATATAATCTGCAAAAAAATACCTGTAGGGTCAACTTCTCGTGCAAGCTTGATAGCATCAGATGTCGCAACATCTTGATTAGCTGGGGTTATGGCTAGAATGATGCAGTTTGGCTACATGTTTAACAAGTAGATGTTATTTGGTTGATCATGATATAATAACAAATGTTGTCCAAAATTGAAGTGAGGCACTTCAGTAAATTGCTGACAAAATGATTTTCCAGCTAGGATCAGAATGAAAATGATCAACATGAAAGAATTCTTAACCTCCCCCCCCCCCCAACATCCAGCTGCCTCATAATTATAAATCTTTATAAGATGGACTGCATTCTACTATAACAAGACATGATGTACATGTGCATATAAATATGAGAAAAAAATAGATCTATGTAGATTCGTATTACCTTTTCAACATAAGACCGAACCATGGTTTCAATCTCTTGAACAATACTTTCAGGCTGTCCCTCTGTGAACAGACAACATCGCTCATATCAAAAACATTTAAAAAAAGAAGATGTAATTAGCCATATAAGTGAAAATATTCAAGAGATGGGGTGCATTCATACCAACAGCAACCTTAGTCAGACCAGGTAGATCTATCAATGTCAAGTTAACAACTGTCAAATGGAGAAACCAAGAACATGTATCAACAAATGGAGAGAGGTTGCATATATATGTGTGCTTATATACATCATCATAAGAAGAAATGTATGGTGTATACCATTTGGGGAATAAATAGTCAGATTAATTGGTTTTACTGAGATTTTCTTTGTCTTGCCAGTCACTCTGTCAGTTTCTTCCTCAATTTCAGTTCGCACGGCAGCTGCAGAAGGAAATTCCAAAGGAAAATTTTAGTTCAGGAAGAAACAAGTACACAGTAACAGAATTTAATACTCCCTCCGTCCCGGCCGAAGTGTCCCAACTTTCTATTTTGGGCGTCCCATTTAAAATGTCTCATACCCAAAAAAGGAAAGTTTTTTCACTATTCCACCCACTCATTCTCTCTCCTACTTTACTTTTACACTCACAAAATTCTCTCTCCTAACTATTCCTCCAACTCATTCTCTCTCCTATTTAATTTTTCATACTCACAACATTTAAACTTTTCTCTTTCTTACATCACTTTCTTTAATTCCCGCGCCGAACCCATTTTGGGACACTTCGGCCGGGACGGAGGGAGTACCAAGTATGGCATGCAGAAGGTAAACTTGCCTCAAACTAGGTAATATACCCATAATAAAATGACAAACATATGCAACACTGATTTTAATTACAACATGAAATATAGGTGAAGCAAAATGGTAACTGGATGAGAGTGCACCACTCAAGTAGATATTAGCTCGGGGTATTGAAACCTTACTGCCTTGAAAAACATGAGCTATATTTGTATCTCATCTCATCTGACATGCCAACCCACCAATTGATGGTAAATCTGGAAGTTGCTTATTACGCTAATGGCTGGCCTTGACTTGTCGCTACGATCGTAAATTTGCATGCATAAGTGGTTGAATTTTGTTGTTTCTTTTTTTTTTGGTATAAATTTTGTTGTTTCTTACACCTAAACTTCTGCTGTTCTCAGAAAAAACAAACAATGATAATATTTATCAAGTAGTTATAATAATAACAATGAAATGAATAAATTTTTCCATCCCTCTTTGGTAATTATCTTTTCACCATTCACACACAAACACAGACATCCAATTGGTATTAGTTTTTCTTAAATTTTTATGCTCCTAAACTATTAGTTAAAAGTCTTGTCAAGACATCTCCCTTAACTATATACAACATGGTGAAAATTGATGTCTAATGATCCTTTATTTTTCTGATCATGATAAAAAAAAGAAAGTATAATATACTAAACAGAGTAATTAATATAAGAAAAGGATGAGTAATCCATCAAAACAAAAGACACGAACAAACTGTGTCACAAGAATCTCTATCACCCAGATTCGTAAAAAAATATACACATCACATACCAGTGTGGAAACTCGTGGTATTCTGGTCAACGAATCATATAGCCAAAACAGGACTCAAGGCTGTAAAGTGAGTGCAAATTTAACAAATATCTTGTTTCTTATGCAGTACAGGTGGAAGTGAAATGTATTTATCAATTGTTAGGTGACTAAAGAAAACAACACATCAGAAAGGACCGGGGTTATAACAATGTCATTAAATTGAAAAAGAAAACAGAAGGGAAAAGAAATGACTTACAGAAGTCTGTAAATCTTTTATTTCTTGTGTGAAGGAATTGAGCATACTCCTCTTGTCCAGGTTCTGTCTTTGTCAGTTGCAATACCAAAGGCCTCCTTGTGACAATGCCTGGTTAAATTATAAAAATTTTGACAAATCGGCAAATATCAATGCAGTTAAGAGTCAGAAAAGATCAAATGACTTACAGAAGAGAGTTGCATGAGACATGACTTAACAACTCAAAATTGATGGAATTGGACCTAAGGACTGATTGCCTTTAATTTGATTAGTACAAGAATGTATTTTACAAATTTTGGTACAGGGGCCAATCCCAAAAATGGCCGATAGTACAGGGACCTATCCTCAAAAAGTTCAATAGTACAAGGACCATTTCGGTAGTTTGTCCATTGTTTTGTACTCTTATCGAAACTCAACCCACAATTTTCAGACAACTAAAAGCAGAATATGACATTGCCACTTGTTAATAAAAAAACTGAGAAAGTCTATTCCCTCATATTGCTAAAACAGAAAATGACACGATTTCGGTAGTTTGTCCTCTGTTTTACACATTCACGTCAACATCCTACCCGAGTAGTAAAGAGCACCTCCTTACCTTGGTACCGTGGTTATTCTTCGAGCAAGAAGTACTAGCGACGTGCCAAAGTCATAATTTTGTTCTTAAAACAGATTAAAGTGAAAGGTTTTTTTTTCTAAACAACCAATCAGAAATCCCACTCCTTATAAAATTCTTCTTTTCAGGATCTAAATTTCGCATTCTGCTTTAACAATCTCAACTGCCAAATATAGAGCGACCTATGCTTATTAATCTCATGTCCGCCAGTCTACCATTGGCTATATTGTTAATCAAAGATAAAACAACACCAAAAAACAGTGCATAAATAATGTCACTTCTAAGAAAAATAATGAAAAATGTCTGACTTTGGCTTTTGAAAGTCAACTAAACCATTTTAAACCAACATTTGAGATTAACTAATGTTAATTCAAACCTTATAGAAGAATTTGCAGGTCACGGGTAATTTATGCACATTAAAGACCTGATTACTTCTTCATGAGTATCCGTTAAAAAGCTGTCCAAAAAGATATGTTTCACTTGTGTTGTCAACTATAATGTCCTATTTTCCCTTATAATGATACTCCGAAAAAGGGTCCACTTTCTATTCCCGTTGTCCTAAAAATGGTCATGCTTTAAAAATAGAGTATAAACTCGAGTGATCTCCCAAAATGCTAGAATGAAATGCTCTATTAAAAATTCATATTGTGAATGATATTTGCATAGAAGACAAATTGAAGACTTTTAAAGAAATAAAAGATGAACTAAAAAGCTGTGACTTGTCAAAGCAAAGACATCCTCTAATAAAAATGCTTAAAACCCAAATTTTAATTTTTATAAAACTAAAATTCAACCATTGTTTCTCTAAAAGCTTAAACTTTTAGATGAGTTGGTAACTTAACAAAACATCAATATGGAATATGGTCCAATTAAACTTAAAAGTCAAAATTCAACCCTTCTCATGAGCAAAGATGCTGTCCTACAAATGTGAGTAAATTGACATAAACAAGCACAAACCCACAGAAACACACACACACACACACACACACACACATTACATTACATGATCCTTAGTACCTGAACCCCTTGGTAGAAAATCACGCCCTACAAAACTCTGTAACACCGACGATTTTCCAGAACTCTACAAAATCACAAACAAAATTCATCAAAAATAAAAATAAAATAAAAACTTATCCACCAACAGAAAAAAAAAAAAAAACTCAAAAAGTTGGCCTCCATCAAAATTCAAAAGTATTTGTACGCAACAACAATTCTACAAACATTTCATATACATTTAACTCGAATTTGTGAATAATACATTTACAGATGACAGCTCGAATTTTACTCAATCACAGATATATGTATAAAGACTAGAGAGAGATAAAGAGAGAGGATGATGAATACTTGGCCGCCGACGACGACGATGGTGGGAAGAGAGTCCCAAAGAGTAGGCAAAGAGCGATGATCATCGCCGTAATCACCGAGAACAGTACAAGCTTTCTGTATACGATTAACAAGTCCGATTACGCTGTCCATTACAAAATTCTTCGCCGGGAAATGTGAACCCTAACGGCGGTTACTAGATTGAGCAGATATAATTCAATCAATAATAACAGAGAGGGAGAGAGGGGATGAAATGCGTGAGTTGGGAAAGAGCGCATGAATTTTTATTTTTAATTTATTTTTGTTGTTGAATTCAGCATGACGGTTTTGGATTTGGTGGGCCGTGCGTTTTCTATGTTGTGGGGTCCGAAATATGTTGCTCCACATTCGGTTTCATTCTTCTGACTATGGTCAAATGTGGGTCCATGATGGGCTTTTGAAATAAATATTTGGCGGGCTTTGTTTATTAGACCATTTACTACGGTGGTGGTGATTTCAACATCCAAATTTTTTCAACACCCATTTTAACCTTTTACATCATCTTCTTTCTTTTTCATTTAATAATTCAATATTTCATTCAATTTTTAATCCTATAATAATGATTTTGTTTAATAAAATTTAACATCCTTTCAACTCATTATTCTATACCCCACCACTTTTATTTTATTTTATATTCTTTATTTTTATAATTAGTAAAATAATAATTATAATTATTATCATTTATAATTAAAAAATATTTCATACTTAATTAATTTTTTTAATTGCAATTAAATAAATACGAAAAATGACGATAATTATTATTAAAAAAATACTTCATACTTAATTAAAAGTAATACATCACTGGAAAATACAGGAAATTATTTTCCAAATAATTAGACACCAACATTTCAGAAAAAAGACATAAAGCTAGAAATTACCTGAATTTTCAGTGTTGAAATGGTTATTATTGGGATCCATTTCACTAAAAGAGAGTTTTTTTTGTGAAAATGAAGGATAATTGAGAAATTTATATTGAAAAAATAGTGTTTTTTTTCTGTGTCCAAATTAAAAGAAAGAGGACTATATTTAAAGAGGGAATTTTTTATGAATTTTGGTGTAAAAAAATTAATTTTTTTTTATATAAGATAATTGCCTTTAAAAAATTCGAATAATTTTAATTAAAAAAATTTCAGTGACCAATTAGCAAATGGCAAGTGGCCATATCAGGAAAAAAAAGTAAAAAAGTAGCGCCAGACGCGCCTATATGGGCGGTGTCATCCACGTGCCATTTTTGGCCCAATCGGGTGGCGCCACGTGGCAAGAAATGGGCCCCACCTCTTTTTTCAACACCTATTGAATTTATTCAACAAAAAAATTCAACTACTTAAAAAATGTTTCAACACCCTACATTTGTTTCAATAGTTGAAAAAAAAATTCAACACCTCCATTCTAAATGGCCTTAGTGCTTGCTTTTACTTTTGGTGGTTTTTATTTGATTGAGATGCTATCGAATTATTTGAATTTTCTTTTATTTTATGAAAATTAAAATAATACTCATTCCGTTAGTTTTAGACTCAGAGTAATGTTCTTACTTTTTTTGTTCTATCTAATATACAATACAAGGGGCAAATAACTGCCTCTTATCTTTACATAAAGAGGGGTCAGGATTGAAAGTTAGGAATTGAATCCGACGGCTCTAACAAATTCATTCTCCAATTATTTCTCACCTTCTTCCACGATCTCTCCAACTCTCACGGCCAGTTCCAACACTTACGTTAAACCACCCCCACAGCCATCCATTCCAGACTCATCAAAATTACAAAATTTATTTTTCCCACCCTCTATTGAGTCTACACCAGAAGATTTTTCTCCCATCTGACGCCTGAAGATTTTAAGGTTTGGCCTCCGGCGGCCATTCTCTCTCTTAAACTGTAAGTTTCTGTCGCTTAATTTCTCTGTTTAATTTTTCTGCTTAATTTCTCTGGTAAATAGAATGAATGAGGGAAAGATATTCCAACGGCAATTTTGAAAAGTTGTAGCTTTTGAAACTTCAATCGATTTAATTTCTCTGGTAAATACTCCAACGGCAATATAGACCAACTCAAAAACCAATATACTGAAAAAGAAGAAAGAGGCTTCGTCCCTCATCAAAGATCACTATAGCCATTATAGACCAACTCAAAACCACCATCGATTAACCAACATTGAATCCAAGAATCAAGTTATTAGAGAAACTATGATTCACCAACCTTGAATCCATATTGACGGCGAATTGCGGACGCTTTGAGAAGGCGGATTGCGGACGGTTTGAAGGCGGCTTGACGGCGAATTGCGTACGCTTTGAAGGCGGATTGCGGCCGCTTTGAAGGCGGATTGACGGTAAATTGAGGGCGACTTGCGTACGGTTCGCGTGACTCAGGGCTTCGCTCCCAACAAGACCTAATTGATGCTCCGGAGGAAATTTTTGATGGGTAGTTGCCTTCCTCCCTTGATTACAGTGGCTGATTCTTCATCAATCTCTCGATGGGAGCCGCTTCGACGGAGAAGATGGCCCGCCGTTAAACCGCTGATCGAATGGGGAGGGGCGGGGAGGGAAGGGAAGGGGAGGAGGTCGTCTGATTGTGGGAGGGGTGGGGTAGCCATGATCTTGAGGATGAACCTGGACATAGAAAGAAACTGGGTGGGTTTGTTTTTGTGTTTGTGTGAGTGAGTGAGAGAGAGAGATAGAGAGAGAGAGAGAGAGAGAGAGAGAGATATATAGAGAGAGAGAGAGTGGAGCGTCTTAAAAAACCAAATTTAAGCATTTTAAAAAATATTATTATTTAATAATTTTATAATATTATTAACATTTTATCTTGAATTTAATTTAATTTAAAATTTAATTCATATTAAATCTATAATACAATAGGAGGATATAGAAAGAAAATGTGTTTCTTAATTTAGAATTTAATTCATATTAAATCTTATAATTTTATAATATTATTAATTCATGTTCGTTTTATTTAGTTTCTGTAAATATGTTTGTTTGGATCTGTTCTATTGGTATTTATTTGTTATCTCTAAATATTATGGTTTGGATCTGTTCTTTTGGTGTTCATTTTTTATCTCTAAATATTATGGTTTGGATTTGTTCGTGATTACGTACTATCCCTCTTCCCATCTACTTAGATACATAAATGGAACAAATGTATTTCTTTGTTTTTCTGTGTGTTTGTGTGAGAGAGAGAGATATAGAGAGAGAGAGAGATAGAGAGAGAGAGATATAGTATTTAGGATCAATGCGTGAACAACACAAAAAAATAAAAATAAAATAAAAATAAAAGCATTTTAAAATATTATTTTGTGTACAACAATTTTTTTGAATTATGGTTATTATATAATTTGTACCTACATATTTTTTTTATCGATAAAATAATTTAAAATTAGAAATAATATCTTATAATTTTAAATTATTATTAACATTTTATCAATATGTTCAATTTATTTTAATTTAAAATTTAATTTATATTAAATCTATAACACAATAGAGGACAATATTAATCGCCTCTTAGCTTCACATAATCCATGGACAGTATATTCTTGAATTATCAGAGTTATTAGAATTGTTCAATAAATAAATGTAATTCAAATTACTCTCGACGTACCCAGATGTTCAGATGAAGAACCATAAGAAGGTTATTTTTTATTTGAATGTTGATTTAGATAGTGTTTTATGCTATAGATTTACAAGTTGTGTTTATTTTTATAGGTTTGAAAAAAATGAACGCTCAAGGAACATTGAATATTTATGGATATGGTGATTCGGCTCTAAGTGAAACAGTAAGTTAATATTTTACTATTACTATTTTATTGTAAATATTTGTTTTTATCATATGTGATATGTGATATGTGATTGTGATAATAATGTGATTTTTAGATTGACATTTTGCGAAGAAACAATATCTCGATTGTCATGCGAGAACCTTTTGAACACGATGAAATGATAAGGGTAAACATTTGATGTTAAATTAAGTTTTTTTTTTTTTATTTACATTAATTAACGAATATATATAGATTTTTTGACTAATATTTAGAATTCATTATTATGATCAAAATCGACTAACCAACCTACCGACAGTTGCATTGCCCCCACTGGTATTTAATTCATTTCAGTTTAAATATTTAGTATTGCTTATTTATAATTTCAGTTTAAATATTTATTATTGTTTATTTATATTTATAATTTGATATGGATGCATGTAATTTAATTTTATTTATTATAATTCTATCAAATTATGTCAAGTTACTTACCACTTCAATAATTATTTTATCATCATTCTCAAATATTTCAATCATATATTTGTAGTCATGGGATGAGTGCGTGAAAGAATATAGACGCTTGCACAAACCTCCGACAATGACTTGGAATGGGCATAATAAGGTATTATTATTATTTTTTAAATTATTATATTGTTAATTTAATAAAAATATATTGATTTTATTTTTTATTTATTTCAGGTGCTTTTACGTAAACGTACCTGACCAATGTCTGTTTCGATTGAGACAACATCTTTACTTCAACTGGTTAAAAATCTATATATTAATTAGATGTTAATTTATGTGTTATCTTTTTGTAAACAACTTTTATTGTGTATTATAAACAGTTTAAAATTACATTTAAAACATCATATAGTTAGTATGCAATTTCAGTTTCCCCACGTCTTTCTCTTTTCATACTGTCTTCCTTTTCGTACTGACCCGTGCCAATGGCACGGGCTTTTGTGTACTAGTTTAATATTTAATAGTAAGATTTTTAGTTTGCTTTATTATCAAAATGAATAATGAGACTCACTTGCTACATTAACAATAACAAACTACTCCCTCCGTCCCAGTCGAATTCAAAAATTTCTAAAAATTTGTCGCATTCGAAAATTCAAAATCTTTAAATGAAAAGTTTATATTACTTTTTTATTGGTGGATATCATATGTTATATTCACAATAATTATTCACTGACAATTTGATATATCATTTTCTCTCTCTAACCCAACTATCCATACTCACAATACATCATCTTTTTCACCTTTTCCTTAATTCTTTGAACCCATTTGAACTTTCTACCGGGACATAGTGAGTACTTACTATTCCCACCAATTTTCTCTATTATATTCTATTTTATTTTTCATATTTACAACATTTACTTTTGCTTAATCATTGTATATAATCAAACTAAAAACCTTATGATAAGATGGAGGTAGTAACAATTTTTAGAATTACATATATAAATGGGCAAATTGCAATTTAGTAAAATGAGTTTTACACACAGTTGCAATACCCTAGCTTTGTTTTGAAACGTATCAATTCGATTCCTATGTTTGTCATTTTGTTGCAATCTGGTGTAAAATCTAACAAATCGTTAAATTTTAGACGAAAATAAACAAATGTGCACGGAACATGAATTTTTAAGGGACACTTTTGTCATTTTGCAAGAAAATAATTATTAAATATTTTTTTTATTATGAAAAACATATTATTTATTATTTAAATAAATAACTTTTCAATATAAAATGTTCTTATATTTCCAAGTAAAATTTTCTAATAAAAAATATTTTCTAAACAAAAAAATAAATTAAAATCATTTATTTTTTCATTGTTTAAACTAAACCACACACCACCAACATCCAATTATCGCCGCCATCCAACTATCATCACCGTCCCATTCGAATTCCGCCAACGCCCAACTATTACCACCATCCAACAAACAAGCTTCCATGACCACCATCCCTTTTTATTTTTATTCACAACCAATATTTCTCCATAACCACCATCCTTCATAAGCAATACACCACCAAATTCACACTACCAAACCAAATTCACCCTTACCAAAACAATAATCTTAAGAGAATTGTTATTTACCCCCGCAACATTACTGAATACCCTCGCAATACTAAGTCTACCCAACATTCAACACTAGTCACACCACCCTTCTCCCTATTTTACCCCTTTCTTCTTCAGCCCATCCACCCTCCACCGCCAGCCTCCATGTCCACCTCCATATGCTACAATCAAAAACTCGCCCCTTGTGCTATTTGTCTCGAATCGATTCGGTGAAGCAGGGGGAAACACATTGATAAGTGACTTTTATATAGTCATTTATAGCATTATTTATTTATCATTTACTTAGTTTTTATTATCATTTAGCCTAAAAATAGTGTAATTTAGCTTCTTTTATCATTATCTTCGATTTTACACTTGTTGGTATATTCTTAGTATATTTTACAGGTTTAAAGTCAAAATATTGGACAAATGAGGCTTTGAAAACATTAAGGGATCAAAGGCAAGGAAGGACAACTTCTAAATCCTCATTCAAGCCAAAAAGCCATTGGAGCGGCCGTGCACTTAAAATGGAGCGGCCGTGCAAAACCTTCTGTCAAGACAAAATTTGCCAAAGTTCTCTGGAGTGGCCGTGCGTTATATTCTGGAGTGGCCGTGCAAACTGGAGTGGCCGTGCGTTATAATGCTGGAGTGGCCGCTCCACCTGGTCTTGCTTTGAAAAGGCACCTTTTCATTTGAATCTCTTTGAATGGATCCAACCCTTCACTCAAATGCCTATATAAGACACCTTTGTAACCAGTATTGGGCATCCAGAATACATCCAATATACAACTATATACATCCGAAAATACATCTTTAGATGGATCAAATAACATCTAGATAGATATCCAAAAATACTCTAGCAATATTTATACACAATTCTTGAAGATGTATCAATGATTCGTGACAAGTCCTTGTGTACTCTTGAAGATTATGAATGAAGATTATTCCATCCATTGTCTCTCTCTTATTATGAATAAGTATCTCTTCCCTTATCTCTATTTCTTACTTACTTCTTTTATTATTTCAATGGTTTGAGTAATCCTCCATTTTTCGGAGTTGGAAACTTCGATAACTTATATTCATTGCTTCTTCTACATGTCATTTCAATTCTCTTCTTATAAATCTTAATGCTTGCAATTAGGGAGACGTCTTTAATTGTATAACCTCAGTTGATCAAGTAAAAACATTGATTAGCGGAACTCTAAGAATTGAACTATGTCAATAAATCACAGAAGTGATTTAAAGACCTAGGGATGATCCTTTAGTGGAAATTACGTGAGAATAATAGACTTAACGGATTTTGATTTATACGGTACCCTCGAGAGGTGAATCCGGGTTACTCGTGTGACCGACGAGAATGCCTCATAACGGGCCCTCAAGAGATAGGCCGTGTTGGTCTTAAAATACATGTGCTAGGCCTTGACCCATGAGTAGTTAGCACAACTTAGCGTATCATCCTTGAACTTGGCACTTTTATCTTAAAACAATTTCTTTTATAAAGAAACTTGTCCATTGGTCACGAGAAGTCGTACAACGGCCTAGGGATGTTCTTTGAATGGAAAAACATTGACTTTCGATCTTAATGGATTCTTTCTAATCGTGGTTAACTAGAGTTAAGCCGGAATGCCCGTTTGTGACAGGGCGGGAGCACCATAAACGGAAATCTCAAACAGTTAGACATAATTAGTAAAGGATACAACGCTATTGTCCTAACCAGAAGTAGTGTAAGCCTAATGTGCCATCCTTGTTATTTTGATAAAAGACTTTACCTAAAGCATATTTATTTGTTTTCAATCCCGAGAATACTATCATTATATGTTAGAGTAGTTTATATATCTTCCTAGTATTTTACCTTACAAATTCCTATCTCCCCCCAATCATTTTATCTATATATTTATATAAAGACAAATATCATCCCAAAGTAAACCCTGTCTCTGTGGGATCGACTCGTACTTGCACCCGCTATATTACAATAGCCCGTGCGCTTGCGGATATAAATAAACCGTTAGGTTTCGACCGAACACACATCAACCTCCTCCTGGGTACCCCCTTTATGCTTCAATTACACGACATTCCTGGTGGAATCGGGGGTTTGAGTTGTTGAACCATGGCGGATCTGACGACGGGATGAAGCGAGATGGATGACAAACAGAAGGGGTTAGGATTTGGGAAAAGAAAGGTGGGTCGATTTGAGTTTTTCCAGTGGCAATTGTATTGGGTATGCATACTTTAACCCTCCTAGATTAGCTTAAGATTTGATTGATACCATAACCTCGTCTCTATTTTAAGGACTTTAGGACCCTATGTAATGATGCTTAGACTTCAATTTTTTAGCTAAGTCCATTTTATAAAATAGGTTAAATCAGGCTTGAAGACTGGCACAAGACTCATTAGATATGAGTTTGCAGTTCAAAAGTTTCAGACCGCACAATCAAAACCACACTAGCAAAACCGCTCCATTCAATTGCTCTGTGGAACCCTCTGTGGAACCCTCAGACAAGATCTGCAAGGATCTTGAAAAGGTGACAGATGTCCTAACTACCTTATTTGCAGCTGGAGTCTGATCAGCTTTATCTGCAACTGCTGTACCCAAGGCCAAAAGTTGATATTGTGGACCAACCAGAAAGCACCATTACAGTCCTTGCAAACAGCTGTGTCTAACGGCTAGTTCCTTGGTGCTTGGGTATAAATACCCCTAATCTTTAACACTTGAAGATTGCTTGAGAAATTGATTTGATGTGAGTTCATAGAAGTGGAAGCTCTGCCCAGAAAATATTCAGCCCTTTGAATCTTCATCTTCTTTCTTCAAGAAATATTTTCCAGCCCAAAAATCAAGTCTAGGATTTGATCTTCATAGAATAGATTTTAGATCTGAGTTTGAATACTTTGTATCTTTGTAATCTCTGTCATACTCAATATAAAATCTAACTCTTAAAAAATCCAAGACTAACCATCTTGGTAGTGGATGTAGATCATTTACGATTGAACCACTCCAAATATCGTGTTCTTCATTTTTGCATTTTTACTTACTATACTTGCTAATATTTATCTTTATCTCTGTTTAATCTAATATATAGTTGTAGACACCCCATTCTGAATCCATCGGAGCAGATTAATACCACTCTAAGTCTCGCCTTGAGTCAAGAGTAGAAATCCACCATTTCGTCATGTTTCGTTAAGTTTTGACTAACGACCGTTAGTTTGGACTAAACTGCATATGAGATAACGAGGGAAAGACAGAATTGTCCACTGACAATCTTGTCTCGCGCGGAACGTGCGTGTCTCATGCGATGCTAAGCTTCTGCAGACATGCAGAAGCCAGTTTCCTCGCCGATTCCAATCTCTTTCGGGATAAAACCTTATCAATCCGGTCATCCAATGGAATTTGGGTTCTGGAACCTTCCCAGGGGATTTTACCTCTCCACCTTCACATCTCCAACACTTATAGATACTTGAAGACTTTCAGTATTTCGGATCCGAGACTTTTCAAGTCAAAACCCCTACGTTTACTAGTTTCTCTCCCTGAAAGATTCCTGTAAATCACCCCTAAAATCACCTAAAGTTTGTTTTTCAACCTTGTTGATAAACAAACATCGAAGCTCGAATCAAGGACCGAGCGAAGCTCTGTCCACATCAAGATTTGACTCTAAACTTGAGTCGAAACTCTATCCGAGTCTCTTCACACGAGGTAATCTTCCTCCTCCCTTTCTAATTGATTATTAGAGTGGTATAATACATCAAACCTAGGATCGGCCTAGAGCCTCCCCGAATCATGGGGATGGTCTCGAAGCAATCGATTCTATATTCCGTTTAACCTCGTTAAATGGATTCTTTTACTTACTTATTTAAAACGTCTTTTTCTTTGAAAACCTCTCTTTTTAGCAAGACCGATCTCCGGATTGGGTGGAATGGGTGCTCCTTGAACTTCCCATTCCATAACCTAAGCCCCGAACCCAAAATCTCTTTTCAAATGGTTTTTTCTATATTTCCAAACAAATAATATAGGTGGCGACTCAAAAAGATGTATAAACAAAAAATTCACGCATCGCTACAGTGGTGACTCCGTTGGGGACTGTAAATTTAAAGTGACTTAAACTTGCGTCAATAAAAAGAGGTTTTCAAAAAAAAATCATTTTTTTTTTATTCAGATCAAGCTAGTCTCGCACGATACAACCTATTTCGCGCGAGACAATGCTTCGGCAATCAGCGTGTCTTCTGGTTTTCCCTGTTCATCTCAAGATCCAAGATTAGAGTCGAACACGTAAGGGGGATTCCAAATTACATTATCTGCAGAGTTCCTTCATCTTAAGGCCTCCCTTAAGATGTAGAACTCGAATCCGTATTTAGTTTAAATAATTGATTATTATTTATAAACTGCGTGTAATTGGGTTTTTAAATTAAAGTCCGGTCCAATGGGGATTCGGGAGTTGTAATTAAATTATTTATCTCTCTCTCTCTCATTAAGTGGAACTACGACGACCTGAGTCTTCCGAATTTGGGAGAAACGTAGGCAACCACTTGGTACGGCCACTATCTGTTTTTTCTTTTAATTTTCAAAAATAAATCTCTATTTTTTCTATCACCTAGATTGACTATCACACACGCGCACTTATATTATATCTGTCATTGCACTACATGCCCTGATTAAAACGGGACCCACACTAAGGACGGATGACGGTAACTACCTAGTCGCCGGTCTCTCCGAAGTTGAATCATCCCACTCCGCGTATTCAATCCATTTAGATTGTCATATTACGGGGAGCCTAGCCTTCCAGCCCTGCATCGCCACATATCAGGTAGATTGTATTTTTAGGATCACTCCGTGACCGGTCGGTTTGACTCGGTGATCTTTTCTTATTTTTGACCAAAATAAAGCCATGTAAAATTGACCATAAAGAAGGACCCGTGAAATTACCCGGTTCGCGCGTGGGGGGGGGGGGGGCGCGGCAAGCGACATTTCGCAAACTTGGGACCTCGCTTCCGGAGAAGGGGAGGAGTTGCCATGCGGTTTTGTATTATGAGCCCAAACGTTGAGAATGGCCGAGTTTGAAAAAGGGAGGTCGTTTTAATTGGTAGCTAAAGCTTGAAAAAGGCTTTGAAAAAGTGGAGTTTTGTATTATGAGCCCAAACTTTAAAAATGTCTTTGAAAATGTGACATTTTGTATTATGAGCCCAAACTTTAAAAATGGTTTTTTTGTACCATAGATTGTTAGGTTCGGAGGTCACGTTACGTTTCGGGAAGAGTATATTGAGATCACCCGAAATGCCTCGTATGACGAGTCTTTCTACCTTTCTCGAAATTGTGTGCGTGTGTGTGTGTGTTGCATTTTTGAAAAGGGGCTTAAATGACAAGCTTTAATCTTGGTTTGAATGTCAAACGTTTATTTTAATGATAAAAATGAGCATTTGAATGACAAACGTCGGTTTTGAGTTGTTTTGAAAACGGAGTTCGAGTGACGAGCTTAAATCTTTAGTTTGAATGTCAATAATTGATTTTAATGAAAAGATCGTTTGAATGTCAAACGTCGGGTTTGGAGTCGAAAATGAGCGTTTGAATGTCAAACGTCGATTTTGCGTTGTTTTGAAAAGGAGTTCGAATGACGAACTCCGGTTTTGAACCGGGCATTACATTGTGACCAATTTTATGAAAAGAGGTATTAAATGATATGCGATCAACGAGTCGTTTTGTGACTCGGACTTTTATAAGTAAATACTATCACGAGCCAAACGGCTCGGACTTGTAAACAACAGTATTTAAAGTGCGGTATCAACGGAATCAAACGATTCGGACAGTAAAGATGCGATCGACGAGCCAAACGGCTCGGATTTGTAAAGGCATATAAATTAAATGACGGTATCGACGGATCAAACGATCCGGATTTAGTAAAGGACGATCACGAACCAAACAGTTCGAACGGTAAATGTGCGAATCGACGGATCAAACGATCCGGACCATAAATAACATAAACGTAAAAAATGGGGCCGGAATGCCGTTTTAACCCGAAATTACTTCTCTTACGCCAATGTGGAATGGATAGGGCCTGTTTAGTGGTGGTGGGAAGGCTTGTGGGAGAGGTGAGGAGGGAAAGGTTGGCATACTTGGGATTAGGTTTGGTGATGTCGTGGGATAATCTTGTGGTAATAGTACGGGTGGGAGGTAGAGGAGGGGTGGGGTTGGGAGTAGGTAGGGTTGTTTCAGGCTGAGGTGTGAATGGGGGTTCATTTGGAGTGGGGTTGGGAGGTAGGTTTGGGTTGGGGGAAGTGTGGTTTGGGGAGGGAGGAATGGGGGGGAGGTGGGACGGAGGAGGTATGTGAGTACCCCAATCCAACTCGCGACCCAATAAAAGTGCCTTTTACTCAATAAAAGTGCGCTAGGGAGCGTTTTGGTAAATTTCCGGTTCATTCCGAGACTTCCGGGAGCTTTTTATAAGTTTCTCGCTAAGGAAGGACCTAGAAAGAATTATACAGTTCGGATCTTTAAGGAATTACTTAGGAAGGGTCCAGATTTCGCCACCTGGCAGGGTTCTAGAAGGAAAGCGGTTATTCTCCTTTCAGTCATGCGACATATTAAATTCATTCCAACGCAATATTAAATAAAGGATTTCTCATTTGTAAAAGGGGGGATTCTCTCACTGGCCGTTCTCTCACTACTTTCTCTCACTAGATGCAAAACCAAAGAGCTTGCTCTCTCTCTCTCTCTAATCGTCGTCTTCCTCACCTGGTCTCTCCCTCGCCGGCGACCCATTTCCCTTTTAATCCTCCTCACCTTTCTCTCTATCTCCCAAACTCCAACAGCAATCGCCTTCTTCTCAATTCAATTACCCAAATTCACAACCGTCTACCTCACTACCCAAAAAACCGTCGGCGACCTCTCCCTGTTCAAAACCCATTCAGCGGCAACCTTCCCCACCGTCTTCTCCGGCTACCACCACCAACCACCGCTTCATCACTGTTCTCTATCTCTCAAGTCCAACCTCAATCTCCTTCGCCGTTCTCTGTTCTCAACCTACAAATCCGTCTACACCATTTCCCCCCATTTCCAGAGCCTAAGCCCATTAACCCCCACTAATTCATCAACAATTTCCGGCCCTCTCACCTATTATCTCCGACCCCTGTTCAGAGTCCTTGTTATTACGCTGCCAATTTCAGTCCGGCCTTGAAGCGTCACAGCGAGCTCGATCTCTCTCTCTCTCGTTCTGAAGCTGCTTTGAAGACTCTCCATACCGACGTGGTATAGAGAGGGTGGATACTAAAAGGGTAATCCCTAACTTCACTCTTTATCTCTCTGCTGTTTATTCATCCCACACCATTTCCCAGTTCTCCATGTGCAATTTGTTAATCTGGGATTAGATTTGCTCTGCCTTGGTGTATATTCATGTTAGTCTTGTTTTGATTCATATGCTTTATCTATACAATGGGTTGATTGGTTTTAGTTGTGATCTAAGCATGAAGATGAGTGTGAATCAACCATATTCACACTCATCTGAGTGTTGATTTCCTTCCCCTGTGATCTCTAAATTGCAATCCTCGTTGATGCAAATTCCATTTCTCTCTCTCCTCGTTGATTCATGGGTTTTTCCATATTTGGTATTGTTCTTTAGGCTAGAACCTGATTGAATTGTCATTGTTATAATCTCATTTTTTTGCTCCCAGTTTGTTGTGATCTGTGCCTGGGTATTTGTTGGATATTGGTTTGTCTAAACACCAAATAGAGGGTGAATCAATCATATTCATTCTCTCATGTGTTTATCCGCATCTAGGTAATAATATTGTCTCGTTGCAATTATAATTTTCAATCTCTGCAATCTCATTGTTGTCGTTAATTCCATCTTGGTTAACCTTGTTGTTGCTATTGGTTTGTTTCTGTTAATTCCATTTTTGTTAACCTTGTTGTTGATATTGATTTGTTTCTGTAATTGGCCTAGTTGTAAACCTCTGCATATGGCATAGTATGTCCCGCGACACAACTAACCCTCACTGGTCCTGTGTCACGCGACATACCAAGCCGCACTACAGCAGGTCTCTTTTCAGTTGTAAGTTGTTTACCTCGTTGTAATCGGGACGTGGCCCCCCAAAATAAGTGGCTCACAAGATGTAATTCCATCTGTTTATCAATAAAGCATTAAAATGCATTTCATACATATTTTGTCTCAAACAATTGCACACACTTTTGAATGTTTTGGATGTTGAACATAAAAATACTCGTCTGCGGACGAGGCGTGTTGGGTGAACTCTCGGTTCTTCCCAACACGTAACCTGACCCCCGAACCCATTTTCTCTTTTAAAAGGTTTTCAATGTTTCCTTAAAAACGGCGTGGCGACTCCTATTTTTTTTCGGCGAGCGTTCATTCAGTGGCGACTCCGCTGGGGATATTGAAACTTGTTTTTCAAAAGTGGGTCAAACTTTCATTCTTGTTCAATGTCCATTTCATTCATTTGTGTGTGCTTTGTTGTGTGACATTTTATGTGCTTAAATGCATTTTGGCATGCTTTGTTGTTACTCTTCCCCCTCCATGTACCTTGTGTTGTCTTTTTTGGGACTTGTTTGAGTGATTTGCTTGGAGGCTGGAGCTGATTCATGGTGCCAAGGATTCTGGATATGTGGCTCTTTTGGTCACGCGACAGGACTTGCCATAGCTATCCTGTGTCACGCGACACTTGTGGCCTTTCTGCGGGATTTGAATTTTTGATACAGGTTGGGATTGTGGGCAGTCCCCCATGATCAAATTATGATCGTTTGAGTATTGTATCTCTGTGGGATGTGTGAGTGTGTGTTGTTTTTCCTTTATCCCCCCCTTTTTCAAATAAAAAAATAAATATAAAAAATCATTTTTCATAAATAAAGGAATCTAGTCATCCGCACACTACGTCACATAGATCTAGAACCCTCGGGTGCGATTGACGGCATCGCGGACGGCCAATCGCGGACGGCCATGAAATTCACCTACGCTTGAGCGCCTGAAATCAAACCTTTCCCCCTATCGCATCATAGGTGGAACCACACATTTTAAAGCTTACCTAACAGTTGGTTTTGACACGCCATTTTCAAAATGTACTAAAATGACTTGTTTCAAAAATTTATAATAGGCTTTCGTACCTATCCCAAAACCTAGCACGTGTGGGCATGTTGCCAATGCAACGTGATTTTACGTATGGACACGTTGCTCTTGTGACGTGTCCTAACGAGAGATCATGTCGCATTGTCACCGTGCACCGTCGAGAGGTCATGCCGAATTTTTTCTTGAAATTCTTCGGGAATACCCGTTATGCTGCCCAAATTTCTCCAGAAATTGGGGCTGCTCGTCCGTCCCATAAATGCTTTGGTTTTATTTAGGTATTATTGCCTATTATTAATTTTTGATCAATACATTTGGTGTATTTTCGAATGATGTGTCCCTAGGTTCCCCCGAGGTCTAGATTGTGTGAATAAAGGCTTTTCCTTTCCCAACTGTTCATAGGACTTAAAAGCCATCGATTTCTACTTGAACATTAATAAGATGTTGCATGAGTCCATCTCCTTCCATATTCCTCCCTCTCCCATACCTCCTCAAGGTTCCATCCTCCACCTTATACGCTCTCCACCTCCACAACTATGGCAAGTTGGGTGCATACTCCGATCCCCGATGCTCGTTTGGTTCATATTCCTGAGGTGGAGGCAGTTCAAGTGTCCAAGTGATCTTTACCCGATTCAAAAGCCGAGATGTCTGGTGCAGAAAATGCGGTGGCTAGCCAAATCTGGAGTTTCTCGCCCATCCGAAGTTGAAGAAGTCAATCAGTCTTCGTAGGATCTAGAATGTCCCTTTCGGGCATCGAGTCTGTCAAGTCCAAGTTGGACCAGTTTTTGCTTTGCAATAATAAAATCTTTGTTTCTCTTCTTGCTAGACTCGAGACATCGCTTGCACACCCACGTTACATTTTAATTGAAATGGTCTTATTTCACATGATCACTTGTGCTGCTCAATCACTAATGCATTGAAATGATTAATATTTAAATTAATCGGAGTGAGAAAATCAATTGATATCTTTCTCAAATTGGGGCTTACCAACTCCCCATCTTGCATCTCATATGCTCACATCTCCTTTTATCATCCTCATCGTTTCGTTGCTCAATGAATTTGCATGAATCTTCCTTAATCAAGCTTAAGCAAGCAATGAAGACTTAATCTCGTTTAGGTCATCCGGTAGGGATTGCGGTTGAAGCCTTTCACCCTAGGAAAGCCATTACCTTACCCTCACCAAATAATACCCTTTCATTTCAAGATCGGCTTGTTTTGAAACCCTGTTTAGCCATCATCTTTGCTCCTTGCTGAGAGAAGTCCAAGCAATGCCAAGAAGTTAGCTTCAAGAATCGGCGGTGCACAAAGTACTCAAGTCATGAAGGAAAGACAGATATAATCCTCAGCTCCTCAGGAAGCCTTCCAAATTCTCAAAAGAAGGATTTTAAATCCTCACAATTTCAGATATAATCCTCAACTCCTCAGGAGGCCTTCCAAATTATCAAAAGAAGGATTTTAAATCCTCACAATTCAGCAAAAGTCTTTGACTTCCCAAGAGGCTCTCCAATGTTAAAAAAGGAGCCTGAATTCTCGAAAGTTCGCAAAAAGTTCTCGATAGCTTGGATTTTATCTCATCAGCAATCCACCAAATAATCCCAAACCATCCTCTCGCTTTTAGAGGATTACCATTACCCTTGCCTTTGGCCAAAGTCAGAATTTGACCTCTCATTCTTAGAGGCAATCGATCTTCCCCACCGTAGATTCTCCAAACACATCCCTGAAAGCCAACCTCTCATCTTTAGAGGTTCAGTCAGTAAAAGGCCCAGCCGACCTCTCATCTTAAGAGGTCACGATGCAATCAGTTTTCCAAATCACCCGATGGCCGATCGAAGCCCGGAAACCCAGCTACAGTTCCTATCGGATAGCAGTTTCATTCTAATATCTTTGAGATCTAAATCAAATTAATGCTTCGTTGCTTGCTTAAGTTGGAATCTAATCCGTCTCAGTTCCATATCATCAATCTAAGATTGAAATTCAATCCATTCATTTGGCACTTCATGTGAGCATATTTCATTCCTCTTCCGCAAACACTTCCCGTGAATGCCTCATTGGGGCTTCGCATCCGTGTCCCTCATTGGCACTCCAAGGAGACATGTTCCTCAATGCTTTGATTCTCAAAAAATCCTCAAAGGTCCTCAAAATCTCGAAATTTCACATTCCTTCTCTCTTCATTCGGGATAAGCCCGAACTACGGCGACCTGAGCTCCTCCCAAGGAGGGGAACGTAGGCAACCATAACTGGTCCGGTCGAAAGCACATTCAAATATCAGAAAATCCGGTCTCATCAAGGGCCGTCCCTATACACAGATCCTCTCTCCATCTTTTCGAGTTTGATTCTCGATGTCAGTTGGTTTTCTCCTCGTGATTAATCAAAATATTTATTCATATCAAATTTAGTGTTTGAATAACCCGAACAACAATAAAGGGTTTTAAGCAGCCTTGTGATCATCACGAATAAGAAAAGTTTTCAAGTGTCTCGACAAGTCTTCTCTTTTTACATTCTAGGAATAAAGAGCCAAACAATGTCTTTCTGTCAGTAGGGGCTTCCATACACTTTTCCACACCTTGTTGTGCTTATACTCTCTCAAAAGAGTCAAACCCTAAAGCGAGTGTGATACACAAAATTGGGATTCATTTCCCACTTTTCGAAAGATGTGCCCCTGCACGTATATATTTCCGAGTCTGTGACTGATTGACTAAAGTCTGAAAAGATGGGTGCCTCCTTGGCCGCGTGATGATTCTGCCTGTAATGGGACTGCATTGGATCTCTTCAAGCTGGGGCTTTGCTATGCTGTCCTCTCAAGCTCTCCTTACCAGATCCCTCCGGGTTTGCTTTGTATTATCAACTGGGGCTTTGCCTAGTCATCTCTTCAAAGCTAGGGCTTTCTCTGCACTTTTTCTGCTGCTTGCTGCCTCAGGCGGGCGATACACATTGTTCTTGTCAATCAACCTGCTGCCACAATCTTTACTCTCAGGGTATGCCCCAACTTGCCTAGCTGCGCCATATCATCCATCATTTATGGGAGAGGGTTCGACCCATACATTATCATAAACACAGTCATTCCATCATAGCCTAATTGACATACATATCAGCTTCATCAAGCCATATAAAATCCTCATCTCCATTTTTATCCCCAGCCGAGATGGACTCGTGCAATGAATTTAATAATACATAAGCAAAATTTCAAATCAAGCGAATAAAATGCAAATTGCCTAGAGTGTTGTGTTCCCCCCCCCCCCGCAGGGTACAATAATCAAAGTGATCATAATCTGATTATGGGGATTGCTCCTCAAATTACAACCTGGACAAAGATTTCAAATCCTGCAGGTGGCATATTCTGCCTTTATCATCTTCATTGGTCTCGTCATCTTTGGATTCATCAGCATTATTCGAAAGAGCCCTAGCTGCCTCAGTCTCCAAGCAATGCTCGTCAAGCTCATCAGCCTCGTTGGCAAATCATCATCAATGGAAAAGCTTCAGCAATACCCGTCTTGCAACGACAAATCATCAGCAGAGCCCGTCTTGCAACGGTAAATCGTCAGCAGAGTCCGTCTTGCAATGGTAATATCAACAGCAAAGTTCGTGTTCTACCCGACAAGTGCTTCCAAAGCCAGCCAATCACTTCAAGTGATCTTCGTGTGCACAACCCTTGTAGGTAAACACAACACAGGTATGGAAGTATATCTCATTTCAACTGCAAATCATCTTGTCTTATGTTTGCTTTCTCGTAAAAGTCATTTCAAGTCTTGGAGTTCATCTCGCGATACTTTTGAGCTAATCTCGATCCTCTCTAGGCTTGTTCCTATACCTTTTTAGGCTTGTTCCTATACCCCTTTTGGCTTGTTCCTATACCTCATTAGGCTTGTTCCTATACCTCTTTAGGCTTGTTCCTATACCTTTTAGGCTTGTTTCTATACCTTTTAGGCTTGTTCCTATACCTTTTTAGGCTTGTTCCTATATCCTCTTTAGGCTTGTTTCTATGCCTTCGAACTACGATCTGGCTTGATTCCCTTTTAGGGATACGTAGGAATCCTTTCTCAAAAGGTCTAGCCATCCAACCTCATCAATCATTATCCTCCATCTGCCATATCATCAGCCGCTCGTTAGGCTTGGGATCCTTTTTATCGACAACTTCACTTCTTCCATAAGTGATGTTATCGAGGGGCTCTGTGAGTACCCCAATCCAACTCGCGACCCAATAAAAGTTCCTTTTACTCAATAAAAGTGTGCTAGGGAGCGTTTTGGTAAATTTTCGGTTCATTCCGAGACTTTCAGGAGCTTTTTATAAGTTTCTCGCTAAGGAAGGACCTAGAAAGAATTATACAGTTCGGACCTTTAAGGAATTACTCAGGAAGGGTCCAGATTTCGCCACCTGGCAGGGTTCTAGAAGGAAAGCGGTTATTCTCCTTTCAGTCGTGCGACAATTAAATTCATTCCAAGGCAATATTAAATAAAGGATTTCTCATTTGTAAAAGGGGGGGGATTCTCTCACTGGCCGTTCTCTTACTACTTTCTATCACTAGACGCAAAACTAGAGAGCTCCCTCTCTCTCTCTAAGCATCGTCTTCCTCACCTGGTCTCTCCCTCACCGGCGACCCATTTCCCTTTCAATCCTCCTAACCTTTCTCTCTATCTCCCAAACTCCAACAACAATTGCCTTCTTCTCAATTCAATTACCCAAATTCATAACCGTCTCCCTCACTACCCCAAAAACCGTGGCGACCTCTCCCCTGTTCAAAACCCATTAACCGGAGACCTTCCCCACCGTCTTCTCCGACTACCACCAACAACCACCGCTTCATCACCGTTCTCTATCTCTCAAGTCCAACCTCAATCTCCTTCGCTGTTCTCTGTTCTCAACCTACAAATCCGTTTACACCATTTCCCCCCGTTTCCAGAGCCTAAGCCCATTAACCCCCACTAATTCATCAACAATTTCCGGCCCTCTCACCTATTATCTCCGACCCCTGTTCAGAGTCCTTGGTATTACGCTGCCAATTTCAGTCCGGCCTTGAAGTGTCACAGCGAGCTCGATCTCTCTCTCGTTCTGAAGCTGCTTTGAAGACTCTCCATACCGACGTGGTATAGAGAGGGTGGATACTACAAGGGTAATCCCTAACTTCACTCTTCATCTCTCTCATTGTTTATTCATCCCACGCCATTTCCCGAGCTTCTCCATGTGCAATTTGTTAATCTGGGATTAGATTTGCTCTGCCTTGGTGTATATTCATGTTAGTCTTGTTCTGATTCATATGATTTATCTATACAATGGGTTGATTGGTGTTAGTTATGATCTAAGCATGAATATGAGTGTGAATCATCCATATTCACACTCATCTGAGTGTTGATTTCCTTCCCCTGTGATCTCTAAATTGCTATCCTCGTTGATGCAAATTTCATTTCTCTCTCTCCTCGTTGATTCATGGGTTTTTCCGTATTTGGTATTGTTCTTTAGGCTAGAACCTGATCGAATTGTCATTGTTATAATCTCATTTTTTGGCTCCCAGTTTGTTGTCATCTCTGCTTGGGTATTTGTTGGATATTTGTTTGTCTAAACACCAAATAGAGGGTGAATCAATCATATTCATTCTCTCATGTGTTTATCCACATCTAGGTAATAATATTGTCTCATTGCAATTATAATTTTCAATCTCTGCAATCTCGTTGTTGTTGTTAATTCCATCTTGGTTAACCTCATTGTTGCTATTGGTTTGTTTCTGTTAATTCCATTTTTGCTAACCTTGTTGTTGATATTGATTTGTTTCTGTAATTGGCCTAGTTGTAAACCTCTGCATATGGCATAGTATGTCCCGCGACACAACTAACCCTCACTGGTCCTGTGTCACGCGACATACCAAGCCGCACTGCAGCAGGTCCCTTTTCAGTTGTAAGTTGTTTACCTCGTTGTAATCGGGACGTGGCCCCCCAAAATAAGTGGCTCACAAGATGTAATTCCATCTATTTATCAATAAAGCATTAAAATGCATTTTATACATATTTTGTCTCACATAATTGCACACACTTTTGAATGTTTTGGATGTTGAACATAGAAAGACTCGTCTGCGGACGAGGCGTGTTGGGTGAACTCTCGGTTCTTCCCAACACGTAACCTGACCCCCGAACCCATTTTCTCTTTTAAAAGGTTTTCAATGTTTCCTTAAAAACGGCGTGGCGACTCCTATTTTTTTTCGGCGAGCATTCATTCAAGGTAATGTTTAGAATAGGGAGGAATAAGGTGTGCCGGTCAGAGGGAGGGGGGGGGGGGCGGAAGTAGTGGGGGGAGTGGTGGTGAGGGAATTGTATGGGAAGGTGGTTTCAACAAAGCGGACATGACGGGAGGTGTAGACTCGATGGGAGGTGGGGTCAAGGCAGTAGTACGCACTTTGCATAGGTGAGTAGCCAACGAATATACATGGGATGGATTTTAGGGCTAGCTTGTGGGGAGTGTATGGTCGAAGCCAGGGGTAGCAATATAATTTGGTGTAATTAGGAGGGGAGCGGAATAGGCGGAGGTAGGGGGAATCATTGTTTAAGGTGGGAGTAGGCAACCTGTTTATGAGGTAGGTAGCAGTGGTGAGAGCATAGGTCCAAAAGGTGAGGGGTAGGTTGGCATGGGAAAGGAGGGTGAGACCCGTTTCAACAATGTGACGATGACGACATTCGTCATACCCGTTGTGTTCAGGAGTGTGAGGGGGAGTGGTAAGGTGGGTGATTCCGTTTTGACCTAGAGTGGGAGTGAGTTTGAGGTATTCACCCCCGTTATCAGAGTAGACTTGAATGATGGGGCGTTTAAAGTATTTTTCGACTAGTGTTTTAAAGAGGAGAAAGGTGTTGTAAGTGTCAGATTTGTGTTTAAGTGCGTAGATGAAATTACCCGGATCCGAGAAGGCCTCGCGGCCCCGGCATCTGGCATTCTTTCGCGTTGGAGGTGTCTCGCCGTTTTGCTTTCGCGTTTTGTAGAGTCGCCACGCCGTTTTTATTAAGCCCAAAACATTGAAAAAGGGCATCAGTTTAAAGATAAATTTTAAACTGTTTTTGTGTGATGAGATTTTGAGTTCGGAGGTCAGATGACTCCTCGGGAAGAGAATATTAGAATATTAGAGCTCACCCGAGTAGCCTCGTAAAACGAGTCTTTCGGATACCCCTAATATCCTTTAAAAAGTTGTGTGTGTGTGTGTGTGCTTTTAAAAATGCATGCTGTATCGGATGTCTACATTGTATTGAAATGTATTGAAATAGTAGAGGAAGGAAGCCTTACCAATGTTGGTTCGTGTCTGTCTTCCGCAGGGGAATAGTGTTTGAGGTCGGAGTAGCGTTCGGATTGCTTCGGGGATGCCGGTTGTCCGCGGACGGCGTTTCGGCGTGAGTTGAGGTTGTAGGCTGCGTTCGGGCGCAGGTTCGGCGTGCGTGGGGATCGTCGGGATCACTCGGGCAGAGGTTCTGGGCGTAAGGCGTTGTGGTGGCGAGTCACTCGGGCAGTTTCGGCGTGGTTTGGGATCGTCGGTTTGACTCGGAAAGAGCGGGACAGGTGGAAAGACCGAGCAAGGCCTCGGAGTACCACGAGGGGCCTCGAGTACCTCGAGAGTGCCTCGGGGCAGCGGGAGCGTCTCGGGAGCGCTCGGAGGAGGTTTCGGAGCACCTCGAGGGGGCTCGGAAGGCCTCGGAAGGATCCGAAGGGCGGGAATGCCTCGAAAGGTCTTAGAGGGGGAGCCGAAGGCTTAGGGAGGAAGAGAGAAGTGGGAGGTGTGAAAAAATGAGGAGGGGGAGCCCTCTATTTATAGTCTCGAGATTTGGTGCAAAGAGGTCCGTACGGACCTCCTTGGTTATCCAGATTTTGGTTTTCCTCGATTTGAGGGAATATGCAATGATGGTGAATATTCCGGGAAATGATGGTGTCCCCTTGCAAAGAGGTCCGTACGGACCATCTTGCATGCAAAGAGGTCCGTACGGACCAAGTCCGCATGGAAACCATCATTTCTCCCGGATTTGAGGGAATATTGTGGACTTTAAGGGGATTCAGTAATTATGGAAACAAAGAGGTCCGTACGGACCTATATTGCTTTTCCGGTTTCCTGAAAAATTCCCGAAAGGTCCTTTGTCCCTTTTTATCCCAGAAGGCTCCTCCCTTGGTTTGGTTGGGGGTTTGAGAGGGTTTTGAGAGGGTTTTGAGGTGAGAGGTCTTCGAGACTGCGTGGATGAGTCTGCGGTGTTTCCCGTGTGTTTGAAAGGGAGTGATCCAGATTGGGGTACTTACGTAAGCCCTCGACGACGTCACTTATGAAAGAAGTGGGGTCGCCGATAAGATAAGGGTCCTAATGCTGGATCGCGTCTTTGGGAGAGGAAGTGGCCGTGAGGGTCAAAGTGAGGACGTGGTGGCGTCCTTTTGGGTGACCGTTTAGGTCAATAGGTGGACCACTGTGATAGGATTCCTACGTATCCACGGCGGGAATCAAGCACAGTCGTAGTTCGGGTGTGGGGTGAGTGTTTTGTGAATGCGGGCGTGGTGGTGCCACGAGTGTCGTGGTGACCGCCGAGGTCGGTGGTGAGGACGTGGTGGCGTCTAGGTGACCGCATAGGTCGGTGATAAGGACGTGGTGGCGTCACTGGGTGGCCGTATAGGTCGGTGATAAGGGCGTGGTGGCGTCTGGGTGGCCGTATAGGTCGGTGATAAGAGCGTGGTGGCGTCAGGGGTGGCCGTATAGGTCGGTGATAAGGACGTGGTGGCGTCGGGGTGACCGTATAGGTCGGTGATAAGGACGTGGTGGCGTCGGGGTGGCCGTATAGGTCGGTGATAAGGACGTGGTGGCGTCGGGGTGGCCGTATAGGTCGGTGATAAGGACGTGGTGGCGTCAGGGTGGCCGTATAGGTCGGTGATAAGGACGTGGTGGCGTCCGGCGCATCCGTGATAAAGGTCGGGTGATAAGGACGTGGCGGCGTCTGGGTGGCCGTATAGGTCGGTGATAAGGACGTGGTGGCGTCTGGGTGGCCGTGATAGGTCGGTGATAAGGACGTGGTGGCGTCTGGGTGACCGTATAGGTCGGTGATAAGGGACGTGGTGGCGTCTGGGTGACCGTATAGGTCGGTGATAAGGACGTGGTGGCGTCTGGGTGACCGTATAGGTCGGTGATAAGGACGTGGTGGCGTCTGGGTGGCCCGTATAGGTCGGTGATAAGGACGTGGTGGCGTCTCGGTGGCCGTATAGGTCGGATGATAAGGACGTGGTGGCGTCTGGGTGGCCGTATAGGTCGGATGGTAAGGACGTGGTGGCGTCAGGGTGGCCGTATAGGTCGGATGATAAGGACGTGGTGGCGTCTGGGTGGCCGTATAGGTCGGATGGTGACGTGGTGGCGTCCTGGGTGACCGTATAGGTCGGTGATAAGGACGTGGTGGCGTCCTGGGTGACCGTATAGGTCGGTGATAAGGACGTGGTGGCGTCCTGGGTGACCGTATAGGTCGGTGATAAGGACGTGGTGGCGTCCTGGGTGACCGTATAGGTCGGATGGTAAGGACGTGGTGGCGTCCGGAGTGACCGTATAGGTCGGATGGTAAGGACGTGGTGGCGTCCTGGGATGGAAATTTTACGATTTTCCTAATCGGGTGGTTTAAGGCCTTCCGGGCCGGAGATAGTTGTGAGGACTTGAATCGTCTTCTGATTGCGGTTGGTGCCACGCTGGAGGACTTTGAATCGTCTTCTAGCCGCAGGTGTGGAGGCGTGGCTGCCTTGTGATTCGAGAGGCGTAGATGCCATTTGTGTTTTTGCATGTTGATGTAGAAGGTTGGACTTACGATGACTGCCGGTGCTTGAGTTGCCGTTGAAGTAGGCAAGGATGATGGCCGATGATTGCTTCACCATTTGGCGTTTTGGGAGGCGCTTCGTGCCTTGGGACTTGTACTCGGAGATGTTGGCTCCTTCGCGTGCTTGTTTTGCCGTTGAGTGGGCGAGGATGATGGTCGGTGCTGGGGATATGCAGTCTTGTATGACTTCCCTTTGACTTGTTGGGGGAGGAGCTCGGGCTTACTTTGATGGCCGGTGCTTGCGTTGCCGTTGAGGTGGGCGAAGTTCGGGCTTACATCTGACTGCCGGTGCTTGAATTGCTGGGGATGCATGACCCTGTATGGGCCCTCTTCTGTTGGGAAGATGAATTCGGACCTTCAGTGGTTGAGTTGTCGTTGAGCGTTTGGGGGCGTCTTGTGCCTTGATATTCGTGCTGGGAGGTGTTGGCTCCTTCTTGAATTGCCGTTGGAGTGGGCGAGGATCGGTCTTACGTTTGATGGCCGATGGTTGATTTGCCGTTGAAGTGGGCGAAGTTCGGGCTTACATCTGACTGCCGGTGGTTGATTTGCCGTTGAAGTGGGCGAGGTCCGGTCTTACGCTTGACGGCCGGTGGTTGATTTGCCGTTGAAGTGGGCGAAGTTCGGGCTTACATCTGACTGCCGGTGGTTGAATTGCCGTTGAAGTGGGCGAGGACCGGTCTTACGCTGACGGCCGGGGGTTGAATTGCCGTTGAAGTGGGCGAGGACCGGTCTTACGCTGATGGCCGGTGGTTGAATTGCCGTTGAAGTGGGCGAGACCGGTCTTACGTTGACGGCCGGTGGTTGAATTGCCGTTGAAGTGGGCGAGGTCCGGTCTTACGCTGACGGCCGGGGATTGAATTGCCGTTGAAGTGGGCGAGGACCGGTCTTACGCTGACAGCCGGGGATTGAATTGAAGGGTTAGGGACCATTCTGCACTTGGATTTGCTGAAAAAGGCCTTAGGACAGCCAGGGGCAAAGTTTGTAAGGGCAGAAAAGTCATTTGGGCACCCCTTGCAAAGAGGTCCGTACGGACCAACCTGGGTTGCAAAGAGGTCCGTACGGACCATGTTGATTTTTACAGCCTTCCTGTGATTTTGACCAGGCGTTAAAACCGAGGCTCCTTCACTTCTTCTTCTTCAGTTTACGAAACAGCCGAGAGAGAGAAGGAGAAAACCTCCATTTTTGCACCAAAATCTTCCATTTTTCCTTTGATTTGCTCGCAATGGCGGAGGGATCTCGAAGGAGCCGTAGACAACGCAGTCAGGAAGTGGTTGAGCAGCGAATGGAGCTTCAAAGGAATTGGACCTCGTTCGTTCCATCTTCGAAGAACCCGGATGTTTTGTATCCGAATCCGGAGGTGCATAATCGTCGCTCCATGAACGTTGGGGAGGTAAGAAATCTGTTCCGTTTTGATTCCCTGCTCGAATTTTTGAATGCTAGAACTAGGTTTTAGTTTTTCGCATTTTTGAATTTTTTGTTATTATTTTATGCCTTTTTTGTGAAATTCTTGATGAATTGTTGAAAATGGACATGTAAAAATTGTGGGTATGTGTATTTTGTGCAGAAATGTGTAGATTAGCTCTTATTTGTGAAAATAAAGTGCCTATCTAGTGAATTTGCATGCTTTGGTGTTTTGTACCGTATGCTATTTATGTATGTACATTATGAGAAAAATTATCGTGTAGTGATAATTTTTGTGCAAAAATGTGACATGTGCCGTGTTTTGTGACGGGTTATATGTGAAAGTGTGTGCCGTGTTGGGACGGATTTTCTTTTGAGAATGTGCTATGTAGTGTGTGCCGTGTTTTTGGGTGACGGACTTTGTGGGGAAAATATGTGCGATTTGGGACGGACTTTCTTTTGAAAATGTGTACAGTGTGTGCCGTGTTTTGTGACGGACTGCATGAAAAATTATATGTATAATGTATGTGAAAATTAGGTGCATTGTGTGCCGTGTTTTGTGACGGGTTACATGAAAAATTAAATGTATAATGTATGTGAAAATTAGGTGCAATATGTGCCGTGTTTTGTGACGGGTTACATGAAAAATTAAATGTATAATGTATGTGAAAATTAGGTGCAATATGTGCCGTGTTTTGTGACGGGTTATATTTGCCTTTATATTAAGTACTGTGATTGACGTACCTTTCTTTGTGTTTACTGCGGGATGCTGGGCTTACGGCGGGAAGGCCAAGAGGATGAAGACTCGGGGGGTCGCTCGAGGTCATTGTGGAGCTATGGCGGCGGATGCACGATATTTCCGTGGGCGGTAGGCCGAGTCCCCTGAGGTTGGTTTATGCTTCGGCCTAGGTGTGTTTGTCGAGAACAGGTGGAGTGTACGACACGAGGAAGAACAAGAGTGTCTTCTGGGCCTTTACGAGTATTGGTGGGATACCACCCACACCTTCCACACGAGCGGGGCGAGGTGACAGTGGCCGCCCAGCGATTTTCTTTGCTATTACCGGGCTCTCCTTGAAGGGGAGCCATGTGAGGTGGAGAGACATGATCTCGGATGATGTCTTGGCCGAGCCTGCTGGGCTTTGAGCCTCGTCCTCGCGGGGGCTCAGGGATGCTTTGTACGGCGACGTAGAGATGAGGATTACGGCCGGTATTGGGGCCTACATCCGGGTACCGGCCGGAGTGACAGCGGGCGGTTGGCGCGCTCCTTCTTGTGGTATGCCTTTGTCCGAGACTTCGTTCTCGAACCACGCGACCGCAGGCTCCCTTTGCTCTGTTGGAGAGCTTGACTGATCTGGATAGGGTCTGCGACATTGCTTGGGGCGAGCGAGCTTGGCGAGCTCTACTTCTCCTTGGACCGGTTTAGCCAGGGGTGGCCAATTCTTTGGCTTTGCTTTGATTTTGCTCGGAGGTATGAGTTTATTGCTTTGTTTTTGATTTAGCAACTTGTCGTTTCTCCATTTTTTTTTTTTTTTTTTTTTTTTTTTTTTTTGCCGAGCTCTTCTCTCTGCTTTTGTCGCAGTGTGGTTTTATGAGGTTTTCGGTGCTTCCCGTGGGATAGGGATCCTGGGGGCATTCTTTGCGTATCTGCTATGCTCAGGGTGGGCTCGTACGGCCGGGGAGGAGGAGGACCCGGCGAGGGTAAGCTCACCATCGCCTACGGGGAGGTGCAGGAGCGTTTGGAGCGAGATAGCCGTGAGGGTTTCGTCTTGTTCCCGTGGGCTCGGTATGAGGGTGATGAGTTTGAGGGAGCTCCAGGAGTGACGGCGCAGCGGAAGATGCTTTGCGGGGCTTGACTTGCGACGCCATGTATGCCGGGGAGCGAGTCTTACAGCGGCATGGCCGGGTGTGCTTCCCGTTGCTCAGGGACCCTCCGTTTGGGATGTTTGACTCCGGGATATGGATGTGCTTGGATTTTGAGAGGTACCTTGGCGGTGTGGGTGCCGAGGAGTTTATTTTGTTTGGTGAGGAGTACGAGACCTTCGTTAGGAGGAAGGCGAGGACGCCCTGTGCATCGGCGCGGGAGAGAGAGGGCAGCCCGCGTTGTGCTCCCCTGCAGGTTCCGATGCGGGGCCGGATTTCACTTATGTCCGTGGGGACGGATCGCGGAGGAGGGTATGCATGCCCGTTCGGAGCGAGCTCTGGCTGCCAGAGTGGACCCCGACAGATCGGTGAGTGTGCGACTCTTTTCCATCTTGGCATCTTTTACGTATTTTTCTCTTTTTGTTGTTGAGTATACTTGCATTGATGAGCGTTTCTTTGGCATTTGCTTGTGCGGAGTCCCGGGGAGAGCCTATGATGCGGCGGCTCGCCGTTATGTGGCGATGAGATCCTTTGCTAAGAAGATGGCGTCGAAGATGTCTCGCCGGTCTTCGCGTCGTATGCCGGCGTATGAGCCGATGCCTTCGAGGCATTCGGTGGATGTTCCTCCACCGAGGGCCGAGCCGGAGCCGCAGCGGGAGGGACCTTCGAGAGGGCGGCATAGCATGGATGCGGGACGTCTTACGGAGCTGCGGGGCCTTCGAGGGAGCGGCCCTTTTATCGGTTCATGCCTCCGCATGCCGCTCGAAGTGAGGGATTCTCGAGCCTTCTTTCTTCGACCCTTTCGCCGGATTTGATCCTTCGGGATTATTTTGAGTGGCGAGCTCGGAGGGGCTCGGTACTACGATGATGAGGCGTGACGGGCGAGTTCACCAGGATGCCCGATTTTTCTTTGGAGGATCTTGGCGAGGATGATGATGACGAGGGCTACGATTAGTATTCATTTGCTTTCCCTCTTTTCATATCCCTCTCTCCTTTTTTTTTTTGTTTAGCAACAGACATTTTGTACCTGTAATAAAACACATGTATTTGCATGGCAAACAGTATTTTATTTTAAGATGTAATGTCATTTATTTTTGTGATTCCAGGAATTGTCCTAGAAATTGTTGCTATTATTATTTTTATTTTTTTGTACATGCCACGCGAGCCGAGAGTGCGTTTGTGGGTAGTGTTGGTTTTGCGGAAATGGCTTTGGCCGTGTTTGGACCGTTTGGAGCAAGGTTCTTTGCGAGGACAAAGTGGTTTTATCGTTTTAAGGAAATGGGCTCGATTGCAAAGAGGTCCGTACGGACAGACCTACATTGCAAAGAGGTCCGTACGGACCAACCTTGCTTTTCAGGAGGACTTAAATGTTTTCCAGTGTCTGGACTTTCTCCCATTCCCCATTTGCAGCCATTTTCGAGCTTTCTTCCCCATTTTCTCTAGGGACCTCCATTTTTGCCATGGATTCTTCGTATGTTCCTAGGATTTTGCCGAGGCTTTCGCAGGAGAGGCAAGCACACTTCCTTGAGCAGTTGAAAATGTGGATGAGACGCCGTATGAGGCATCGTAGACGGGCTTTCGAGGTAAGGTTTCGTCTTTGCTCGGTTTGGTCTTTTAAGGAGTTGGTTCTGATTGGGATTTGTTGCGGGCCGCCGCGAAGTTACAGGATGTTAGGAGGCACGTGTCTTGTTTCTCCTACAATGAAATGGTGCCCACTTTTGAGGATTTTCGGGCTTTGATTGGAGGACCGGAGGTGGAGGCCATCTCGCTTCCTTTGGTTGGTGAGTGCTTTGCGGTGAGCGTGAAGCTTGCGGACTTTCTTCGTGCTTCGTTGGAAGAAGTGCGGGGCATGATCCTTGATTCGGGTCATATCGACATTTCGAGCTGCTGAGCGGTTCATGGTTGATGATGAGAGTGACGTCTCTTGGGATGTATTTGCCTTGTGCGTGATGGCGACAGCTTTTACGGTCGACTCCCTTGGCATTTGTGATGGCGCTTTGCTAGATGTGGTAGAGCGCTTTGCTGGAGAGGATATTGTCCCGTTGGTGTTGGGAGACTCTTCATGGTATCGGACCGTCCGGCGACCGGGGATCGTTTTATGAGAGGGAAGCCCCGATTTGCTCACCTTGTGGCTGCGAGAGAGACTCCAGGCCATGCCCGAGGCTCAGACGTCGTTTAGCCCGTGGTCATTTGCTCGGCTGACCTCTTGTGTTGGATATGGATCGATCACTTTGGGAGAGATGGATGGCACGGCTTGGTACGCATCGAGATCCGCTGGTGGGTTCCGCACTTTGGAGGATTGAGACCGGGAGGATCTTGCGGGAAGGGTCCTACGTTGTCGAGTTCCGGGTTTGTCTTGGTCCTCCTTCTATGTTCCGTCGCTTGTTTCCCGGCGGTTTGGGATGAAGCGGGAGCCTTTGTTGAGGCAGGATGACCTTGCTATCTTGCGGAGATAGCTCCTCTTTGTATGGCGGCTCCAGTGCCTTCTTGTATTGTACGAGGGTATGGAGGTATTCCGCTTTCCCTCTGTGGTACTCCTTAGACGTCGGGAGAGTGTCGTGTTGACGACTCGATATCCGGCTTTGGTATGAGCGGCGTGTTGGCGATCCCAAAGTGGTCTTGGAGAGAAAAGCGTGCAAGCGGATTCTGGGACCCGGTTGCCGTAGCGAGAGCTATTGCCTTAGGAGTGCCGAAGCTGGTCTCGACCCTTTGGATGTGACGGGAGACGCTTTGTTTGACTACGAGACTAGAGTTGACCGGCGACGGGGAGAGGTCCTCTTTTACGGGCTCGCGGGGAGGAGATCCGAGCCGAAGCACGGGCGAATGAAGCCACGAGAGCTACTGGATTATTTGACTCTACGGGAGGACCCCGGATCTCGGGCGAGAGACGCGAGTTGGTTCACGTGGAGCGAAAGAAGACTCGCCGGGGACGAGGGAAGAAAGGAAAGAATGGCGAGGGACAAACGCGAGATGGCGCGGAATGACCTCCTAGGTATCCATTCATTGCACCGCAAACACATTATTAGTTAAATGTATTAAAATTTGTCTTTTAGCATGTTGTGAACTTGAGAGTAGGCACGTGCTTGAACTCATCAAGAAATGTTGTAACCGTTAGTGATTTGTGATTTACTTTTAAAGCTTTGTCGAGACGCAAGATCTCTTGTTTGCCTTTAGCTTCGTTGTGCCCTTTGTCGGCGTCCATCTTTGGACTTTTACATTGCATTTGCGGGTGACGGCCCGAGCCATGACGGCAATCCCCTTTCTTTGAGGCTTTGTGCTTGGGCGAGAGGTTGAATGCTCCCTTGTGACAAGTTGTTCGACGGCCCTTTTCGTAGCTTCCTTGCCTCTTGTTGGCGTCGGGCTCTTGACCTCGATTTCGAGCTTCGCTTGAGCTTCTTTTGTTTTTTTTTTTTTATTGTGAGCCCTTGCTCGAGCTCTTTTTTTTTTTTTTTTTTGAACGCGTGAGGGCGAAGACAAGCCCCCGGCTTGGAAGCGAGACATGAGTCGATCGTTTGATGCTTTGAGTGACCCTCGGATGTCCTTTGATGTTGCCGCCGGTCGTTTGACTTGAGTCAAGGTGACTGGCTGGGCGTGTTCTTGAAAAGTGCGGAGCTTGATGGAGGTCTTGATTGACATTCAAACTTTTGACTTTTTGTGTATTTTTAGACCGGACCAATTAAGGTTGCCTACGTCTCCTGACTAGAGGGCTCAGTCTCTGCGTAGTCTCGACACTACATGGAGTGCCAAGAGATGCACAGCTTGTTCTTCTTTAGGCGAAGTATCTCGCGAAGTTTGCTTCCGTTATTTTGGATTCATGAAGGGATTGCCGTCTAGGTACGGTTAGCTTCATGGCGCCTCAGGAGAAGATCTTTTGAACCACGAAAGGGCCGATCCATGTGGGTTCCCATTTTCCCGGTGGGTTGGTTCGAGTGGGAGGCTTTTCTTTGAGTACTGAGTCACCTTCCACGATGTCTCGGGATTTGACTTTCTTGTCGAAAGCTCTAGCCATCCCGCTTTGATAGGCTCGGACGTGTTCCATGGCCTTTAGTCGTCAGCTCGTCTAGCAGAGCCAATTGTCATGTCGGCTTCGGAGCCATTCGACTTCGTTGATGTCATTTTCAGCGCGCTCGGAGTGAGGGAATTTCTAGCTCGATGGGAAGGAGTGCTTCCATCCCAGTATGTCGGGGCAAATGGGGTTTCTCCCGTGGGCATTCGACGTGTGCGGTAGCCCCAAAGTGCAAGGTGCGGTTTCTCGGGCCAATCTCGTCCTCGGGTGGTCATTTTCGGATGATCCGCTCGAGGGTTTTGTTAGGTCGCTTTCCACGGCGCCGTTTGTTTGTGGCCGGTAGGGAGAAGATTTGTGGCGTGTGATCTTGAATTCAGCCGGCGATGCTTGTCAATTCTCCTTGAAGTGTGAGCCGTTGTACGATATGACCTCATTTGGGATGCCGTATCGGCGAGATGATGTTTTCTTTGAGGAAATGCGCGACCTTCTTGGAGGTGAGTACCTTGTAGGACTTGGCTTCGACCCATTTGGTGAAGTAGTCGATGGCTACTAAGATGAACTCGTGGCCAGATTCTTTGCTGGCGGAGCGATTTTCCCGATGACGTCAATTCCCCAAGTGGCAAAGGGCGAGTGTAGTCATGCGGTAGAGATCGTGGGGCGCGGATGATTGAGGTTGGAGAACCGTTGGCACTTGTCGCGGCCGGACAAAGTGGATGCAATCTGCCTCCATGGAGATCCGGTAGTAGCCCATCCTGAGAATGATTTGCATCGGGGCTCTGGCGTTCATGTAGGGACCGCAAGCCCCATTGTGGACTTCGTTCATGAACTTGTTCGCTTCTTCTTGGGCGACGCGGCGTAGGAGTGGCCCGTAGTAGCGTTTCTTGTATAACATGTCCCCGAGGATGACGAAGTGAGAGGCAAGGCGTTTAGGGCCATGATGCTCTTGGTTTTGACCCCTCCGTGTGTTGCCCTTCCTTGTTCATGAAGGCGGTTTCCCGTTCTTGAGGTATTGGAAGATCTCGATTGTACCATGGCTCATTGACGGGCTTAGGTTCTAGTTCGATCTCACAACAGGTAGGCGGTGAATTTCCTTTCGACTTTGAAGGGTTTGATTGCTTTTCCTTCGGGGATTTCCACAAGGGAGGCGAGGTGGCTAAGGCATCTGCAAACTGTTTCTGGTCTCTTGGCAAGTAATGGAAGGTGACCTCTTCGGTGTGTGATGAGGTCCTCTATGCGGGCATGGTATTTTTGCAAGCCCGGGTCTATGGTTTTCCACCGTTGGAGACTTGGTTGATGATCAAGGCCGAGTCCCCATAAACTTCGAGTTTGGACATTCCTCTCGAGTGCGGCTTGTAGTCCGGCGCGAGCTTCATATTCGGCGGCATTGTTGGTTACCTCGAAATTGAGCTTTATAGCAATTGGGGTGTGCTCGTCTTTGGGATCCACCAAGAGCATACCGATGCCGTTTCACCTTTTGGTTGGCCGCTCCGTCGAGAAGAATAGTTGCCATCGGTTTTCACCTTCGATTGCGAAGATTCCCTCGTCTGAAATTGTGGTTCGGGGCCTCGAGCCTCGTCGGTTGGGAAATCGGCCGGTTGTTCGGCCATGGCCCGTCCTTGATTGATTTTTGGTTTACGTACTTGATGTCAAATTCCGCCGGGAAGAAAGACCATTTGGCGAGCCTCATGTGACGAGAGATGGTTTGTCGAAGAGGTACTTGACCTAGTCCATTTTGGAAACCAAGTGTGCTGTGCGATTGCATGTAGTGCCGTGAGTTTCCCAACAACCAGCATACAGGCTGCGAGTTTTCTCGAGGGTGAGTAATTGAGTTCATTTGCCTTGAAAAACTTTCGGCGACAGAAGTAGATGGCGTTTCGACCGTGACTCTTTCTTTTCTTGACAAGAGCATGGCTCCAGCTGCGGTGTCGGTGTCACGATTCAAGGTATGTAAGCAACGAGTGGCTTTTCCTCGTGGGGAGAGGCAAGGTAGAATCGGAGGACTCACAAGGTATGCTTTTTATTTTTTGAAAGGCATGCTTGGCATTCTCCCAGAGTTCCATTCGGAGTGTCGGCGTTCTTCTTACATCGGCCTTGAATATTGGCTCGCACATAGAGGTCAGGTGGTTGTGAAGCGGGTGATATATTGCGGGCGGCCCATGAAGCTTTTCACCTGCTCGTACGAGTTTGCGGTGTGGTCTCATTTCCCGATGATAGCTTTGATCTTTTGAGGATCCACCTCGATGCACCTACTCTCTAAGTGACCACGTGTATCCCAAGGAAACCTTGCTCTCGCTAACCCCAAATGTGCATTTGGCGGGAGTTAAGCCTCATTGGAGTGTTTTCGGAGGCGGTGAAGAATTTTCTCGGAGTCGGTGAGGTGTTGTCCGTCCGATCCTTTCTTGGAGTGAACGATCATGTGCATCGACGTACGCTTCGATCTCTTTGTGGATGCGTAGCTATCGTGGAAGAGGGCGGTTCTTTGCCGTTGGTAAGTAGCCCCAGGCGTTCTTTTGAGTCCAGAACCCAAGCATATGCGTAGCAAGCGATAGGTTCCCTGGGGTTGTGAAAGACTGTCTTTTCTTGGTCTTCTTCGGCCCATCTTTGATACGATTGTAGCCCAGCTGGCAAACCCGTCCACGAGAGGACTTGACTTCTGAGAATTGGGTTTCAGTAGTGTCTACCGAAACATGTCGATGTTGGGTAGTGGAAAATCGTCCTTGGGACTTGGCTTTGTTGAGATCTCGGAAGTCAGCACGCAACAGTACCGTACTTTTCCATTGGCCTTGGTGGCCGTGAAACTTAATATTGAGAGCCGCATGTGGCCAGGTACTCGATCACCACGATGTGAAGCTTTGACAGAGCGCGAGGCATTTTTTCGATCTCCTCTTTGACTTGTAAAGACCATTACGGCTTGATTCGGCAGTAGCTTTCTTTGCTTGATGGGCTTAGGGCCTCGGGATTTAAGGGAATCCGGTGCTCTTACAATGTTAGGATCTAATCCGGCATGTCTCGGTAAGACCAAGCGAACACGTCCATGGGAACTCTTTGAGCTTGGTGCGAGTCAATGCGGCTCTTTGCTCTGTGCCGGTGAAAGGAAAAACTTCCGATTTGCGTGCCTCTTTTTGGCTCTTCGGCCCAGGTTCCCAAATTCACTTTGGTTAAAAACCTCCTCGGCAGCTTGGGCCCGGTTTTTCTCTCGTTTGACAACATGCTTAAAGATGTGGCTTTAATGTATTGTTTCGTTTAATGTGTCCGCTTCTTTATCAGAGTGAAGATCGCTATTAAGCATTGGTTTGTGTGTTGAGTTAATTTATCAATGGTTGTTAAAAGATGCAATGAGAAGGATACTCGGAAAGATCAAGCATTCATTAAGAGCATATCGGGAATACATTATTGGCAATG